>VWZG01001160.1:14419-90957 GCA_013396735.1 Grallaria varia | reverse complement strand
TAAATATTTTAATAATATTTTGATAATATATTCAGTACTTGGAGAAAGTAGTATCTACTGTTCTTAGTCTAGAGAATATTCAGCAAAGTAAGAAAAAACAATTACATTCAGGCTTTGAACTATACAAAAAATAGTTATCAAATAGTATAATAATAGATTACAAATCAGACAGGGATTTATCTGCTAAAGATAAATATGTTCTGCAAATGGTGCAATAAATGTACACAGTGACAATCACTGAAACACATGCAGGAGAACATAAAAGCATGATCAATATAAATCACAAAAAAAAATGTGGTTCAATATAAAATGTATTTAGAATAATGAAAGATAACACCAGCCTAAAAACAGAAATAAAAGGAACTAAGAGGAATAAATGACACAATTACAAGGTCATCTAGCAGGGAGGGAGATACTTTAGCATTTTATCTGGGAAATGGCAGGTGATCGAACCTATCATGGCACTTCAGAGAACATGGTCAGAATGTTAGCATCTAATTCCAAAAGAAAATTACTCAAAATGTAAAAGTGCTTTTGAAGTACTGCTTCATCTCATGGAGATTTTTCCCTTTTGGGCTCACAAAATCCTAATTAAAATGTCTATGCCTACACGCTTTTCAAAATGTGTCAGGAACACAATTTTAGGGGTTAATTTTGTTCTAATAAAGTGTGTGTTGATGTTGAGTCACGCAACAAATGCATCTTTTCTTACTCTTTGCCCACTCTTTGTTAACGTGGACCATCACTGCGGTGGCTCTACCAGAATCTCTTATTCAGACCATCAGGACCTTCCCCTTCCTCCCCCACATTCTCAAAAGTCTGTGCTATCCCTAGTGACTGTGAGGGAAGAAACATATGGAAACAAAGGGAAACAGAGGTATTTTGGACCATCACACAGGCAGTACCCCTTTTCAGAATATCGAAACCCCATGCACAAACAACTGAAAGTGAAGAAGTCGTTGAGAGTCTGGGATGATTTGTGTATGACAGCGCACATTGATGTTTCATCTTCCTCTTCTAGAAAGATGTTCATAGAATATTAATGAATGAAAAAAAGAAGAAGGTGGCTGTTAGAGATCTTAAAAACAAGAGCTGAACAGCATATATGATTAAGGTCACTTGTGCAGGACAGTTGTTTGCAGACAACTATCTCTGTGGAGTTACATTGTGTTTCTCAGCTCTGAGCTGTAACTCTTTTGTTATTCTGAGCATTTTATGTTTAAAAACCTTTCTGTTCATGGTATATGATCCCACTCATTTAGTTCTTTTTTAAAACCACATTACATTTCTGTTGTGAAGTTTCAGTACCATATGGCCTAAACAGTGTAGCTTTATTGGTCAGTATTTTTTCTTTCAGGTATGTGCTTGCCACTTCATTCTATTTTTGTTGAAGCATGAGTCCAAATTCTCCTGGGAAGTCTGGCTAATATAACTCATCAGACATAGGGGTTTATGTTATACTCATGGCGGTAGGGTATGGCCACCTAAAACTGGCAAACAAGCAAAACCAAGATTCACATCTTTTTGCCTTAATATCAGATTTGGAAAAACACTTCCTGTTTTAAAATCACAACAGGTCACTATTTTAAAACCCGCCAATTTGAGATAGAATTCACATATGGTGACTTATGCAGACTAATGCAACCTGTGTTCCTCTGACTTGTTTTATTGCAATATTTTCATCAGAAAGCATACAGTATTTCTGCAATACTTCATGTGTGTCCTCATAAAAAGTATCTCTTTGTTTTCACTCCCCAGAAAAAATAGTCAGTTCTTCCTATCCTAAATAAGTCTTAGTAAATTTTTGTATTTTGCAGTCAAAATTTCATCATTATTTGTGGCATTTATTTACATTATCCTTAATTGCTTGATGTATTTTTTTGGGGGGGAAAAAATATCCCAGGGTACGCAGTTTGGAAATTACCCGACTATAAGAAAAAATAGATATTACCATCTTTAATGTGATACAAAATTCATTTCAGAAAACTGATACCTTTTTTCAGTGTATGAGATTACTCCTGCTGTAATAATATCATTTATACATAGATAAAACTCTTCTGATAAAAGTTATATACACTTGTATTTGAATATAATCCATAAGCATAGTTCTAGTATGACTTCTGAACATAGCTATTTGACATCTTTTTTGTATTTAACTGGTAAAGAATTACAGTCTTGTTCTTAGAATGAAAGTTAAGCAGTGCTCTGAGTTGTTTACTTTTATGTTTTCATATTCCAAGTGGATGCATTCCATAATTAGAAATTTTTAACATCTTCCACAGCCAATTTAATTTGCCCGTTACTCATTATTTTAGGATAGTTTCTTAATTATGCAGCCTGGTGTGAAACCATGCAGTTGATAACCGAGACAGTGTGTTTAAAAAGAGATCAATTCTCATATCAAAATACACAGAAAGGAACAATAGATATTTTCTATCTCTGAAAGCAAAAAGACACAGAAATTAAATACAACAGCAATGATAGTGAATATAATATGTATATATATATGTATGGGGTTTTTTGTTATGATGTGAGATTGCCTTCCTACTGTTTGTTTTGAACGAGGCTATGACAACATCTACTCTTTTCTGATGTTTCATCACACAGCATTTCCATCTATCGGTCTTACACTCCTGATGTCTAAGGGACAGTGAGGACTGCAACCCTCCCATACTGATTTTTCTCCATTCCTCATTTCAGTAGGTTGGCGTGCTTCTTCTTCTCCATGCTGCTCTCTCTCATGAGACATTACAGAGTCCATGACATTCACTTCTAAGAGTAATAAATGTTGAGTCATGGATTGGAATAAAAGGGAGATGAATCTGTAACAAAGAAGGGGAAGGAAGAAGAAAGTTAGGGACTAAGTAGACAAGAAATGTGCAGTTCAAGTATAGAGATAACTTGGAGGACAACTCCCAGAAGGCAGAAGGAAGAAAAGAAACAAAAAACAGTAAAGAAAGCATTCAGAAGGTAATAGGAAAACATAAATTTAAACCATGTTTATTATTGGTATGGAGAATCTTTACCCAGTGTAACAAAAATGAATGAAAATATGCATACATTCCAAGTTAATGCAGTTCATAAAAATTACACGAGCTTTGTTATAATAATAGAGTATGTTAATATGGATAGTGTGTACAGATTTCAAAAGTAGATTTTCCAGGTGTACCATAATTGTCTTTCATTTCAAATATAATGTCTTTGGCAGCAGAGAGGATAACCAGGAAAAAAAAATCAACAGCTTTTTGTTGGCTAGGTATAGTATTGATAACCTTGACAAAGGTAATTACAGGACAAAATTGCTATCTTTCTATTTTAAATAATTTTTAATGTCAAATCAAGCAAAAAAACCCTTAACTTTTATAGTTTCTGTAGTATGTAGTTTCTTTCCCTTCACATCTTTACTTAAACTAGAAAAGACTTGCTTGCTGCATTGCTATGCTTTTTGGATTAAATAAATTGGATTTAAAATGAAGCCTGAGGAAAGTACTGCTGCATTATCAGTCACTTGAACATTATTAACTTGCTTTTTAAAATACTTTGGTAGCATATGAAGAGTTCTGTATTCCTTGATTAAATACTAAATTGAATTAATGGGATGAATCTTGTTTTGGGGTACAATCCATTAAAAGGTTTTTTGTGAGGGTTTTGGGGTTTTTGGGGGGTTTCTTTGTGTTTTTTTCTTCCAGCTAAGACTTTTTGATTGTTTGTTTTTAGAGATTTTATAAATTATACAGGAAACCAGAAGACAGCAATATCAATTCTATTTTCCCGTGGTGGCACACTGAATCATTATATTTTATTTGCTACTGTTATTGGATATTAGTGAATCTGCTCCTCTTTGTGTAGGGAAAAGTGTGGAAAAGCAAAGACTTAAGTCACTTAAGTTATCATTGTCACTGTGAGGAGAAACTGGTTTGGGTTTCTTTGTTATTTGCTTTTTTTAATGAGTTGATACTGAAGTCCAGTGGAAGTCATTTGAGAAGTCTGTGATACATTTCAACAGATTTGGGTATTAAACCCAGTACTCTAGTAAAATTGTTAGCTACAGTCCTCTCAACTTTCAGTTCAATGTAGTACTCTCATTTGAATCCTTCAGTAGATTCCAATTACCTACATCATGCAAGATGACCCAACTGAACCGGCAGTGTCATTAAGTAAGAATCCCAGAATAATTCGGGTAGGAATGGACTTAGCAAAACTTCTAGTCCTGCTCAAATCAGTCTCAGATACGAGCTTGGGTCAGGTGCTCGGCATTGTGTCTAGCTGAGTCTGGAAAACCTCAGGACAGAGACTGCACAACATCTCTGAGCTGCCATTGCTTGGCTGTCTTCAGGATGAAATATTTAATCTATGTTTTTAAGTTTATGCCCATCATGCCTCATTCACTCCCCACATGCCACTAGAGAGGACTTTGGCTTATTTTTCTCAGTGATAATGTTGTAGGTCTGAGGAGTTGATAAGTGCCCCCAAAGCCACCTCCTCTCCAGGCTCAAAAGCATCAGTCCCTCAGCTTCTCCTCACAGGGCAAGTTCTCCAGACTCCCGAGTGTCTCAGTGATCCTTCACCAAATTGACTCCAATTTTTCAGTCTTGTAGTGGGGGACCCAAAACCTAGCCACAGGATGTACCTGAATGTTTAATAGTGGGGGATAATCATTTCCCTTGATCTCCTGGCTATTCTCCCATACAGCTCCAGATGTTGCTAGCCTTTCCTGCCAGGGCACACTGATGGATCATGTTCAGCTTGCTTTCTGCCAAGATCTTCGGTTCCTTTTCAGCAGACCTGTTCCCCAGCCAGACAGTCCCCCATCTATACCACTACAAGGAGTCTTCTTCCCGGGTGCAGTCCTTGACATTTGTTGAGTTTTGAAACCTTCCTGCTGGCCCATTCCTCCAGCCTGTTTAAGTACCTCTGAATCATAGCCCCGGCCATTAACCCTTACTTACTTACTTGGTCCCCAAAGCAAAAAAAATTCTCACCAAAAACACCCATCACAAAGAAACATCCTCTTCATCTTACAACAGAAGTCTATGAAAGATGACTGTTTACAAGTCATTCTAACAGTGAGAACTAGAGAGCTCATGAAGGCTAAGCCATTCTTAGTCCACACTAACATCAGTTTTTATTGAAATGACCATTTGTCATGCCCTCATGTAACCTTCACTGTTGATTCAGTGTGACTTTGGGGTTTGCTTTGCTTCTGAATAGGGTGGCTTCAGAAAAACACATGATCTGATCCGCCTTTGTTAAAAGCAGTAACAAGTTTGCTTCAGTCTTCAGAAAATACTTTTTTCTTTCTTTCCTAATATGCTAAATCCCACTCTGTTTTTTCAGTGCCAGAAATCCTGGAGCCAGGATTATCTTTGGCAGACTAGTCCATTCATATACATGCTGTACTTCTTTTTCCTCACTGGATTACATTATTATATTATATTACATTACTTTCTTCTCATCAAAAAGAGAAAGAAGTAAACACCTCCTTCCTGGCTTTCTTCCCCTTCAGATGTATCTGCCATATTCTGTCATTCATATGATAAACTCGGGAGTGTCCTTTCAGAGGCTGGTATTAAGACCAATCACATGAGATCAGTTCACACACCAGAAAAGTTCTTCTGTATTTCATTTCAGGTCACCAAAAGGGTGTTTTCCAAGTGGATGGCAGTGTGTCTGTTGTCACTAGGAGGAGAGGTCATTCATCTGTCCTCAAACAATGGCAGATGAGTCACTACTAAGAGTGAGCAAGGTTCAATTCTTTCCATGCACAGAATTTAGGCTGAAGGAAGCTTTTTTATATTTCCTGCCTCACAAACTACTTAGCACCTTACGTATTCATGATCCTTGCATTTTCCTTGCCCAGCCCATGATAGACATGATCGTGGAAAAAGAGACAAGGGATGTAGAATGAGGACAGCCACTATAGCAGTCATTACCTGAGACCAATTCTTTCTCCCACCTGCATTTTAACATTAATATGCTACTGAATTTGAAGTTAAAAATCTAGTTGTGTTGTCTCCACTACCTGTATCCAATCACCGCCTTTTTTTCTCCCATGTTTTTTTTCTGGTAGTAAGCCTACTGAGCTCTTCTACCAGATCATCTTGGACTGGGTTCACAGGACTACCAGTCCCCAAAACCCCCATATTATTCCAGTAACATTTCCCTGCATGACTATAAAGCATGCTAACGTCTGTTGCTGTGTTTCATCTTCAGTCACTGATTAGCTATAGATTTGTTTTACCTTTTTGATCTTTCTCATAAATCAGTTCCTCCAGGACTCTATATCACTTTTCTTCCACTTCACTGTTTAGCTCTGTTTTCGTCAGTATCTTCTGGAGCCTTCCTGTCCAGGATTTTATCTTCCCCTCAGTATTAGAGAGGCATTGTCTCTTTTTTCTTCTTTCTGATGATGCATCTACCAAAACAGCCTCGATTATTTTAGTTTAGTTTATTGGTTAATATCTTAATATGAAAAGAGGCTTTAACAACACCAACAAACAAAACCCCAGTCCTGAACGTGAGTATATTTCTTTAGTTCTCTGGTAACCCTGAAAATTCTGGCAACTTGTATTCTCTTCACCATGGACCACAGTCATGTGGTCTTTTCTTTTCAAAATAAACACTTTATTTGTTTTTTTGTCTGGTCAAATATATTAGTAGTAATTGAGGAGAACATTGCAATAGTAAGCAAAGTTATTCCGATTTAGAACTGAGATAGCCGTGTTGATTTTGCATGAACATTCTAATCTGGACCTTGCGATACCTCTATATCAGATTCTAGAGGGCCTAGGCGAGCATCTAGTGCCAGCTCACAAAACTCAAACAAACTGAAAGAGAAACCTGAGACTTTTTGCATTCAGGTTTTATGGAGTGGCTGGAATTTTGCATATTTTTTTAATCTCATTTCATATATTGCCCATTAATTTTTTTATTAAATCAAACAAAAAAAAAAGCCCAAGTGAAAAATTCTACTTGGATTAAATTTTTTATTTTTTTTTTTAAATTTCCAGAAGGCATTGTATTGGAAGGTCTGAAATTGTTCCTGCTGCATCTTTGAACACATGACAGTAAGTGTACCTCATTAGTTCATACTGAGGACTGGACAAACTCAGGAAGTCAAGAGAATAAAGTAAAACTAAATTTTATGCAGTGACTCACAAAATGAGATAGAAATGTTACATGTTAATCTATTGTCAATTCTTCTTTTAAACTTAATGATTTTACAATAATTCCTTTCTAGTTTAAAGTGTCATCCTTATATTCCTCTTTTAGAGCTGTTTCTGCCATCCCTTTTCCATATGTCATCAGTACCTTTTCATCTTCATCACAAGCTCCACAACTCAGTCAGTCACCTGAGCTTCTCTCAGGCAGGACAGTTTCTCATAAAGCCACCAGGGACTTCTGTGCAGTTGATGAAGAGTTCATCAACAGCATATTTGCTAGCTTTTAAGCGTTTGAATTCACAGCCTTAATATTGCCTTTTCTATGCATAGAATTATTAATTTCCTATTTAAAAATGAAAAAAAAAGACAAATATCCTTTATTAACTTTTTTCCTTATGTTTGGTGCTCTATTTTTATCTTTTCCTTTGTGTTTCCTTCCTGTTCCATATTTTATAGCACATTAGGCGCAATAATGGTCATCTGCCTCATACCTGATTATTTCTATGTTCACGTTTGTTGGAACATTTGCTGGAAACTTTCCAAAATCACAAGGGCCACAAATAATCTTCATAAAACAGAACAGATGGCAGCTACCTTTGTCTTCATTATGGCATTGTTGATTTAGAAATCTACAGGTGCAGATGCTAAGAAAAAGATGAAGGTTTGTTCACTGAGACAAATATCTGTTGCTTGTTTCACACTGTGTTAAAATTATGATAAATATCCAATCTTTTTATGACCCAGTAACTTGGGTTTATATGTGCAATTGCCTGTGTGTCTTTATTTTCCTGCTTCATTTTAATAAAACAATTGCAGGTTCAAGCAAAATCTCAGAATACTAGCAGTCAAAAAAATCCCACAGTATTCATTCTTTTCACAGCCGATGAGCTCATATTGAGTAAATATGCACCAAGCTGCTGGAGTAAGTGATGAAAACTGAAGAAGAGTTCCTATCAGAAAAGGTCTTAGTTCCCTCAAGGCAGGATAGATCCAATGGCAGAACTGAAAAAGAAATGGGCTGTTACATGATTCCTAGGATCTAGCTTCCATAGATATTTTTAGGAGTATTTTACTTCAGAATGTGGACAATTGCACCAAACAGTCCCTCTTCTACCAAAAACTAGCATAGCTGAGTAACAGCATATGAGAATCCCTCCACAGTTACTATTGTTCTGTCTGTTCAAATACTGATCTACTGTAGACTAACTTGGAAATTCAATGAAGTCACTTCTTTGACCTGCATACTGAAGATATAGATGGCTATAGATAAACACACCTGGGACAGAGATCAATAATTACTTGCTATGGTGAACAGCATGAGGCACAGTGCCTCAGAAGCAAAAAAAAAGATACAGAGTAACAGGACGATGTCAAGTCAATGCATTTTGAGGACAAATTAGGAAAAGTTGCTTAGTCTACTTGATGCACAATGAAATCATATTCCTTGGAAAGTTGTGTGACACTTTAATTTAGTTCACACTATTTCTTTCCTTATTTGAATAACACTTCCTACAAATGTTAACTCACATAAACCAATTCTTCACACACCAAAAATGGATTGACGAATGTTACTTGGATTGTAAAACACTGAGATCTGGAAATGTCAGAATCAAGGCTGTTTGTCAGTTTCAGTCTACCCTCATGCGAATGTGCATATTAGATCTTTAATTACATGATCACATACTATTTTCCATGAAGGACCTCTGACTCACTCAGCACAAAAGTTTGAAAGTTCTCAGGGACTGGCAAAAATAAAGGATCAGCTCTTCAAAAGACACCGTTCTTTTAAAAGAAAGCTGAAGACTTTTAATAGTACAAAACTGATATAAAACAAAATTACTTTCCCTTTATAGAGATGGAATGCATGAATATGTAGGAGTGGCATCAAAGTGTCTAAATACTGGTAAATATTTAGAAGTCGATTGGAGGTATTCTGTTTACTTGAACAATTTTTCAAATATTAAAGTACTTAAATTCCAACAAACTTTAAAAGGACCAAGTTGTTTCTCTATTAATGTTAATAGTAGTTGCCCAACTAAATTCTTCAGCAACATCACAAGTTTTCATCTGTATTGCATTTTATAATAGGGATTATAATGCACAGGTTGAAACCAATTGTAAAGTAAGTTAATATTTGTATCTGTATTTAACTGCTAGTCAGTAGAGCAAATGGAGAAAAAAAAAATTATGCCGATTTTGGTGCCAGGAGGATAGCAACGGTAGGATCAGAATATTGTGGATAATCAGGTAGTTTAAGTATGTGGAGCATAGCTGGAAGTTTATTATGGGCAGGAAAACACATACTCCCATTCAGCCTCAGTCCGCAATAGTTTTCTCTGATTATGATTTATTATCTTTCCTTATGAAGATTATTCACCATCTGGAAGAGTCTATAGAGGACCAAAACCAGGAGACAGGAGGCAAGACCTGAGGAATAATTTTAAGCACTTTGTTCACTTACTCCAGAAGAAATGTTAGATAAATCAAAAGCAATCAGTGCCATCACACAGAATTTTTGACAATGTTCTGAAAGCAAAAAAAGGAAGTGAAGGAGTTGCCTAAAAGTCATCTTCCAAACTCTCAAGGCCATGTCATTTATGATAGCCAGAGCTAATACTTGCTATATTCAGGTAAAGGTTTTTTATTTTTTCAGTTTCTTGCCACTTTTTATCATTTGAACTGGATTTTTCTGTGTCTGATGTTTCAGTTCATAAATGTTCGATACCATAGCTACTAATTTCTCTGAAAAAATACTGAGTCAAACTGTCAATATGACATGGCGGACCAGTGCAGACTGAAAGAACTTTCTCTAAAGTTTTTTTTCCCAGATTCTATAGGTCACTCTGACACTGGGGACAAAGAACACAATGACTGTCTCTCTTATGCATAATATTCTCCAGGCAAATATTCAAGTAGAAGGCTGATCAAAGTAAAAAAACACAGGATTAATCCATCTTATATAGTCATTATTATTACACTTATTCCATAACTGGAAATTTCTTGACCATTTCTATGCTATTAGATGCTGTGTTGTCCAATAAAGCTCACTTCAATCTGGTTTTAACCTTCACCATAGTCATGTCTGGTCAAATTGATTCATGAGTGCTTGACCTGAAGTCTGACTACTTTGCCTGCTGTCTACAAAGCAAAGCTCCCAAATGAGAAAGTCGATTTAAAAGACATTGACTTTTCTACCTAGAAAACCAGTATGGTATGAATGTGCAAAGTAGTTCCAAATGAAAGGAAGAAAAAAATCTTCAGAGGTGAGACACTCATGCTAAGATTCATGCAAGTAATTTAAAATATAAACCATGTAAGTCTCATTGGTTTGCCTGCACTTTCAGACTCTGTCAAAGGGAAACATGAAAACGTTTTCATTGTGTGTTGCTCATTACTTATTTTATGTCCACTGATGGAGTTATTTCAGACTTTGAGAAATAACTATGTTATACTCTAAGTTGAAATAGTTCATCAGTTTTTGCTTTATGCAATTCATAGGCACTAAATCTGCAAGAAAACAGTTTTATTTCTGTCTTTCTAGTCTCATTCTAAGATTTCTTATGTGTGTGTGTGTTTAAGCAAGCTTCAGGTTTTATGTATTGATACCTGACCTATTGGTTTGACTTTATTTTGCCTGTAAAAATGTTTACATGCTTTACTTATTCTGTGATTTTGTGTCAGAAGCAGCATAGCTGGCTTCAGTTTAATTTTGATAAATTGCTAAATAAGTGTGGGATTGAACTACGACTTTAATTATGCCAAGGTAGGACCAAGAACAGAGTACTTAACAAAAACAACTACAGAAACAGATTGTTGAAACAGGAAAGGAGTTTGACCTAGGTACATCAAGTTCTTGTTGTTGCAAGTTTGAAGCAGCTAAGCTTTGATCCTGCAGAGGCATGCTCAGAGGCTTGGCTTAACTCACTAAAATCAATGGGGCTCTTTGCAATGCGAAAGAGCAAGCAGGTGCATACATCTTTCTACTACTATAGCCTAACTGTGCCTAAAATCAAAAGTTCATGTGAAAGCCCACAGTCTCACTGTAAAAAGGCCAAGTTTGAAGGAAAAAAATGGAACATGGTGTTTAAGAGACAATTGCCCTTCATGATGTGCTTCCACACAAGAATTGCTCATTACTACAAGGATTTTGATGTTTTTGAACCACTTTCGTCTCAAAGAAATTCATGCAAAACTAATTTAAGTGAGGCAAACCACTTACTCCTGCAGGCTTTGGATCACTGAGAAAAAATTAACAGCTCTGCTTTCAAGCAAAGGAGTATTTTATATTGTAAAGAACTTTGGTGAAAATAAGGCAATGGTTGTCACAGAGTTGATTCTGACCATGCTTAGTCTCTGTAGTCATCTGTTTCCACCTGATTAATTCTCACTAGTTTAAAGCTAGCAGATAGGAAGAGTTTAGTAGGCAAGCCAAATTATTTTCTCAGTCATGTTTGTGGGAAAATACATACTGGTGCTAACAAAATTAGACTTTAGGTTTGTTTTGGTTTTTAAATTTCTCTCAACTTCTGGTCAAAGTGTAAAGGGATAATCTTGGTTTATGAAGATAATGAGCCTCGAGTGGTATGACTACAGAGAGATCCAGACCAGCATTTCATGCATCTGCCAAACAGTTTAGATGATTTATTTGCAGCTTAACAGTCTATCATGCATACTGATGAGTTTAAATCTATGAAGATAGTATCTATAAACTAACAGTATTTCTTTTAAATGTATTTCATGCTTTTATTTAAAACTAGGCATTCCACTTCTGAAAGAGTTGGCAGACACAAAGAACTGCTGTTTATTGGTGGAATTGCAAACCTGAATCACAGAGATCTTTACTGTTAGTTCTTGTAAATGATGTCTTCATTATTTTGCCATTTTAAAAGTGAATTGAAGATATTTAAAACAATATTTTAATCTAAATGTTAAGAGGTTTGTGTATTTATTTGATTTGTCTCACTACTCCTTTTGCCATCTACTGCTGCCAGATTGTAATAAAATACCAATGTAGTTCTTTCCCCAAAAGATTAAGGACCACTTTGGTGTTTTGGGTTTTTTAATGATAGATAATCTCCCTTATCCATTCCATTCCTGTATTTGAATTTGGACTCTTCTATAAGGCAATAGTACCCTCGTTGGTAGTGCAAAAATGTCAGGTAGAACAGTTGCACAGGTTCTTTTTCAGTATTCAGTGTTTGAATATTCTAATTCCTGTGCATATATGCAGGAAAAAAATACCATTTTTATAATGCAACTGTTTTGATTGTATAAATGTTCAAGTCTCCACTAGCTATGTTGTTCATATCACTCCAGTGTGAAGGACATGAGCTGGTTAGAACTGCCCATCTGCAACATTAAGAGCATTTCACTTCAGAGAAAAATTCCATACAAGTGGATTTAAGCATTTTCTAATTCTCTGGAAGAAAAGTGCTCTGCATATAAAATCGACACTACATCACTTAATCTTCTTAGGTGGATGAGAAGGAAATGCAGCAAAAAGTCACTTATCTTGCGCTAGTTCTAATACTGCCAACTCATGTGTGTCAGTTTTAAGGAATAACAACTGGAAAGAGTGAGCAGGGAATAGCTGTGAGGTGTGTAGTTTGCCCTAATACATACAGATGAAAATTCTAGGGGCAGCACAGGTCAGGCTTGTACTGTGTAGTACTGCAGAAATATAAAGTTGCTATATATTCCCAAGACAACAGTTCTCAAATTCTAAAATAATATTTTCCATAAATCTCAGCCTGTCTTCACTGTTTGTATATTCTTTCCCTCTGAGGTCCTGTAGCCTTGGATAGTTGCCAGCCTACTAGTAAATAACCTGATCATGCAATCCTTATTCAAACAAATCTGTTGTTGATTTTTATTAAGGCTGTTCTGTTATCACATTTAGCTATGTGTATCTACAGTGTCTTCAAAGAACACAGGATACAGACATATATGCTGGGGACATGTAGTGGGTTGACCCTGGCCAGATTCCAGGGACTCATTAAATCCCTTTCTGCAACTAGGCAGAAGGGAGAGGGGTCATCCACTTACCAACTTTGCGGGCAAAAAGAGACTCAAAGTGAGATAATACTTCAAATTTATTACTAACAGGATAAAAGCTAAGCTAAATAGTGAGAAATAAAACAGTCTTAAAACACACACCATGCACATTTTCCCCCCATCCCTCCTTCTGTCCATGAGGGGTTGCAGTCTGTTGCGGTTGCCACCGCCTGCAATGTGAGTTCTCCCACCCCTCGGGGTCACTCTTCCATGGGGTGCAGTAAAGGTTGAGTCCCTGCACCCCAATGGGCCTCCATGGGTTGCAAGGGGACATCCTGCTTCACCACAGTTTACAGGGGACCGCAACTGAGTCCATCCCCTGCTCCGTGGGGTCCCTCCCATGGGAGACAGTCTTTAATAGACTTCTCCAACGTGAATCCATCCCTCAGGCAGCAGTTCTTCCACATCTGCTGTCCCGAGGGCCACAGCTCTCACTTGGGTAAAACCTGCTCCAGCATGGCTCTGGCTCTCCACAGGTCCACAGGTCTCCTGCTCCAGTGTGTGTCTACCTCTCAGGTCCACAGGTCTCCTGCTCCAGCGTGGGTCTGCCTCTCCACATGTCCACAGGCTCCTTTCAAGCATCCACAGCTCCACCACGGGCCCCTCCATGGGCTGCAGGGGTTTTAGCTCTGAGTCCTTCCCCTGCTCCATGAGGTGCCTCCTCCCCCAGCTCGGCAGCAACCTTGATGTCTGCCTTGTCCCATTCTTGCTCTCTGGGATTTTTCTAGTGCAACAACCTCCAGTTCTTAAATATGTTGTCACAGAGGTGTTACTGTGATCTCTAATTGGCTTGGCCCTGGCCAGGAGCCGGATGTCCCTCCTGGGGCCAAGTGTCATTGGCTCCCATGGGACAGGGGAAGCTTCTAGCAGCTTCTAACAGAAGCCACCTCTGCAGCAACCCCCCCTACCAAAAAAAAAAATAATTCATCTACAGGAACCCAGGACAACACTGATCCGAATAAACTGGGACAATGGAAAAAAGGTCAAAAACTGACAGAAATAAAAAGTCGAATTAAGATTACCCATGGATAACAAATGCAAAAACCAAAAATTAGATATGGTGAATGCCATTTCATCTAAAAATATAAAGGAAGTTATCTGATCTTGCAACAGGGGAAAAAAATAGAAGTTATGTCACCAGCAGCTTTCCACGATGAGTTACTGCTAGTTGGCTTGGTCAGTCTTCTGAGACTACTTGGACTTGATGATCTTAATAGGTCTTTTCCAACCTTAAAAATTCTAAATGAATGCTGTAATCCACAGTCATGAACCCTTTGCATCATGGGAAGAAAAGGTCAGTTAACACCTTACTTGGTAGCCAAGTTCAGGACCTGCGCTTCAGAGAGTTTCAGAGACCTGACTACCTGAAGATGCCTACTCACAAGAGACATGGAGTTGTAGATTCACCCTAATCTGGCCTGGTTTAAGGATGAAAGAGTTTCATCTGCTCACAAGTGCAAATCTCTCTTGTACATATCTAAATGTCCCATTCATTCAAGGGAACAGGGACACCTGACTTTATACTGCAAACCCACTTCTCAGTAGTACAGTGTGCTCCTCAGTGCAAGCATTACACTTGGCTCCAAGTATGTGAGTTTTAGGCATTGCAGAATCAAACTGTAGTTTCCTAAACCCTTTTCTAGTTCTTAAGACAAGTGACACTGAGCTCTGTATTCTCCCTTTCTCCAGTTTCCTTTCACTAGAAAAAAAAATTAGAGACAGAAATTGCCTCAAGGGTTGGATTATAATTGACTTTCTACAGAAAGAAAAAGCATAATGCTACTGAGAAAAACCAGGAAAAAAGCAGCCACTCTGCTGTCTGCAGAAATGCATAGAAGATGTATATGACTTCAGAGCAGAGGAAATTACTCTTAACTCCTGTGCAGGATTTATTTCAAAAAGTGTTTAGGATGATTTCACCTTGGAGATTAACGTTAAATGTGAAGTGAGTAGTTGCAGGATGGAAAGCTGATTTGTGAAATGTAATCTGGGATGGAACTTTCAGTCTGGGTAAGAATTGTAGTATGCTAAGGTAATTTTAGGGCTATTTAACATTTAGATAATATATTTGTGATTTGATGGAGAAAAATGATGGAAAAATGGGGAAGGAAATTATTTAACTCAGGAGCAATGCAAGTATTGAGACATAATTCCTAGAAGCAGCATCCGATATAGCCATGTTATTGGCTATATGTGCCTGTTGGCTTCTACTTGTAGAGTATAAATGTATTTTATAAAGCTCCCTCCTCACCTGTGCTCTAAGGGGATATATCCTGTAGAAAAGGACTCTTCATTAAAAAGGTCAAGGGGGCAGCATCTTCACTGTGGTGGCCGCACTACAAAAGGAGAGAAACAACAAAGCTGATCTTCATGGCAGCCAAGACAGTATCCACTCAAGGCTATGTGCAAAGTTAGTAGTCTACCAAAAAAAAAAAAAGATAAATAATGTAATTAGATTTAAAGACTTCAGATCATTCAGTGTGTTCATCGAGCATTGAGGAAGTAGAAATCAGCCTAGAGAGACTGAAGACCATGCTGGGAAATTATAAAGTACACTGGAAAGAAAGGGAATAAACTGAGGAGCAGCAGCGAGATGAATGACCTGGTGTGTGGGCATAGGAATAGTCTGTGTTTTTCTTACCCAGATGATCTGTCCCTTCTCAGAATCAGACTGAATTGTCATGAGGTAGTACTTGCAGATTGTTCAGACAATCCAAACAGTATCTAAACCAGTGATCCCTTAGCTTGCAAGAGAAAATTTTCTGTTCCTCCTTTTCCATTGCCTTTATTGCCTTGATAAGGCCATTTTGTTCCTCTGAAAGAGTTTAAATTGTGTTTTCCTGCTATTGCTGCTAAAGCCCTCATCTGCTCTCTTGGCTTTTTCACCAGGCTCCTCACTGAACTCCTCTGCTCATATAAAAGACAACTGCCAAAATAGCCATGTCCGTTGTTACAACAGGCTTGCCTCTGCTCTGAAGCTCTATCTTCTTGTCCTGTTTCCTGGGACATCAGAGTCAGCCTTCATGTTTTTGCCACTGAACTCACCTTGGAACTTGTCCATCTTTATTCACTTAGCTTCTGTGTGGAAAACACCTTTCAAGTTCCCTCTAGGTAGTCCCTTTGTGCTACAATAGGTTCCTCAAGTTGATCTTTCCCTTAACGACTAAGGAAAGAAAACTAAAACCAAAAAAAAAAAAAAATTTACCTTAAGAGAGTACTCTTGTATGAACTCACAAGCAAATAGGATGGGTGGTATAGATCTATTTTAAACTTTCAAAAGCAATTGAGACATGCAAATTTAAATGTATGATCTTACTTCTGCTGTTTTTGTCTTATCATTCTAATTTTTTTACTGCCATCATTTATTGTATTTTGGCTCCAGCAAATTACTTTGCATGGCAAATTTTCCACCTGCAAGGGAATGTTCATAGTGCAAATACAATTAAATTTTTGTTCTGATGGAATACTCTAGGAACTTGATAAAAGATATGTGATTGTTATATCATTTTAGAAACTATAACTAAATGGTACATTAGCCAGTTTAACTGTATCTTTATAAATGAGCAGGTTCTGTGGAGATGTAGTTTTGCAAAATATTAAAGAATTTTGAGCTACCTGTTCACCCAAATCAGCTCAGCTACGGGGTAGGCTCTGTCCGTAATCTATTACATATGCAAGACATCACTCCCAACACAAAAGTGCAAATGAAGAATAAATAAATATAAATAATAATAAAATACATTGTATATATAAAAAAAAAAGTATTTCAGATTTCCAATCCAAGCAAAAGTGACCATTTTTGTAGTGATATATAGTTTAGATTGCTGCCATCAGGAAATTACAACTTCCATTTGGAGTTTTAACCTTACTATTTTCTACATTTTTTTTATCGTACAGCCACCATTTACATGTATTTAACTATTTCTTGCATAATGTAGTTCACTCTGACATTGTCTTTTCTATACATACTAGCTAATGTTTAAAAAAAAGCTCTCTAAAACAACAGCAAAAAAAAATCTTAAGAGCCCAGTCTGAAAACCCAGTTTTGTAGACGCAAAGGACCTTACCTTTAATTATTCCCTTTATGATCTCTAAGAGCATCAAGCTTGCTAACTCAGTCCCCAAGCTCACGTTTGTAGGAGGAAATTCAAAAACACCTGAACAAATGCATATGTTAAGCAGCCTGACCTTGACTCTGCACTCCGTACATTATGCGAGTGATGTCTTTGTAAACTGTTGTTTCGGCTGAGTTAATGAGTACAATTCCTATGACAAGATCAGACTGAGACCTCAGGAGAATGCAGGTGACTCAAAGCTAATGCGATATCAGATGGAGCAAAAAAAGAACAAAGACAGACGCTCACTTTTGATTTCCCTCAGGGGGTAAAAAGAAACACTGAGAGAAAATCTGTTGAAAGAGAGTGGAAAAAATGCCATTGGTTAGTGTAGAGAGTTAAGAGGGTTTGTGCTGCTATCCATTTTTGATATTTTCTGTAAGAAACTGTTCAGAGTATCCAGAAGAGTCCCTTACTTTTGCAAGGAGACGCTAATTCCATTTCAAGTTGGTATGTATTCTGGCAGTACAATTTTGGCCTTATAAGCACATATTCAAAGGATGCTCTAAGCCAAGAGTTCTTCAGCTGCTTGAAGGTAAGGGTGTGCAGCACAGTCATTATCTCCTAGGGCTGCACTCCAAAGCGTGCTGTGTATTTGGCGCAGGCCCACCAGTATCCTTAGCAGACCAGTCAGTTTTCATGCAAGCTACAAAACTCAGCTAAAATCCTTGCCCTACAGACCAGCAAGCTGGGAACATTCAAAAGGCTTTGACCTCAGTTTTGAAGGATACTAGCATACTACAGTGAATATCAGAGACTAATCAAGAGGCATTTTACTGAGGTAGTCAAGGAGAGTGAACTAAGAGAAAACCTTTTAGTATGCATGAACCAGATAAAAATCAGGTTTTTTCACATTCTTTACCTTTAAATTACAAGAAACTTTTCTATTTAAGTCTTAAAATACTAAACTACAACTGAAGTATTTACTGGATTCAAAACGGCTAGGAAAGGGCAAAAAGGCTATGAGTCTCCAAAATAAGAGACTTCACGTTTTGCACGGTTTGTCATTTATCCTGAAGATCAGACTGGTGAGGTGTGACAAACACATGGGAAACCTGGACAGAAAGGAATGAAAAAAAGGGCCAAACATGTTGTGCCTTTTTGGTATTCTAATTGCATTTCTTCCTTCTGTTGCTTCAAATCACATCTGACACTTACTTAGATTAATCTGGTAGATTGCAAATGTGTATCCAGGGCTGTAAATGTAATTGATGTGTTAAAAATATAATCATATTGGTCTGGAGTATCTGCATCTTGTCCTCTAAGGGTGTTCCAACTTTTTTTACCTGCAAGGGTTTTTTATCTTGCATTCTTACTTTGCTCAATACATTATTCAACATATTTATTAAGTGGTTCAGATCTGTCATTTTCACTTGTCATGGCCAGCGGCTTTGATGTCCATAGCTGTCATTCAATAAAGGGAAATTGTACTTTTTTCCTCCCTGTATTATTTTCTGTGAATTTAAGACTGATAGATGATGATTCTATTCTGAAAAGACTGATTTTCTTTGTCACAGTGAAACTATATATAGTTTTGCATGTTTCTAACCATTTTAAATGACAAAGATTAAATTATCATTTTAACCAATAAGTAAACAGTGCTGTACTTTCTAATTATAGTACTTCGTTGTTTTCTGTATCACAGCACTTTGATAAACCATATTGGATCTGTATTTATTGTGGACAGATATTATTTTCTGTTGGTTTAGTGTTTTTTTCATTTCATGTTTGCAATATCCTGTTTTGCATGATGGAATTTATAACCTGGACTAGTGCTGGCAGTTGTCAAATAAAGAGCTCCTAATAGTCTGCAGCGTCCTAGGTAGTGACACTGTCCTCTAGATCTTTATTTTGGAAGAAGGTAGAGAGGACATGTACAGACAAGGGTTGCATATACACTGCCCTGCACCCTGTTTATAGCAGTTCATGTTCCATAGTTCAACTTAGTCTACCTACAAGGTATGGAATGTTTCTGATGTCATTGCATTTTATACTGCTGCTCATGAGGATACATCTATACAAATTCCATAGAGCAGGATTAAATGTAGATTGGAAAGTGCCCTAATTCCCTATTTTTATTTTTTTTTAATGGGGGGCGGGGGGAGGAGGAGAGGACGGGAAGGGGGAAATTTGTTTCTCCGGGTTTCGCATCTTTCATGAGAAAGCATTAGAATTTTCACCACGCTAAAAAAATGCTTTTTAGGATGGTATTATTTTTATTCATGAACTTGTGGATTCCATTTTTGTCTTTTAAAAACACCTTAGCCCTAGGATCACTTTTTCACTTGAGGATCACCACATCTGGCATCTTGTTCTCAAGAAATAAAGAGCCTGCATGATTAATTTAAGACTTTTTGATTCTGAGATTTTATAGAATCATAGAGTGGTTTGGGTAGTACAGAAGCTTAAAGATGATCCAGTTCCAAATCGCCTGCCATAGGCAAAGACACCCTCCACAAGATCAGTTTACTCAAAGCCCAACCAATGTGGCCTTGAACACTTGCAGGGATGAGGCATCCACAGCTTATCTAGGCCACCTGTTCCAGAGTCTTACCACTCTCATAATGAAGAATATCTTCCTCATATCCAATCTAAACCTACTCACTCTCAGTATAAAGCCATTACTCTTTATCCTACCACTGCATGTGCTTCTTAAAAGTCCCTCCAACTTTCTCGTAGGCCCCCTAACCCCTAGGTACTAGTCTGCTCTTGTTCAGGCTGAAAAATGAAAATGCTCTCAGCCCTTCCTTGCAGGAGTGGTGCTCCATCATTCTAATCATCTTCGTGGTCCTGCTCTGGACTCACTCCAGCTATGTCCTTCCTGTTCTGAGGACCCCAGACCTGGACACCGTATTCCAGGTGGGGTCTCACGAGAGCAGAGTAGAAGGGCAGAACCACCTCTTCAACCTGCTGGCCACGTTTCTTTTGATGCAGCCCAGGATGTGGTTGTCTTTCTGGGCTGCAAGGGCACATGAAAGGCATCATACAAGAATGGAATGTCTTCAGGACTATTACTAGTTTGACTCTTTTTCACGTTATAGAACTTGCAGGACTTTCATTTGCTCATCAAGACAAGAAAGTACAAGTTTCCCCGGGCAGCTGGGTGTGATGATGCTTGTTTACTACAGGGCAGGATCCAGGGTTACTCAGAAACAAAGTTTCCAATTCAAAAGGTGATACAAATACAGTGAGATATTCAAGCCACCAGTAGAAGATCTTTGGTATTTATATAGATTAGGGTATTTAAAACTATGTGTTTACACTGCCACACTCAGAAACAATGTTCACAGATAAGTAAAGTAAGAAAAGTCATTTAGGCAGTTTATTCAAGCATCTTGCACATAGTGTAATCTCTGCTCGTAGTGTCATTGCAAGATCATAGTCTAATTCCTGTCTGTTACCCCTGTGTTAAACACCATGGTGGATGGTCTACCAGGGCTCATCCAATTAATCTTCCTTTTACAGAGGATCTCTTTGTTCATGAAGACATGGATCAAATGCATTTGTAAAACTTGTCCATTAAGGTTTGAGTCTGATGCACTCCTCTTTTGGGAGCATCATCCTCAAACATAAAAGTAGCATAGATAAAATCATTGCATGTCTTGCTTGTCTGTTCTAAATCTGCTGAGTGCCTTGCTAGGATAGAGTGGAATCTTGTTTTCTCTTTTTTTTCTCCAAAGTAGTTGTATGAGCTCATTTTTCTCCCAACTGCCTCAGCTCTACAGCTAAAATCACTTTTCCTCACACATATGTAGAGAGACCACAGCAGTGTTCTTTCAGAAGACAGAAATATTAAACAATTAATCCCCACAACTTCTCAGCAAGATGGCTGTCATTTCCATTTTACAGAAAAACTGCAGGGCAGAATAATTAAATACTTTGGTTAATGTCACAGCGTAAGTCTCCTGAAGATGTGCAAATAGAATCAAACTCTGCTGACTCTCAGTTTGGCTCTTTATCCGAAGAACAGTTTTTTCTGGCAACACTCACTCGCACTCATTATACATCTCTTGCATAGTCTAAATTAGGAGCATCGTTAAGAAGCGAAGGTAATTACCTTCCCCCCTTTTTAAAAGTATTTGCTATTTTATATTGAATAGATTGGAGCAGCTTTCTCATGCAATTATGATGGAAAAAAATATAAACACAAATCTGAAAATAATCATTCTGTTTCTTCATGTTTTCATGCTATAAACAGTCAATAAAACCCACAGCGACCATATTAAGAAAAAGATTAGTAATACAGGGGCTAAATTGAATTCCGTTTTCAATAATATCAAAGCCCTAAAAGACAAGCATTCCCATTCTCCTTTATTTTTATTCCATGACATTTTAAGCAAACCTGTTGCCATGAAAATGAAGACACTATTTGAACCAACAAAACCTCTGCATTTTTCCAGTTAAATGAGAGGGTAGTTTTTAAGAGCATGATATACAACAATTTCTAAATCTCATTTTCAAGAACAAGTAGAAGGGATGGAGAGGGCAGAATTTGCAGGTGGGAATGTAATTGCTTAATATAATATGCAGAAACTTTAGAAAATTTCCTTAGCATATTACATAAAAGGAAAACATTTGACCTATGGCCACTTCTGGAAATATTTCATATAGAGCCTAAAGAGTTAAAGTTTCATTGAAGACGACTTAGGCAACTACTTCATGTTCTTAAGGTCAAATGTTTAGACACCTGTGAGACACTCTACCCTCTCAACTGCTATATAAGATTCCCATCTCTGGAGACCTCTGCATGCAAGTTGTCAGTGAAGCCTTCAGCGTAAAAGTCCACATATTGGCCCCTGAGATCTGAGGAAACCATATGCTTTTCTATTGTGGCTGAGCTCTCAAAAGCCCAGGGCCATCCTATTACCCTGCTAGGATTCTCAAATCAAAATGTGTTCTCCCTGTACTGCCTTGCACCCCCTCACAGTTTCTGGAGCATGAATGAGCTTCACCTAAGTCAGCATGGAGAGAGAGGAAATATATCTATTTGACATGTAGCTGAAAGCACTAATGTATGGTGTTAGAAGAAGTTGTTAAAATGGGGTTTGTTTCAAGTTTTATAATGTATTTAACCCTTCTGCAGTCTGTCACATGAAGCTGCTGTATTCTAAGATGCATCACAGATGGAAGACTGTCTACACAACCACAGTGTTCTGGTGAGGTTCCCATTCTGCCACAGTAGTCACGTATTTAAGTCTTACCTGTGATGCACAAAGACCTTAATTTCTGCATTGCTCCTTACAGCTTAGTTGTTAGGTTTCTTTCCTAGAAGACAGGAAAACAAATAAAAAACAAAAGTTATTTGGCTTTGATTATCCTACTTCCCAGAACAGCATTACAGACAACTGCTCCTTACATTTCTGCCAAACCATGAAGAACTGACCTTGCTTCATCCAATTGAATACAAAAGAGGATTAATAACTCTACCCAAAAATAAGAAATAAGCATCTCCTCTCCCTCCCAGAGAGTCATTTTATGTGTTACTTACTGAAAGGTCTCTCATTCCTTTAATGTGAAAACAAATTATACAACCAGCTTAGAAAAGAAGACTCACTTTTAGAAGATGGAAGTCCCAATTAAAATGCCTAGGTTAGTTTTGAAAATAGTGAGGGATTTCTAATTCATATGAGTGGCAGGTGCTTTTAACAAATGTGACCTTAGTCCTTCTGCAAATAGGAGGCTAATGCATTTCACTGGGCTTACTGTTTTAACTTGCAGAATTCCTCAAGATATAGCTGTAGCTTAATTTATACCTGTTTTCAAAACCAATAGAATGTATTAAATGAGGACTTTTAATGTGGCCATCTGTATGAGGCTCTATGTAAAGGAATTTCATTAAGAGTCACTATATTTATTTAATTTCTAGTCTAAAATTAGGTGGCTTGTTTATGCTTTGTGTAAAAGAGTTAAAAAATACTGTGTAAGAAACTTTCAAAAGGTACTTTTATGTATAAGTCTTTGCAGACAGAAATGGAAGCCCTTGCTGACCCTTAATATTTAATCTTCTCTTTATTACAACATCTTTTTTTCTTAGTTCTTTTTTTTTTTTTAGCTCTCACATAGAAGGGATTCTGAAGGAAAATGGAAATCAGGGTCTTCATTCATCCTCATTATGATTATAACTAAGATTATAAAACAATATTGTGAGTTTACTAAGAGCATATTCTTACAGATTTTCAATGGACAATTTCAAAATTAAGATACAGAAAAAAAGAATTACCTGTGATCATTGCTGTAATTCATATGTCATTAAGAAGATAGCTCTGAATTGGAAATCATGTTTTGGGGAAATAATGTGAAGTAGCTGAGTGGAGTCCATCACAACCAAAAACTATAAACCTTCTTGAAAGATTTCTTTATTAATGCATTTTAATAGCAACATGCCAGTAACATGCAGTAAGAAGTTAACATGGGACAGATCTCCATAAATACATTTATTTTTTTCTTTTTTCTAATGTTTAGCTGCTAAACTCTACTTCCTCTTATTGGTTTCCTTGGGCTTAGATTCATGCCAGATAAAAAACCATTTGAAACATCTCTGAAAGTAATTAACAGATGAACAGAGACTGCTAATAATTTCTACTCCTATATTTCAGAAAATAGAATGAAAGATTGGACCATTTTCCTTTGAAGAATATATTTTTGCTTAGCATTTTCCATTTCATAGCATATTGATTGACTTTTAACCAAGTCTCTAAACATACACTATACTGAGGGAGAGAAAATGTAAAAATAATATCTGTACTGAGTATCAGCTCAGAGTGTATTTACTGCTTTTCCTCTGTACCCGTCGGTTCCATCTATCATACCTATTATATCTTCATATCATCCTGAGACTAAGAACTGCTTTTTCCAGTCACTGAAGTCATACTAGAGTAGAAATTATGTTTTGCCAACCTAAAAAACTTGATGTTCATAAAATAAAGTGAGCAAAGCCTTTTCACACAAGTGCTATGCAGTGTATTATTGTCTGTATATGCCTTCTGTGAGCAAATTTCTGACCTTGTTGCCCTTTTGCATAAACTAATAGAAGTGATAATGAACTGTTGTGATTCGTAAGGACTGCCACAATGTCTGTGCTGTATAAAATCTATACTGTGTAATGCCTTTGGCCCTGCTCAAGAAGTGAGACAGCTCTGCTCTGGTTTGTTTTCAAGGGCATCAGTGCAGTCAGCACTCCCAAAATCATGCTGAAAGGTTGGGTACATTGGCTCAGGTAGATTACAGCTTGTGCTTACATGATACCTGAACTAAAATGGTTTACTTTGGTCTTCTTTGGAAGACAAACATGTTGAGATTATAATCCAATGATATGGACCTACCACAGATGCAAAACAGAGTTTCTGCTGCAATCAGTACAACCTACTTTGTGCACTTGACATGACATTGAGATTAAGAAGAAATTTGATAGATTGCTTTTTGATTCTTGGCTTTCCAGTCTGCTGAATCTCCTCTGCACTGATTTGCAGGGCCAAAGGTGTCACAGATCCCAATTACTCACTTAACAGAGGATTCAGTCAGTAAAAGGGAAACAATCTTAGTTACACGATACTTTCTGTACATACTTTCAGAATGCTTTACAAAGAAGGTGAGACTCTTTAACTCAATTTTATGTTTGAGAAAAATAAATTAGGCATAAGATCTGACTTGTCAGTGTCCCCATCACCTGTCCTGTCATTCAAGGAAGCCATGTACAATGCCATCAACACTCAAACTTCTAATAGATTGCTCATTTCTAATCTCTGTCAAAAGTGCCACCATACCTTCTCTTTTATGATAAAGTATGGCTGCATATGTAAGGAAATTAATTTATATTTGAAAAGTGTAAATTAGTTTAGTCTGAAAGAAACCTCTCCCTTTTGGTATAGAGTGAGGTTTCATTTATGTAAGATAAATCTTTCCTTCATAGCAAAATTTAGTACCAGTCCAGTCATTATGCTTTCCACAGTTTCTGAAGAAAAAAAGGCTTGTTTACAGGCAACAGCTCTGTAACAGTCAACAGTCCTTTGGGAGCAGTGTTAAAAACTGATACCTTGATTAAGTAGCCAGATTGACAATCTGAGAAAAAAATCTGTGGAAGGGACTGGGATATGAATGTGAAGTGCATGTGCATTTGGGAAGACTTGCTGCAGATAAGTGTCCTATTCAGAACAGACAGATCTGATGGTTGAGGATGAGGGTTTTCCCCCAAACCAGATCCTAGATCTGAGAGCTCTGTAAGCATCCTGACTGGTTTTTAACAGAATAGGAAAGGAGAGAGTTTTAGCTATTTATAGCATAAGTATCTCTGAAACCTTTTTTTTTTTTTTTTTACATTTCAGTGCATCTTTCCCCAGCAGAATAAAAGTTCCATATATTTTTGCGTTTCACAAGATAAACCCATTCTTTGTATCTCTTACATTTTAGGAGTGAGGACAATGGGTTTAGAGCTGCTAGCAAGCACCAGCCATTGCTTTTATCAAATGTGCAGACAGCAATGTTTATACCATTCCCAGGGAAGAGATGAGCCTAAGCAGGAGACTTTGTTTTAGCAGTGTTGTTACTGCTAGAGGAATCAACAGAGGATGGAATCCTCCACTACTAAAGTTCTTGGATGATTTTAGGAGAAAAACAAACATCAAAAACTCTGCAGAAAATATTTCACCACATATGCTAACATAGCCCTAACACACAGTAAAAGAGGACAGGAGTATCTAAGCAATGGCAAATATCTCTAAATTATAGCAGTTATCTTGTGACAGTAATAGAGCCAGAGCAGTTCAGACCATATCCCTTCCACATCTCTGATGAGCTCCAAAACACAGAGAATATCACCCAAACATTTTTCTCTTCTGGGTCTATTCAATTGCTAAACCAGTTCCTAATGAAGCATTGCAGCCAAGTGTATCCAGCACAATTTTGCTCCAGACACTCTGGTCTGCAGCCGTGGTTCAGATGCATATGTCATCAAAAGGAAAAATAAAAAAAAGTAGAAAAAAAAAAAAAAAAGGCTAAAATAGAGCACTTGTTTGAGACTATTTCAGACCATCCACATTAGAAGTTCTCTGCCTTGAGAGAACAAGCAGTAAGTTCTTTATACTGTATTGGAAGGATCGAACATTGAAAATCGGGAGCTGCTTTTCACAGTCTCATCATAAGATTTCTTGTAATCTGTATTTTTTTTTATCTTAGTTTTTGGGGTACAATGCATTACTTTTTCAAGCTTTGCACTATGCTCTGATTCCTAGAAATGTATCTTCTTGGGAAAATGGAAGATCTGTGCATTCACAGTGGTGCAGAACCACGAACCTCAGACTTCCTGTATTTAGGCTGACCACGAAAATAAAAAATGATAGTGAAAACATTTCTGATAAGTTTATAGTGTTGGTTTGTGGTTTTTTTGGTTGACTGGTTTTGGGGGGTTTTTTTGTGTGTTGAATTCAAATGCATGTATGCAAGTCTACAGGGAAGATACTAACAGACATAAATTATATTGTTTTGCTCTTTTTTTACCATTCTTCAATGTTATGGGGCTTTGGCGATGAGTGGCTCTGAAGTCTGGCAATTCTCATCTGTATTTAACTGCTCCTCAATAGCTATCTAAGCCAGAGTAGTACACAGCATATCTGTGTTTTCCATTTAACTGTTCAGATCTATGTTCTACAGTGTGATTGGGAAGCTGAACAAGCTAGGATTATTTAGAGATGTTGTTCTGCTGCTTGATTGCAATAATTCTACTTCCCTCATCAGAGACATTTTGATTGGAAATGTGCAGTGAGAGTCACAAAGGACAATGTTGGTGTAATTAGGATGCTAAAATGACAGTGACAGAGTGTTAGTTGAGCTGTGGGAATGACATTCAAATACTGGATTTCATACTCTGTATTTACAATGGAAATACACCTTCAGACTTATGATGTGCAATAGCAAACATCTGCCAGCATTATTACAGAGAGAGCGAGGCTTATTATTCAGGGAGTAAAAACAGCTTTCAGAGCTGCCAAGCAAAAGGCAAAGTTCTGATGACTGGGGACCAGGAAAGCCCACATTTGTGGAACATCTGCCTGTATCTTTTTGCCCTTAGAAAAAAAGTCCTTCAGTTACCCTTTCTCAAGCCTCTCTTTGGAATGATTCTGCTTAGGAGATTTTTCCATCAAAGTCAAAAGGGAGAAGGTTATGAATTGCCTTTACTGTATCATTTATAGGATGGGAAAAGTGACATTGGTAGTGTTATTTGGATAGTTCAGTAAGTTGTTGCGATGTTGCTGAAGCTGACAGATTTCCCTAATTGTTGCTAATTCTGAGAAATGGAAAGGGTCTGACATTGCCCCAAAAAGGAAAGATGCAAAGATGAAAACAGAGTCAGAAGAATGAAGAAAAGGGAACAATAGAAGTAAAAAGGTTTAAAAAAGAAGTAAGATGCAGCTAAGAGAGTGACAAGGCTGTTGTTAGGAACCATGATGTCTGAGCTTGTGACCATGGGGAGACTCAGAAGCATTGTGCCTGTGCATGTTACAGGTACAAGAGCTTTAAGGCAGGTTTGTTGAGGTACCCTCACCTGAGAAGTGTAGTACTCCTCTGGGTGCTTGCTGCTAAAGCAGCAGATGCTGGATTGTCTCCTGATAGAGCTATGAATTACTCAGGCTATGTCTGTATCAAGGTGAGATACATTTCTTCTACCCTTGCTTTCCTTTGGAAGGTAATTCAGCTGTATAACTCATGAGAAAGTTGTGATCCTGTTGTCCTGATGCCATGTGACATGTATACCTCTCCTCCAAACTTGACAGCTGAAGAGAAATCTTCCAGACATGAAGGGAACCATAAATTGATAGCTGGAATGATTTCTTGTCCTCTGCAAATTTTTGTGATCCTGAAAATGTACTCTTTTTGTTCAGGGCAAAATTGAAGTCTTTCAAACCATTCTCTCCCTAATACAGTCTACTGACATTAAAGCATCTATGGGTTTTCCTGAAAATTTGTTTAAAATCTGACAAAATACATCCTTGAGAAAATGTTCACAAACTCAAATATCTCAAGGTAGATTTTTGATTTGACAAACTGATAATGGACATCAAAAAAACATTTTGTGATCAAGTCTCTTTGAACTTTCATAGAACAAAATACAGTTTTATGCTCAAAGCATCAGAATGCAAAATCATTGGAGAACCAGTTTCTGAAGAGAGAATAGGAAATGAAAGGCACTTAATTCATCTTGTTCTATGAAAACAAGAAAGAAATTTCCACCACAGTTTATAGCTACTCGCCTGTTTGTTCTCCACTAGCAAACATCAGGTTATACACTGCAGGCTTTTTTTAAAAGAAATAAAAAAAATTGCTCTGCATTTCAAACAATTGTAACAGTGGGAAGGTTTTTATTTTTCTTAAATTTTGTAAATCAAGCTACTCCAAAGCTAAATTCTATGTCATACTTGCCTACACACTATCCCTTTTATGTAATTTCTATTGTATGTGGCAGTTAAATAAAACAGTGATGTAAAATCCCAATGGAAAAATAGATCTCACTAGAGTAATCATATTATCAACACATCAGCTCTGCAAAGCTCTGTCTTGCTTCCTTGCACAAAATGACAATTTAAAGTATCTTTCCAGAAGTCTCCTGGGCCGTTATCGTATTTTATTCTGTACTTAGGGGGAAAAAAAAAACCAGGCTTAGAGAACCTATTAGAATCTTCTCGTGAAATACTTACAGTTCAGCGTTATATGCCAGTTTCAGAGTGGATGAAATGTAATTTATTTTGTTTTACTTTCATCAGCAACTAAAGGTCATCCATCCAAAACCAGTTTTTCTGGATGCACACATTTCATTTGTTATCATTTTAAGTAACACAGAGCGCAGTCAAATCCCAATATCTGTCAATCTCACACAGGTTCTGTTAAGTAATTTGTTCTGTTAAGTAATCTTTTACTTTCTGTTTAGATGCTTACACCATGAACATTGAATAAATGCCAGCTTGGCATTCAAACAAACTGCTTGAAGCAGAATGACTGCTTTTAAAATGTAAAGAATTTTCTATCTATTTAATGAATAAATGAAAACTGTATTTTCCAGTTAATATTAAATTATTTGGAGTCGATAAAAAAGTATTCTGCATATGTAGTTATACCTCTAAAAATCTGAAGTAACTCAGTATTTAAAAATACTCCTCTGATAGTCAAACATAGTCTTTCTCCTCATCTGTTGTACCAATTGGTAATAACAGGTGGCCTTGGGAGCTCACTAGGAACTACAAACAAGCACAGAAATAACTTGCAAATGCACTAGCTATGCTAATTGGGCATGGAACTAATATTTTGTTTCTGTTTCTGTTGCAGAAAAACCAGGTCTTAGCTTGGTTGCTATTCTTGTGCCTTTGTTGCTGTATGGGGTTGTTGTGTGCGTTAGTGGTCTGTTTTGGAACAAGGTTGCAATTCTGAAATAGACTGCCTGGCTGCTTCCCCTGTTGGTCTGTTGGTTCAGTTCTTTACCTAATTTAGGTGTGCACAAACTATTTTCCTTTCCACGAAAAGTAGTGAGAGGTTTGGTTTCAAAACTTCTGCAAAGTATTCAGCTCCAAACCAAGGAGAGGGCTGGGCCGCCCTGGAGTCCTGTAACATGAACCCTGCCTGTATTCAATCACAAGGACTTCTAAAACAGATCTACAGCACCCTGAAATGGTTCTCACACTTTATAAAGGGTCACCCACTTTATAACATGCTAATATGTTTTCTTCCTCACTTCCAGCTGCCATCAGCACCTACATCTTAAGGGTCTTTGCCACTCCTTCACCATCCAAAAATGAAAATTATTAATTCACTTCAAATACATACTCACATTGAGATAAGGTTAAAATGACTTACAGCTAGGGTTTCAACCTCGGGTTTCTAATTAATATTTCTTGCTTCTAACAGTTTGAAACTGATATTTATTTTTTTTTTTGTGCTATTTGTTTAAAGGAAGCAAAATACATTCAGTTAATATTTATATTGCATGTGGTGTATACATCTGTTACATAAGCACACATTAGCTGCCACCTGCTGATTAAACCAAAACGAACACCTACAAAATCTCCTCCCACCCTCATATATATTGGTACAAAGCCTCTGTTGTTCTGACTTAGCCAAACTTTCTCTAGTGGTAAATCAGTCTGCAGGATGAATACGTATCTGCAAAAGAAACCATCTCTGTTGCTGAAGGTCCTGCAGCAGGAGCTGGTCAGTAAGATACTGATCCTCCACAGAAGCTGAGTTCTGCTGCAAATACATTTTTCAGCCAGGAATCTAGTCTCAACATTGCTGAGGAAGCAAATCGGATGTGGTCATTTCATCCTCCCCTCACTCTCACATGCAGAACAGAGCAAAACAACCATCTCTATGGATGCAGAATGATTTAAATAGAATGAATAAATTCCCATGCATTCTACTTACATTTTAATCTCCCCTAGAAATACTTAGTTGAAAACACTTATATCTGTCTTATTCATGACTCAAAACCTAAAAGCACAGAAAACTTGAAAGAAACTGACTGGTAATAAGAAAAGAAACTGATAATATAATTGCTGATGCTGAAAATGCAGAAAGGGACAGAATATGAATGAAAACTAAACTGGAATTTAAGAAACCTTTATCTTTAAAGCTTTCTATTCATATCAGTTATGTTAATAAACATGCTTGTTTCCTTACTGGGGAATAAATCCACCCCATGTCTCCATGACATATTTCATCACCACTCTAGTCTAATATATACTATCTAAAGTATGTGTTATTTTTAAAACATGCTTTCATTCTAGTCTAGACTGCCTTCTGTTCCTTCTTAGAGTTTTTCTGAAAGTCTAAAGGTAGGTTTCCCATCTCCAGTTATTTATACAGGGGTCTCATGCATTTCATGCTGTAAATTCACTTCAGGATTGCAGGTTTCAGCTTGCTGCTGTGCTTCTTGCTGAAAGAGCTGTTTTAGAGCAATGCCTTTTTTCTTGTCCTCTCTGATAAAAGGGTTAAGAAAGAAAAAGATTTTATTTCTCATATAATAATGATAATCCCTGTCTCTGCTTTCTGCCTCCTTTTTCCATTCACCCTCCCCGGCTCAGTGCCTCAGTGAATTCAGTGCTCTGTTTCCCTCCCTTCTATTTGCCAGGATGGCAGTAGTCATCACTCCATTGCCTTCTGCACCCACTGCCTGTCACACTGCAGCACATCTCATCAGAGCAGCACAACAGGAGCACATCTCATTAGGACCACTGCCTCTGTCCACAGCCAGAAGCTTGGGCACTGGTGCCCTATACATTCAAAAGTGTCTGTATACATGTGCATATATGTACAGATGTACATAAGGGTAAGGACGCAATGATATACAAAGCATAACTGATAAACACATTTCAGGGAACCTGAAGAATTAAGTGTGGTACAAATGCCACATAATTTGTGCATGTGTGTGTGTATGCATATAAAAGTATACATGTAAGTAGATATTTATATTTGTAAAATGTTGCAGACGTGAAAACACTTCTAACATGCGATTAAATCTTTCCTCAAGTTACAGATTCTGTGTGCCAGTGTATTTATCTGTATAGGCAAGAGCGTTTATTATTTGTACCTCGTTCCAGCGTTTACATTCCCTGAGCTCTGACTTACATGTCTCTTGCTGTCTCCTGAGTTGCCTTAGGTTTTTTATTTCTAAGTTAACTTTAATCACAGAGGAATAGCTTTTGAGCTCTTTTTTTTCTCTTCTTACATGTTGCTACAATCAACTGAAAGAACAAAACCCTAACCATACTGAAATTAATAGAAGTATTTCCAGAGTTTCTGACAGCAAGATTTCATCTCTGATACTTCTTATCTTTCAGCAAATCCAGCTTTGCTGATAGAATTTCAACTATAGTTCTGCAAAAGGGTTGTCGGTTCTCTTATTTTCAAGATCAAGGGATCATTGACTTTAATCTGATTGAATCTTCCATTTCCCTATATTAATTTACCTCATCAAGAAGGTTAGGATGTGTGTTCATAAATTTGAAACAAAGATACATTACAAAGATATTTGATCTAAATAAATGTCATATGACTATTTTCTGGTGAAGGTTGTTTGAAGGAGACTATGTCAACTGTTTTTATGCAAATTTAAGTCATAGTTGTTAAATACCTGTTAAAAGTTTCATGATATTATGAAAATTACTTTGTCTTTCTAGGACTTTATTGCCACCCCTCCTTTACTCTACTTAAAGCAGTTTCAGTAATAATTTTCTGACTGTGCTATAATTAAAACTTTGTGCTTGTAAAAGTCCAAAAGACTCCTTAGGAAAAGGCATTTCAAAAGTGAAAGTATCATTATCACTAGAGCAGCATTTAATTTTGCTTGTATGGTACTTTTAATTGGTAGATTTTAAAGTATTTTGTTAAAGGAGGGGAAACGTCATTAGTCTCATGCTATTCCACTCAAGTAAACTCAGGTTAAAGTGATAGGAAAGCCAGGAAGTCCTCCTGTCACTTTGTTGTCTGTCCTATATATGAGACTGTCAGGGCACCAGTGGGCTCTAATTGCCCTGGTAAAACTGCGCTGTCCTTCAGCAGACCAATGGGTTTGTCAGTGAGATAAAGAATTTCTAACATTATTATTGTTTCCATTTAAACTCCCCTTATGAGAAGTTATGATAGATATACACTCTAGCAGAAATTCCTTTTACTTTGGCTGGGAGTAAGTCTTTGTGGTACTTTCAAAACTTGTTTTGTGTGACATTTGACTGCAACTGACCACACAGACCAAAGGCTGCACTCAAAAACCAGCTTTTGTCCTGAGCATAGGCAGGTCTAGTTGTTAGCCCAAAAGTCTCATTAGTGTGCCTAGACCACCTACCTAATGCAGGAAATCAATCAGGCACCTAAGAGTGGGGACAAACACCACAAGCAATTGTGCCCAGAACAAGACTGGGATGTGTCTTCCTCCATCCTTCACCAAGACATGCACCGTGGTCTGAAGGAGTGAGTCCTGCTTGGAATGAAGAGCTGGGAAACCTCACTTGAGAGAAGGGAGGTAGCACCTTCCTTTTAAGAAGAAACTAGGGAATTACAGGGTTTACAAGTCAGTCAGAAAAGTATTCACCCAAAATGCAGACTGGTTGTCTTGATCTAATGAAGGAGATTTAAACCTCCCCTTCCACCTTCTCTTTACAGGGTTGTAAACTGCATAGAAAAGGAAGCTGACTCTACTCTCTACTGCTGCATATGTGCCCCGGGCATAAATCGTTTGGGAGTCAATAGGCAGGAGACAGAAAGAGGTCAAGGGAAAACAGGAGTCCCTTGATTAGCAACTAGGCCACCAATGAGGAGGAAAGGATTCCTCACCTCTAATCCTAAAGCTTTTCACACATTGTAAAATCGACATCCACTGTTGTCTAGGAGCTAGGAAATCCTTAAGGAAATTGAAATATCAAGTCTGAATCACTCAGGCTTAAGAAAGATTCATATCTAATAGGTACAGCTTCAATTGCTGCATAAAGGGACTTCATCTTGTGCTTGTTTCTTTTAAAATCAGACAAACAAAAAGTAGCTGCTACCACTGCAGTCAAGATGGAATCTGCTCTTGTTGGCACATCTATGTCCTTAGGGCTGAGAGCTGGGGTAATAGGTAGTTTTATTGATTTTGAAAGGCCCTTCCTTGGGAACAGTGAGCCCCTTCTAGGGATGTGCTGGCACCAGGCAGCTAAGAGCACAGGAGTGTGTAAGGCAGAGGGCCAGGGAGAGTTTAAGCATGACCAGCAGTGAGAGAACTTCAGAACCACGTGCCATCATTTCACTTGGTCCCTACTAGTACTGCCTGTTTCTGGTTTGGGGCTCCTTAGGACTAGGGATAGCCTAATCAAGCAGGGGTTTATGTCCCACATTATTCTTGTAGTCAGATAAGTCCTACCCACATTTGCTAAACTGTGTTAACAGTGTGGTTTCACAGGCTATTTGAAAAGGTAACTTTCATGCCATCAACTTTCTTTATGCCAATGTCTTGAAAGGAAAACAGAATTAAGTGCTTCTGACTTGTATCTAGTGCCTTTTTTTACCCTTTTACAATTTATTTCCTTTGCTTTCTTATTTTCTCCTTGTATTTCCTCCTAGCTATCTCTACAGACTTCCTTTAGAAAGTTACTTTCTGAGAAAGATTGCTATATAGTCATCTTCTTGTAGTAGGAACAAAGGAATACTTTCTTTCCACTTTTTAAATGCCTGATTTTAATACGTACAGTAAAGTTGTACCAGAGAAAGACTATGGACTGCGAACCATAATATGGGAAAAAGACTACTTGGCAAATTGTAATTCTAAGGTATAGTAAATAATTTTATATGTAATTGTTACTGTAGTGGCAAAATTTCATTAATTCATTATGGATTTTTTTCTCTATTAGGAGTAGAATAATGTATGCCTCTAAAATCCAGTAACTGAACATTAGAATCAACTGCTTTAACTTAACACTGAAAATATTTAACTTCTCTTTTTTAACAAGCATAAAAGGAGGACAATAAGCTAAGAAACAGCAAATAGCTGAGTCTTGTCAAATAAAGTATGATCTCCGCACTAACTGCTGGTCTGCTTTGTACAATGTATTGTCAACAGCATGTGCAAAATATTCTTCATTCCCATATTCTAACCTTGAGAGTTGCTCTCCGAGCCATCGGTCTATATGTTAACCCTGACAGTAAGTAGTAAAAAGAAAACATGACCTTAGAACATGTAGGTCTTTTTAACTACTGAAGGATTTTTTTAGACAATTGTTCCTTCAACCCATTCCTCTTTCTTGACTGAAGGATTTCTCTTTTTTCCTTTTTTTTTCTTTCCTACAGAAAAAGTCTTTTCAGTGACTTGCTAAGCTTTGTATTTCTTAGCTTGTTAGACTAGTAGTTCCAGCTCTCTGCTCTTCCTTTTGTTTTGCACACAAAGAGACACTCCAAGAAATTAATGACTGGTTTTTCTCAGCTGTGATTTCTCAGAATTCTGAGTGTGAGTTTGAGAGGTTTAGAGATTGTTATTTTTGCTGGTTTTATAATATATACTATCTAAGTGTGCGTTATTTTTAAAATATGCTTTCATTCTTGTTATATGAAGTTTTAAGTTTTGGGGGATTACATTTCTATTTGTGTACCTACATACCTTTAAACTTCTTATTAGGAATGTTTCTGAATTTACTTTGTGTGGCTCTTTCTCTTTTTCTCTGTACTTGAGTAAAAAGGCACTTGAATCAGACTCTGAAGCCTTCAGCTCTTATTTTCAGTGTCCCAACTTGGCTAACCTGTTTGCCTCAGCAAGACACAGCATTTCACTTAAGAGTCTTGGTTTATAATCACCTTCTACACCTACACTTACAGCTTATTTCTCTGTAATGTTTAGCACTACCAACACAAGTCAGCTTGAAAACACTGATACGCAATGGGAAAATGATTTGTGCTGGTTTTCCATTGTTTTAATTTAGTAATGGTGTCCTTAGTTCGCAAGTGCTCTACAATCCGTCACTGACTTAGATTGCACTTTTCCCAGATGGAAAATAAGGAGCCATTGTTTTTTGGCACTCAGTATCTTATGACAGGAAGGATTAGTATTTTTCACTGATGGGCTTTTAAGAAAGCTAGAACAGTGAGGAGCTCTGCTCAAGGCATTTGGACAANAAAATAAAATAAAATAAAATAAGCCTTATTTGCAAATATATTTGACATATTTAAAAAATAGACCTATAAATCATCACTTCTGTTCTCCACTTTGACTGTGCTAGCAAACAGCATTCTCCCTTTCAGCTACAGAGCAAACTGAAACTAATTTGAGCACTTGAGTGGCTTTCTTTTCTCTCTAGGGCAATTGTCTCTCTGGCAACTAGTATCCATAACACATAAGACTTTGCAAATTAAAGCAAGAACACTGACCTTCATCCTAAAAAAAATAGTTAAATCAGCACAGATCCTAAACCCAGAGGTATAGTGAGTTTCTTAAGGAAAAGCTGATAGGCAGGCAGAGAAGTGAAATGTTAAATAGAGATCAGATTATGGGGATTTTATGGTATTTCGTAGAGGCCTCTCAGGCTTTCTTTCTTAGCTGCAGAGTCATCTCAGGAGTTATATTGCACTGGATAAATCCTCCATATACATTCAGTTGCATCTGGGGGAAAAAAAGAAAAAAAAAGGCAACATTAAATCCCAGTTAAATTTTTTGAGCTTGCTTATGCAGCGAGAGCAGTGTAACTTCTGCACACAGTCTCTAATCATAGCTATACAAACAGCTGGTGCTTAGAGCTCCAAAACTCTTGCTTTGCCACAGAACTAATATACTCTACAGTAAGTGATCAATATTATATGCAGGCATCCTTNGAGCAGAACCTGGATAAAGACTCTTGGCCATCCTGAGTACTCTTGACCAACATTTAGTTATCTTTTTGTTCAGAATAGTCAAGAAGCCCAATTCTGTTCATTATATGTGTAAAACAAATGCCCATCCTTCTACCCTGGGAGGAAATAAAAATAAAATAAATAAAATAAAACAAAATAAAATAAAAAATAAAATAAAATAAAATAAAATAAAATAAAATAAAATAAGCCTTATTTGCAAATATATTTGACATATTTAAAAAATAGACCTATAAATCATCACTTCTGTTCTCCACTTTGACTGTGCTAGCAAACAGCATTCTCCCTTTCAGCTACAGAGCAAACTGAAACTAATTTGAGCACTTGAGTGGCTTTCTTTTCTCTCTAGGGCAATTGTCTCTCTGGCAACTAGTATCCATAACACATAAGACTTTGCAAATTAAAGCAAGAACACTGACCTTCATCCTAAAAAAAATAGTTAAATCAGCACAGATCCTAAACCCAGAGGTATAGTGAGTTTCTTAAGGAAAAGCTGATAGGCAGGCAGAGAAGTGAAATGTTAAATAGAGATCAGATTATGGGGATTTTATGGTATTTCGTAGAGGCCTCTCAGGCTTTCTTTCTTAGCTGCAGAGTCATCTCAGGAGTTATATTGCACTGGATAAATCCTCCATATACATTCAGTTGCATCTGGGGGAAAAAAAGAAAAAAAAAGGCAACATTAAATCCCAGTTAAATTTTTTGAGCTTGCTTATGCAGCGAGAGCAGTGTAACTTCTGCACACAGTCTCTAATCATAGCTATACAAACAGCTGGTGCTTAGAGCTCCAAAACTCTTGCTTTGCCACAGAACTAATATACTCTACAGTAAGTGATCAATATTATATGCAGGCATCCTCTGCTCTTTCCTGATTCTAATTTATCTGTTTTACATGAGAAGGTGTTTTTCCATACTAGTAGGCAACTATATATTAGGAAATCAGCCAGAAGCAACTGTGATTCTTGGGAGTTCAGCTTACATGCACAGGAATGCCTACGGTTCTTCTGCAACTGCATGCTCCATCTCCCTTTGGCTTAGTCCTCACTATTTTCATAGCTACTGTGAGTTGATTAGGGCTTTCTCATGGGCTGGTGGCCATCACAAATACATAGCTTGTTCAGGTATGTTATCCATATTTAGCTAGACAGCTGCAGTTTTACAAGCAAAGAGCTCTTTCTGCAATTCTGGCAGAATCAGAGAGAACAGCACTTTGCTGTTCCCAAACCACATGGAAAGAAGGGAGGAAGAGACCACTTGCTTTTGGAGCAGCTTGTCTTTGATCAGCTTCATTTTGTGCAGAGTCTTTTCAGGTCTTTTGAAAGAAACATGGACTGGCTTGTTCTGCATAACTAGGATGAGCTTTATATTCAGGAAGATAAAAAGCACTTTCCTGGCAAGGCAGAAAAAGTTTGCTCCTGAGCTACAGTGGTGAAGAATTCCATTTTCTATAGCTAGTACAGAATGGAAAGCGACCACTCCTTTCACAGATTGCTATCAGTCATAAACTAGCTGTGATGTGGAGAAGAAAATGTGGAAGTTAAGGTAAAAAAGGTTTTGTCTCTGTATGTTACCAAGGCTGGCAATGCTGCTGAAGTTCTGATCACTTTACATGCATTTATTTTCCAGTTGTGCCATGGAAGGAATGAGGAATACCCATGCACCCTCTGAGACAAACTTAAAAGCTCATAATTATAAGCAACACAGCTGTCACGTGGAGTGTCCTGACACTAACACCAGATTGTCTGCAAAAGTTTCTTGCTGATAGGACTTTATTATTTTTTTTCCCAATATGTGGCAGTGGGAGTGGATATAGGGTCACTCCAGTGTGGACCACAGTGCTGTAGCCATTTGCCTGCGCTGTTCTGAGGGATTCAGTCTGAGACATTAGTCTCTGGCTAATGTCATGGAAAGAAATCACTGAGCTGTTGCATAAGCAGCTGGAGAGTGACAGTGTGTGACTGCCATGGGGAAAAGGAGGAGGATAGACGACAGCCATGGGGAAAGGCTGGCGGCTGCTGAGCCATAGCAGCATGCTGTGTGTTGCACAGCAATTTGGAGAAGGAAGCTGAGAATAGTTTCCTTCAGCAAGGCCTGAGGGGTCAAGATTCAGATATTCACAAAAAGCAGCAGTACCCCACCTAGCAACTGATAGGAAGCTTTAGTCATAGCTTTCGAAAATAGGGACTTTGTTGCTCCTGTTGTCCACACAATTTTTCACTTTCCTTCACATTTTCACAGTGTACAGTGTGACTATTTTGTAATTTGCAAGACGACTTTGAAATGGGGAATGCTTTTACTCATTTATTCAGAAATTCTTTGCAGCTTTAGACTGCCAGCTTGTGTTCCTATTGCATGTTACAAGAATCTGTGTTTAATATCATCACTGAACACAAGACTGAAAGGAATCAAGTGAGGTCATCTAGCCCAGCCGCAGGACCTGGGGGCACAATTTGATCTCTCATTGCTTAGTGGTGCTTGTCTAACCTGTTCTTACCAGTCTCCAGTGATAGGTTCAGCACCATCCCTAAGCAATCATCTTAATAGCTACCTGTCCTCAGGGTGCTCTTGGATCATTTTTCTAAAACTGTCCAAAGTAAAAATTATCACTTCTGAATGAAATGATTCTATGCATTCTCAAAGTGCAAATACACAAAACTGGAGTCTGAGGAATTGAACAAATAACCCGAAAACAAAGGAGGTGGAGAGAAGAAGAAAAAGAATGTTTTAAAGAACAGAATAAAAATATGCAATCTGAGATCAGCAGCTTGTTGGGCTTTCAGCCTTGTAACTGTATGCAGCTTTGTTGAGCCTTTTCATACTGGACTGTTTTCAGAAATCTGTGGAGAGGCATGGAAATGTGTGGAAGCAAGCCTGTGTCTGGATGGTGGGGGGAGAAAAAAATCCACCATTCTGGTTGTGACAGAGAAGACTTAAGTGGGAGCAGTGAGAGTTAATTCCAATAAAAAGAAGCACTTTTCAGTCTTAGCTAAAGCAAAAGCAGTTTCAGGCTTGTCCATACAGCGGTGACTTGGAGATGCAAAGTCATAAGCTGGCTGACCTGAGACAATCAGATTTCCTTTTATAATACAGGTGAAAAAGTTCCAGCTAATTGGAAGTGTGTTCTAAGAAAATACAGCTCTTCACTTAAATGCGGATATGCCATGGTCAAGGCTTGTAAAATATGCCAGATGACAGGGAGGACAATTTCAAATGAACCTTCTTTCTAGCAATAAAAATTGTTTACTTGTGATTCCTGTCAGTTACCACTGCATTCAACTGTCCTTTTATAATCCTGGAGTATCTACCTAGCTGTCTGCTTCTAAATGGGCCTACCTCTGACTGCTCTGTTAGCCTCCATGTCCCTCTGCTCTTCAATCCCAGTAAGCCCACTGAGCCAGAAACACTCACTGATCCCAGGAGTGATCCTCAGAGACTATCTTGAGGTTGTTAAGTATTTCTGCTTGAGTGATCCTGAGACCAAGTGATGATGAAGACAAGAGTAAGCCCTGAATGCTTAGGAATACTAAGATGAGAAAAGTAGCTAGTGATTTTTCATTCATTATTCAGTGTCCATGTTTCAAGAATCTTGACTTCAGCTCTATTTTAAAAAACTGTCCTTTTTCCTTTGGAAAATCTCAGCATTAGACTAGTAATGAAAGTTATACCTCTGCAAATAGTGATATATTTTGGGCTACTGAGAACCTCAATAAACTGAAAAAATTGGTGTATAAAAAATAATTGGGGAAAGAGGCACTGATATTCTTGACCAGCAAGGTTGCATTTTCTCCTGCTTCCCATGTTACATGACCAGAAAAAAAACCCATATCTCTCCCTTCTGGAATGATTGATCAGTCCCAATTGCAATGAAGCCATGATAAAACAGCTTCCATACAATTCTGTTCTATTTATTAATGAACACAATGTATTCACGAAATAGATGCATTTTTGCAAGCCTTGCCTGGTGTACTTGGGGTTAACATTGCTGGTACCCAGTAACTATCTCACTGTTTTTGTTGCTGCTAAATGGAGTTTCTTGCTGATGGAATGCCAAGTTTTGCACTTTAAAAGAAGCCTTGCTAAGTTTTGTACTGAGAAAAATAATCTTGTACTGATGAAATACTATACTTTCAACTTGGGAAAAAAGCACCTAGAAAATACTTGCTACACTACAACACTCTGAAATATACTTTATAACAAAACTATCAAAAGCGCCGAGTTCTTCCAGTTGGCAAAAGTCTCAGTAAACACATCTCTTTGACAAAGTTTTCTTTTCAGAGTCTGGCATGCATGGGGGATGGGATCTGCAAAAAGAGAATTTGTGATTCTGTAGTAGAAGGAAAGCTATGAAAGAGGACGGGTGAGCTAAGGTTACTTGGCTGGATGTCTTGTAACAAATGTTTCCTCAGTGTCACCTTTATAATGAGAATTACAGTGGGAGATTGATCATTATCTTGGGCACAAAAAAAGAAGGAGGAAATAAAGAAACATGGAAAAGACTTCACATTTTGGAGAATATTATGAGAAAATAGTCTGTGAATTCTTGGGGACCGCAACCTATATGTCCTAGCAGTACAGACAAGCTACTTCTCAAGAAAATCCCTTCTAACACAAACAATTTTATGATGCTATGAAAATAGTATTTGGCAACAAGTGCTTACCATATACCTTCACTGTATTTACTGCTGCCTGACTATGAACAGAACTCAGTCCCAAAAGCCATGAAAGCAGAGTTTGCTGATCCTTTCTAGATGTTTCTCGGTCTACCTTGTGAAGCAAAGAAGATTTTGTTTCTGTTAGCACTTCATCCTGAAAAATTACTGCTATTCCCAGTGTACATCTTAATAGTTATTACTGGAGTTAACACAAAATGGAATACAAAAATAGAATTCCATGAAAAAAAAATCCTCTCTAGATTCTCAGAGTATAGGTAAGTGATAGTTTTAGGAGTCTGCTAAGGTCTTCTGCTTCCTTGCAAGCCTCTCACTCAATTTTTTAATGGGTTTTCCTTTTAGAATCTTTTCACACTATTCTATTAGCAGTAGTTTCAAAGCAAAAAGTGCCAGCGATGCCTATACATCTACTGGATCTATGAGTCTGCATAATGAATGGTTAGTTCTCTGAATCCAAAGGATGAAAAACCATGAAGGACTATCCTGGGTGTTGGCTACTGTTTTGATGAAAGGCAAAATCTAAGAACCATGATCTCAGATCAGGAGAGGGTGCATGAGTTCACAGAGTAGCAAAGCTATGACAGGAAATCGATCCAGAAAGGATAAAAATAAGTAAACTCACCTGTTTAACATTATGAGATGTTAATATTAGTACTCAAGGTAGCACAGTCAGCAAGTGTTTATTTTCACATTGGGACTACAGTTTAAAAGCTTCCTACAATAAATTCAACACCATGGACATGCTAGAATTTCAAGCAGAGAAAAGAATGCACAATGTCTGGTCATTTCCTATGTAGCAAGAATTGCCATGTGATGATGCAGGGGCTTTTTATTAGTTAGCAGAAGAGCTTAGTGTAAAATAATCCCTATCAGACAGACTTGAGTCAAAGGGCTTTAAACTGGAGGGTGACTACATTACAAGGCACAATGTTAAAGTCCTTTTCTGATTTTTCATCATCCTTTTCAATCCCTAGAAAATGATCGGTCTCTGTGAATAGACACCTTTCTCAATCTGTTGTCAAAACTCAGCTCACGCTATCTGTTCAGTGAAAAGCTATACCTACTCTGTGTGTTGGTCTCAATAGCACAGAAACAAAGAACAGCATCACATGAATATCAGCTCAGCCTCTTGTTTTTATCTTGAGCTTTATCTCCTAGAGCTGTTCAGCCTAAATCCCTTCTTCCTCAGAGGTCCCATTCTTGCTTTCATTGTAGTAAGGCAAGGAAGCAGTCTTTGCCTCTCATAGGTCATAACCTCCCTTCCAGAACATATTTGCCAGCAGCAATCAACATAGGCTAAAAAAAAAAAAAAAAGCCAATGATGTTGTTTTAAAGCCCAATATTTTTTTTCAAGGGATTTAAACTGATGGGGATAAGTGGAAAAGCCACAGACACAGTGGTTCCTCTCCTTTACTCCCCTTATGGTCATTTTGCTGAATGCAGAGAGGACCTGCTCAATAGTATCCTAACGAAAAGGGTGTAGACAAAAGTGCCAGACTCAACATACCACTATATTTTATATGACTGCTTTAGGTGTTTGTGCCCAGGTGCTGACAGCGGGGACAGCCAGACAGCGGGGACAGCTTCTGTGGAGAGCAGACAATGCTGCCCTGTGCCAACTCCAAAGGCCAATTCCACATGCTCCAACACACCCTCTGCAGGGCACGGCTAAGCCCTACAGCCAGGGTGGTGGCACTGATGGGAAAGTGTATTAAAGAAAGAGGCAGACAGTGGGACATGGGGCGAAAAAATGTGAGAAACAGCCTTGTGAGCACCAAGGTCAGAGAAGAGGGATAGGAGGAGGTGTTCCAGGCACCAGAGCAGAGATTTCCCTGCAGCCCATGGTGGCCTGGGGAGAACGCCATGCTAAAGCAGGAAGATGCATCCTGAAGGAACTGCATCCCATTAACACCCACTCAGGAGTTAAGCCTTTTTTCCTGAAGGAACTGTAATCCATAGGAAGGGTGCATTTTGGAGCAGAAGAAATGTGTGAGGAGGAAGGAGCAGCCAGGAGGAATCATTGCAGACTGATCGCAAACCTCCATTCCCCATCCCTATGCACTGCTCAGGGACAGGCAGGAAGTGGAGGAGTTGGGAGTGAAGGAGGAAGTTGAGCCTGTGAAGAAGTTGAGGGGTAAAATGCTATTTTAATTTTTGTCTTTGATCTATTTTAAATGGCAATAAATTGCTTTATTTTGCCCCAAAACTAGTCTGTTTATCCTGTGACAGTAACTGGTGAGTGATGTCCATGTTCTTACTTCAACCCACAAGAACTTCATCTTACTTTCTCCCCCTATTTTGTTTGGGAGGCGGAGTGAGAGAGTGACTGGGTGGGTGTCTGACAGACAAGGTTATAACAATAACTAAAACCAGAATTATGGTCTTCTGCCTTCCCAAAACAAGGGGAGACATTGTGGAAAATTCCCTTTTCCTCAAGATATAGTGATTGGGTAAAGCTAAGCATGACATTCCCTTCTTTTTCCTTTCCTCAACAAGGATGTGAAAACATTTTTATTGTAACTGTAGTGTTACATTCATGCATCAGTTTTTACACTCAAAAAAGCACCAAAGTTATGTGATATTAATGAATCTCTGAATCACATTCTACCATGTCTTCATTCTGACTTTCACTACTTGTTTCACAGGTAGGAGAAGATGAGGTATGAAAGTGGTTTAGAAGGCCGGAATTTCATTTTCTGCTTTCTGTGACCACATTCAGGAGCAAAGGTTAGCAATAAGCAACCCCTAAATGTTAAGTTTCACAAGAATCATATGGAAGTTCTGGAATGAGATTGATCACTTCTCTCAGGAGGAGACAGCCAGAAACAGGACAAAGGGACAAAAGGTGCTATATAAACTCCTTACCCTTTTTTCCCCCATGGAAAAAAACAATACCTCACAAAGACGCAACTATTTCTACTCTTCCTAATTTTTAACCCAAGGCTGGGCCATAAAAACTTAATCAAATATTTAAGGACACCTTTTTTATTTATTTTTCTTTATGTGGGAACTGTGTGAGGTTGCACAGGGGAACCCTCTATTGCTCCTTTCCTTCCCTAGCTATTTTAGGAGTCCTCTGGAGAAGACATAAATGTTCATTCCTATGTAGCCACAAGACATGAACTACTTTTCTAAGAACAGACTTATTGATTACTGAATTGAAGTCTCTAATCTTATATCCTCCATATGCACAAAAAAATGTGAATGGAATGCAAATCTGCAGCATGTTATCACTTACACAGACACAGGGATAGAATTAAGGGGTAATTTTATCTGTCTTTTGTGCTTCAAATGTTTGCCCTGGGTTCTAAGCATGAAAAACTTCTTAATATATATACTGACTCACATCAAGTGTGAGATGTATTAAAATCCTGGTTTTAATTTATGTCAATGAACTTTTAATGCGAAAAGGAGAAATATTATCCCTTTGTCACAAATATCACCCATGCCCTCTCCATTCAAAGGAAGTTTCTGAGGTAACAGCTCAGTGTATTGAAGTTTTGTTATCTGTTTGTTTTAACAGGACATATATATGTAATTTAATACCTGATGCTATTTTCTCTCTTTCTCTTCCCCTCTTTTTTCTCAGAACAAATTATGACATCGACATCTAAAGGAATTTTCCGGCCATTTTTTATTATCTTCATTGTCCTTGGTTGTTTCATGGCATTTATATTAATTTATATCAAACCAACAAATAGCTGGATTTCTGGTCCTATAGAATCAGCCAGTTCAGTTTTGAAAATGAAGAACTTCTTTTCTTCCAAAACTGATAATCTTAATGAAACTACTGTTTTGATCTGGGTTTGGCCATTTGGTCAGACATTTGATTTAACATCCTGCCAAACAATGTTCAATATCCCTGGGTGCCATCTGACTATTGACCGCTCGCTATATAACAGATCCCACGCTGTTCTCATTCATCACAGGGACATTAGTTGGGATCTGACTAATTTACCTCAGCAAGCCAGGCCACCATTCCAGAAATGGATTTGGATGAACTTGGAGTCTCCAACTCATACTCCACAAAAGAGTGGCATTGAACACCTCTTTAACCTGACCCTGACTTACCGGCGTGATTCAGATATTCAGGTGCCTTATGGCTTCATGATGGTTGGTACAAGTTCCTTCACATTTGAAGTCCCAAGTAAGGAAAACTTGGTCTGTTGGGTTGTAAGTAACTGGAACCCCGAGCACGCTCGAGTCAAGTATTACAATGAGCTTAGCAAATACATCGAAATCCATACCTACGGACAAGCCTTCGGAGACTACGTCAATGACAAAAACTTGATTCCAACTATCTCCACTTGCAAATTCTACCTTTCCTTTGAAAATTCGATCCACAAAGATTACATTACTGAGAAACTTTACAATGCTCTTCTGGCTGGATCAGTACCAGTTGTACTAGGCCCTTCCAGAGAAAATTATGAGAATTACATTCCAGCAGACTCTTTCATACACGTGGAAGATTTTCTCTCCCCCAGAGAGCTGGCAGAATATCTTCTGATGCTTGACAAAAATAACAAGATGTACCTTAGTTATTTCAACTGGAAGAAGGACTTTTCAGTGCATCTTCCTAGGTTCTGGGAGTCACATGCGTGTCTTGCTTGTGATCATGTGAAAAGACACCAGGAATACAAGTCCATTGGAAATTTAGAAAAATGGTTTTGGAATTAATTTGTGTGTGTATGTGTGTGTGTGTGTGTGCACTTTTTTTGAAGAAGCCAGACGGAACTTCAGTCCAAGTGGAGAGGAAGGAAAAGAGGAACAAAAAAGGAAGGAAAAGAGAAACTTGTGTCATGGTTTATCCGCTATTCTCTCTTGGCTGTACTATCTATATTTTGTAAGAGATTTTAAAAGATAAGCAGCAGCAGTCATCAATACTTAGTTTCAAATTATAATAGATACACTAATTATGTGCACTGAAGAATATTTGATTGTTTATTATAAATCTAAAACAAGATTTTCCACATTTTCTGTGAAATGTGTCCCAGTCTTACATTTCAAGTAGTCATTTTTAACAGTTGGTTTTTATTTTTGACATTACATATATTGTTTAACCTATTTGGAAAATGAGGAAACAATTTTTAAATGCCAGACAAAACTTTAAGAAAATAATTTGCTGTTCCAGTCTGAAATGTGTGCAATATTTCAAAAGACAGTAAAATTTCATATATGCATTCTACAACTTACGAGCACAGTAAAGTAAAATACCTAGCATTACCGGTGTCATTAATTGCCCCCGTTTTTAAGGGCAATGAACGCAGAACTATAGTTTTTTAAAGGTATTAGAATAGTAGACAGGTTTTGTTTCTAAAATGAAGATGTTTTCTAACAAATAGTCCCATCAAGTTGCTTGAAGAATATATTTGTTCTTGCCCTCTGAAGAAAAAATATCAGATATAGCGGTGACCAATCTTAGTGACCAAAGTCCACATACATCCAATTTTTGAGTGTATTCAAATGCAGCATGCCCTTAAGTCTCATTGTATCTCAAGTATTACTAACTTGAACCAGTGGTGTTGCAATGATAGAGGGATAGACAGATTTTAACAAAGGTGTTTGATTACTTCAGCCTCATGCACTGAATTCAACTGGTAATAATGGATTTTTAGAAGTAGCTTGCAGAGACATTTGAGAAAGTTCTCTCATATAATTTTGTGAATAATAGTGAATTTTTCCCCAATTCTGTAAAGACCTGTTGAACTTTAATTGTAGCGGGACAATGTGATGTCATGACCCATGAATGTGGGGAAAAATTATTAATGCGTTAATCTTCTGAAAGAAATATGCTGAAATTTGGTAAATAAGTGATCAGGCTAACGGATTCAACCTTTCAACTTACTAAGCTAGTGAATTTTGGGGTCTGACAATATTTTATGTGACAGGTCTAAAAAATGCACACTTCAGAGCAGCAGCTGCTATCAATATTTGATAATATGAGTAGTTTCTTATGTATTAGATTTGCTGTAATAGCAAATACAAAACTGTGATGATTGTCATGATTGTTTGAAATGCCTGCTTTTAATGTGTCATTTGATTTTATTGCTTCTTTCTTTCAGCTAAGACATAAGCATATGATTGCTATATATATTCATCTGTACAAGGTTGGTTTAATGACATAAATGTATGGATATGTTTTGGTACCAAATGAAAGACAGTCAGCCTGGATTTTCAGGTCCAAGCGCTACAAATCACATCTTCTACTGGAAAAAAAGAAAAAAGTTCAACTGGAAAAACCTCAGCTTGTGGCATATATAAGAACCTGATTAAGCAAAGTAGTTCATCAAGTACCTAAGACTAAACTTGCTGAGTAAGGAAATGAGGGACAAAAAATGATAAATATTTAGCAAAAGATAAGGTAACTTGTTACTCCAGACTGGAATAGAAACACAGAAGGTTGTAAGAGTAATGTCAATTAAATTTCTACAACTCAACCCCCGCCCAGAAAGTTATAGAATCACTTCTGCTTTCCATACAGTTTCAAAAGCTGTATTCTGATCCAGGTATTTATTTCTACTATTTATTGCTTTCTTTAAAAGCTGGTTTTCAGTATTTTGTGAATTACCTAAACTTACCAGCATTCCAGAATGAAACAAGATGAGCTTACCTTGAAAATTAATGCAATACAATGAAACCGAGTCTTCTAAAAACGAAGTGCTGACATGGATTTAATATGAGTAGTATTTTGCCATTTTGTAGGCAAGCTTACAGTCTGTGCTGGAGCACATTATAGTGTTGTGTTTTCTTTAAGGGGGACTGTGAAATTCTCAGTCGCTGAACATACCACTGGTTTGGCTCAATAACCTGATTCCCTCTGTGCTGGAATTTGGAAGTTCTTTGCACTGATCTCAGTGGAAGGTGAATGTGCAAAATCCTTTATTTCATTCTTCATTTCAGATTGTGTGAGTTGTGCTTGTGTGTTGTAAGTCCTTAGGTCAAATCAGACTGGTTTCTTGGCAGCAAGTTCAGCTGATAAGTTCTTACAGTAATAAGAAGCAAATATAATAATAAGATATGTGACTTGTTGCTATAAATATAGATCACTGTTTACACAGAAAAGTTTTGAAATATACACTGAATTTCAACCCTGTAAGTAATGTCTTTACTTCTGTAAGCACAGGATCCAGTCAGCATGGTTAATTTTGAGCTGAATTTTAGGAAATGTGAGAGGTTTTTAATGGAAGTGGAAAGATAGTTGTTCTCTTCACAGAACTCCACAGAAGGCTTGTATACATGGCATTCAGGATACATTGCTAAAAATATCTCAAGAATTAATAAAACAGGAGAGAAATCTAATCCAGAATTATGGAGAAGAATCCTGACCAAATCCTAAAAAAAATGTGTGATTCTATTGCCTCACTGACATTCTTAAAGAGTGTGAGCCAGAACAAAAGTGAGCCAGATGTTTTATGAAGATTTTAAGGTGATCTGCAGGTATCAAGCAGGTATCAGTTCTGGATATGAAGAGCTTTGCTGACAGAAGATGAAGCATTTTCAGGCATGTCCAGCCTATGTGGTAAATGATGTGGAGCAATGGATGTAAACCATCTGTACTCCATGCAGGCATGCATAGAGGCTGTCTACCTAGACCTACATGCCTATCTGACTGTTTCCAGTCTATATATGACATTCAGCATTGTGAGGTCTGTGCTTCTTCCGTGAGCTACTCTACAGGAACAGTTAGCATAAATAGACTCAAATAGCAAATCACTGGGAAGGAGAATGGGCAAAATTAACAAATTATGGAAGGGTAAATTACATGGAATTAGACAAAATAGAGAACAAGATATTATGCCTTGGTACCATTGGCAAAAGGTACTGGTACCATTGGCAAAAGGTAGTTGTACTGGAAAAGAGAACTAGATTATGAGAAATCACACCAGTTACAATTATTTTCTCAACAATTTTATTTCGGACATTCAGTTTACTGTATTTGCCAGCCCACAATAATCTTGTGTATGCACTTGTCTCAACTAGGCATCTGCTGAAGACAGAAAGTAACCATTATTTTTCTTTTAAAATGGCTTATTTTGGATGTTTTTAGGCTCTCTGTTGTGCACTGAGCTTTCAATATTACTGCCTTAGTGTGGAAAACAAGACCCAAATGCAATAAAATACTACCTGCAGATACATTGCTACCCTACTGAATGTGAACAGACATGAGACAAAACTGGCAGCTGATCCTTCTAAAGCAGACTTCTCGTTTCACTTCATAGACACACAATGACCACAGCAGCTCTTGCTCAGTATGAGATCTCCATTCCTTAGTGAATCCCGTTGCCAGTTTCTTTGAATGCCTCTTGCTGTACGAGATAGCTGTACTCACAGTGACTGAGGCCCACAGAATGTGTGAGACATCCAGCAACATATTTGTCTTTTAAGAAACAGATCAAATAAAAGTTGGAGTAGAAAGTATGAATGTGGGGATTTGTATAGTTCATGCAACTTGAGCAAGATACAGGAAATTGACACCACCGAGCACAGTAAACAACTACTTACTCTTTCTAGGTGCTCATGTTTTTTTCTGAAAATAGACTTTTAAAAGAAAAACAGCATAATTTTCTCCCATCTCTAATCGTTCAGCTAAACAAATGACTGTTCCTGATTATTCAAGAATGGGACTCTTGATTCCCTTGTATTATCTTTTCATTAGACAAAAAATAACATTCAGGCCAGAGTGAAGTTTGTCAGTAAATTAATCATGTTTCTTATCTAAATTCAAAAATCTCTATTCTTTTTTCTATTTTGATTCTGAAGTCCTCATGCAGCAATACTCTCAAGAAAGACCTTAAGCACATGCAGATGACCCTGAGATTCAAGCATGTACTTAATGAACATCTTAAATGCTTTGATGCATTGGGGCTTTTATTGCCTTTAGGAATCGTGCAAAAGAGTGCAATCTATAGTCAACAGAGACCAATTTGTTTGACTTCTTTCACATTACGTGCATCCATCCATTGAGTAAACTGGCGAGTCCACACTGAAAACTGTTTGGATTAATTCTGGCTTAGTGTCTATCCAATAAACTTTGGCCCTACTCTTTTGCCTCAGCACACTATATGTGCCCCCACAGCCTGATGCCATCGCCTCGGCACAGCGCTCCAGCTTATTGCCTGCCCGTGCTGTGCAGGGTGACTGAACTTCTGCGGGACATAAGGCGAGAGTAATTGAGGGTTGTTGAGGTAGTATTTCAAGGACTCCCCCAGGAAGAAAGCATAAAAACTGGTCATGTGTGGATCCTTTAAATCTGGACTGAGTGTGCCCTAGAGCGGCTCAGCCTCGACCATATCTGATTTACCTTTTGGAGGAAAGTATTTGGTTCAGTCTAAATGAGACTGTGAGTAATCACTGTGTGTGCAAAGTGGGAACAACAGGTGCCCCTGTGCAGGCTAACATGGAGGCTTCTGACCCAATTAAACCTAATGGTGAAAGTTAATCAAATACTCAAGTGTTTCCTCGGTCAAACCCAGTACATTATTGAGAAGAGAGTCCAAATATTTATATATCTACCAGCTAGTGGATTTTGTCATTAATTTTGACCAACAGTTCTGTTTTGACTTTTTATTTGTTTTTAATAGAAGTGATTTTTAAACGTTAGTAATCAACCAATATGACCCATACAAGATAGCTATTTCAACTTTATCTTTTACTCCTTGCTTGGGCAAATCTTCCATCAGAGTTAGTAGAAAATTTGGGAAAACCCTGTGCTAGTAACAAAGGATTTAGCCAAGGTTGGAATGGCTTGGGTGAAAAACAACTGTCTTATTCATGAATATTTCCCTTCTAATATTTGAATAACTAGTTATAGTGCTATAGCAAATTCTACTTTCAGAGTATCAGTGTAAAATGCATACTGATTAAATATGCTCGTAAAAGATGAAATGCCAATAAATTGATTAAATAAACCATGCAGTATTAATTTTAGTTCATAGCACAATTGCCACAGAGTGATGCAGATAATAAAACCATGAACTAGTGAGAAATAACTAGGCTTACAGACATCACCCTCCAGTTTTCATACTGGAATAAGTTACTTCATTACTCTTCTACAAACATAATTAATTGGTAATCTTCTGTGTCACCATATTCTCTACACAATTAACTGAAACCAACAGCCTGAGTGCAGTGACTAGTTCAGAGATTTGCTCATGTGGCAGTCCAGAGATCCAGTCATAAGCCTTTCACCTCCAAGTTAACAGCCCAAATTATGACTAGGTTAGTACACACCATTGTTTAGCAGCCTCTAGTAGACGATGCAGTGGTCTCAGGTTTTTCATTCCTGCTTTCTGCCAAGGAGGCAAAGAACTGAACTGAGACTCATCTGACACCTGTGCATTTCTTGGCACACTCATGGGACAGCTTAGGACACAGTCACTCCTGCAGCCTATACCCTGCCTGTTTTATGATTACACAGAAGACTTCACTGTTCCAAGTAATAAGAGCAGCAGCATTTTTCTGAGTTGTGGTGCCAGTCTGTCCAAATGAAGTATTGATACATGGGAGAAATCTTCATTAACAGTCCTAAGCAAATTATTAGGCTTGATACAATCTCTTTGGATCCAAATACAGAGACATGTTTGATAGCAAAATTTGAAAGATATCTAGTAAACCAACAAATATATACACTTACACACACACACACAAATATATATATATACATGCATATATATATACACACACACACACACTCACATGCACACAGCTGGGATAAATTTCCTTTAGAACTTTAAAGTGTAAATAAACACTTTACAAATCACCAGATGAAAAATGTTCCCATCAATCCTTCTCTTTAAACAAGATAGGAAAAGCCAGTCTGATATATGCTGTTTGGCAAATAAATGAACTGCAAAATCTACATTTTCTTTACCACTTTGTAACACACATAAGAGCTGAAATTAAAAAGTTCGTAACGTTAACTCCCGTGGTGCAATTTAATGTTTTAAAGATTCAATGGATATACTGAAGAGAAGCAAGTGAGAAGCTTTTCCATCTGTACAAAATCCTAATGTGCCAAACTGTTTCCAGTGAATGAACAAGACAGTTAAATATACTGACTTTTTATTAGGACTTGCAAAATCTTCTATTTACGCACTATAATTTTGCACTATTTTGTAAGAAAAGAAAAAAAAAACAAGAAAAAAAAAGAAACTGAAAAAGAAAGAAAAAACTAAAAACAGATGCCAAATGTATAGTTTGTAAAATACTATTTTTCTGATATAAGGTGTCATCACATTGTGAATATAACTGTGTTATTGTAAACTGTGAAAATGTGATATTCTGTTGTGGCACAGCCTAACAAGGGCCATTTCTAACACAGATTAGTCACCTGGACTTGTTTATATGAAACATATTCATAAATCACTTTTATACTTATTTTTTGTAGACTATTTTTCCACATTTGCAACACAACTGTTATTTTATATCAAACATTGGTTTCACTTTAAAATATTGTTAGAATAGGTGGGTGTGTGTCTTAAATGTGCCAGAGATTCAAAACTTCAAACAGATAATTCAGAAACTATTCTTTGCCAAACTATAATGCTACTAAAGTCAATTATGTTTTTCGAAAACCAGACACACTGTCATTAATGGATAGTTTCTACCCCATGGTAATGATGAGAATCTTACACTTCCTAGGATAAATTCCTGGCAGTTATGAGCCGCATTTCCCTGCTGTCTTTGTGTATGTTTGGGAAACAAAACTGTGTGCCATAGCTGAACATCATAGATATTCAGCCACTCACATAATGTGCCATGGATTTGATTTCTGAGACACATTGATGAGAATTAGGAGAAAAAAAAACCAAGCTGCTCGTCCTGATTCAAACTCATTTTCTGTAATGAATTACATGAAAATGGGATGGTTGTCAATGCAGGACTGGTATGATCTCAGTAGAAACAGTAAGTTTTCTACATAGAAATATGGGGACTACATTTATTCTCTTAGTGCAAGATCAGGACCAAAGTCCCTTTCTTGTACATTTGAACTTACATACATAACATTGAGTGGGACCTGATATGAACCCTTTCTTCATGTTCTCAGCTAATGATATTCTACTGGCAACTCAATGTTTTATGTGGTTTATGCAGTATATATAATGCATAAATTCATGTGTAAGAAATAGCAACCATGGAAAATTGAGTTTTAATAAAAGTAATGAAAACCATTCTTACCTGCAGGCACATCTTAAGATGCCATGTTAAAAGGAGATCTCGTAAAAAACTGTATTTTTTGTTTATTAGTGATTGTGTATTTTTCCCCGTGATCTAGACATTTTAACAGACAGTCTACCAAAAACTGGTTATTTGTTCCCTTTGAACACTACCATCACCCTGAGATGCATCTGAAAAATGTAGAGGTCAGTCACTGATGTTTTTGGTATTTTTTTTATTTGATGTTGTTGTTGGACTTCCTTCTGATTACCTATAGCTATGTTCAGAGTTTTCAACATAGTTTAACTGCAGTTCGAAGGTACTTACTGAATGAAACTACAGGTAACTGTAACTGTTTCAAGGACGGTTCACCATTTATGTGAAATTAATATTTCAGAACACTGATTCGAAGATGGTTAACAAGCAGCTCATTGACTCTTATTTATTGAGCACTGGAATTCTCCCCAAAGGATAAACACTAAATCATGTAAATAATAGTGCTCTATATAAGCCTAACAAATTATTGTAATAGATATATTTAAAATAAAATGAGAACATTCCAAGTGTACTATAGTCTTTGATTGTTATTTTATAAATCTGATGTTATCCTTTTTCTTCTTGCAGTAGTTCTCATCAAGAACTTGAGCTGAAGATTTTTGCTAGTCATAACCATGACTTCTGGCAGAGACCTCACAAACAGAATTTTAGTTATTTTTAAGATGTTAAACATGAAATTCCTATAGGTGGTCAGGTTCAGACAATTCATATGGACTGTCCTATGAATTTGCTTTGTACAGCAAGCATCACAGCTAAAGTAGCATAGTACTACAGTTGTTCTTTTTTGTCTTGTTTTTACCAATGTCATTCTGTAGCACTCCTTGAGTAATCATTTGATTTTCTGAACTTGTAAGATATTTACTGCTGGAAAGTGGGCTTATTATATCTATGTAATCTTATCAAAAAGAAATGATCTTTTAAAGTTTTCAGAAGAGTGGAGCAGTAATTTATATGGTCATATGTCACTGCTTTATCTACTGCACAAATAACCTACATTTGCAGAGATTAACCGTGTCTAAAATAGCAAATTGTTAACATGATGGTGTCAGTTTTATTTTAAATACATATGCAAAAAATTGAAATTTTCAGCTGCCACTGAAATAAATGTAACAAATAATGCAGTATTCAAAGTAGGAAAGATCATTTGGTCCCACCAATTGCAGTTTATCCTAGACAGACTATTATGTCTGGTTCCTGTGCAGCTCAAAAAATAGGTTAGGGGTCTTCAAAAGTATTTTCCTTTCTATCAGGCAGGTAAATCTACTTTCCTCCCGAGCTAATAAACTTTTGCAAATTTGGATACATTCTTTAAAAGATTATTTCATTTTTTCCATTTACTCAAAGCAAACTTACCATCTTGAACTGATCTTCAACAAGTACAGAGGCAGACTAATTTTTTGCTAGTACATGCTGCAGAAGTCCCTGCTGCATTTCACTGCCACACAGAGGCAGATTCTAATTCCACATCAAAAAATCAATCTAGGACAGAACATACAATTTTCTGTCTTTAAAACACAACTTTTTTTTCTTAAATTATCTGTTTCTTCTTCTTCCCCCAAACTTCCCTGGAATGCACCAACCTACTGGACACAAATCCTTGTGTATTTTGAAAGCCAGGTCTCTGCCCCTGAATGTCATAAGCAGCCTGCGTAATGTTACGCTTCTGAGAGCACAGCACTGAAGTGAAACCTTTTTTAAAAAAAAAGGGAAAAAAAAAGGGTCAGGCATAGAAGGTGTGCAGGTTTCTAACACTGTCAGCAACAGGGTGCTGTTACAGTTGCTGAAACTACATCTGTGGGTGATAAGGCTGCTGCTGACAGAACTTCCTCATGCAGGAGAACAAGTCGTAAGTCCCGCATAAGCTTTATACAGGCTGGTCCTTCAGCATTAAACACTTCAGTGAGCCAAATGTGCTGACAGGGTGAGTCTGAGAGTAGGTTACCCTCTCTCAAAATACAAAATACACCATGTCAATTCTCATTCTGAGCAAAACAGAAAGCTTCTTTCAAGAAATATATCATCTCAATGTGTATTTTAATTCCATTAACGGCTTTGGATAGAATAATGAGTCTGTAAGCAAAAGGCCTGGCAGTAACTTGAGGTATCTCAGAACAGATTTCTACATGTAGGTGTGTATAGGTGCATTGAATTCCTCAGTTTCCAGCACATGTAAAGTAGTCACAGGTTTGAAAAAGTGGATTCTGAGAGCAACTCAGTTCACAAACTCAGGATGTCTTCATCCTTAATCTCATGTAAGATCACATTAAAAAATAACTCGTTAACTAGCAGTTCGAAAACAATTGTTATCACAGTTGATTTTGATGAACGGTTGATTTTTCTGATGAATCAGTAAAATTAAAGGAAAAAAATGCTTGCGTTGAAATGTGAAACATTATCAGGTTTCATTTTTTCAGTCAAAATTGGTTGTGATGTACTAATTGATGCTTTTATGAAATATCAAAATCACTCAAAATTTTTGTCTTTAATCAAAAACTTAAGATTTTTAGCAATTACTATGTAATATTAACTTGAGAAAATGCACACTAATTTTAACACTTTTTTGTGAAATGTTTCTTTTTCCTAAAGGAATCTGTTTTTCTATGACAGGATTCTTGAATGAGGAAAGTGTCATCAACCGCTTTTTCATTCTTCTCTCAGCTTCTGTCATCTGAATTCTCTCATGTGTGAAGAACACATACTCAGTGGGATGTGGTTAATCAAAATGGAAGAGTTGCTAAAGGTTTCAAAATAATTTCTGTATAGTTACAGACTTGTTGCCATACCACAATCATGTTATTCGTGCAATAGGAGCAATCATTTAATGGCTGATTACAATCATTCAGGCACACACTCAATTTATGAAGCTCACTTTGCTTTTTAAGCTGCTCAGTCCTGTTACTACAGTTTCTGGCATTTGTTGATATTGTGTCCACCTTATGTTTATTTGGTTTCCTCAGCCATGTCATGTCCTGTCGTTCTACACTAACTCTATATTTTTACATTCTCTGTCATCATTTTAACATTAAAAAACAATCTATTTCCAGCTAGAACGATTCAAGCCTCTGTAACCTTGAACTAGTGAGCCTTATACCTTCATGCCACTGCCCCTTCATTGTCACTAAATTAGATTTAATTCACGTTAAATTTAATGCACTGAAATTAAATGTAACAAGTTATATGAGCAATCTGGTGCTTTTTAATTAGTTCTGCTTGTCAACCAAAAATATTATATTGCAATCAATTGGATGTGTCAACTGCATCTAGAGTGGCAGTTTTACCCTTGAAAGCTCTTATTCAAATGCAGCTCCAAGCCATTATTTGGTTCTAACCACGCTAGTCTCAGTCTTGAGCTCAAAGACAGCAATACCAAGGGAACAGACCAATGACACGGGATAACCATTTAGACGGTTATTCAATATTCCCTGATTAATAGGGGGGAAAAAAACCCAAAAAACAGATACAGCTAGACATGCCATATAAGTTCCTACAATGATATCCGCCTGCACAGGCTCAGTTTGTGTCCAACAGGGTTTATCAGCTCCATCTCAGCACAGCCCTGGAGCTTACATTCAGCATCCTTCTGGCACTTATGGCTTCTGAAGTGCAGGGCACCATCTGGATTCACTGAATTCTCCAGCACCCTGGACAAGCTTCCCAGAAATACTAAAGTGCAGATGCACCTCCAAGCATTCCTGAGAGCTGGATAACACTCCCTGGTGAGATGGATTAAGCCCATGGACCACCCGTTAGCCATGTGAGAACCAGGTCAACAGGGGAGTGTGTTCAAAAATGAAGCTTTCTCTTTTTTTCATTGTTTTTCAAGTCTCTCATGTTGGATGCTTGAAAAATTCTTCTATTTTTTTTTTGAAATTAAAAAGCTCTGTAAGCAATGGCATTTAATATGATGACTGAAATATCTCTTAAAATATTACATAATCAAAACTTTAATCTCTGTAGTGATTTTACATGTCTCTGATGCATTACATTTTAGTTTCTGTTCAAGATGAATTCTTTTTACAGATAAACGTTGTATGGCAAGGCAGAGCTCATTGACCTTTTTTTGTAAGGCTCAAATATGTATTTGTAAGTGAATATATACTTTATGAGCTCTATCTTATCGACGAAAATATGGAAGCATCTGCAACACAGTGATAGTAATTCTCACTGCCATGAGTCCTCTTCAATCAAGGAGATCAAAGAGTTGGTGAAATAGATCTGACCCTTCAGCATCTGTAAAAATGTTTTTCCTTGATGTTGCAAATCGTACGCTTAAAAGGTTAGAGGCTCCTTCCACACTTACTTAAAGCATCTGCACAAGTGTTTACAGAATTACAGCCTTTACTTTTCAGAAAAACTGGTGCCTTGCATAAATACTTTAGAAATATATTTTATTTTTACATAAAATGCATTATATAAATGTAAGTGTCATGTTTTCATCTTTGCATTGAAGGACACTTTAGCTAGCTGTATTTTCTGCACAGCCGTGTACAGTCATGAGCGGAATGAACTAGCTCAGCTGTTGCACTGCAGAGCTCTATAACACTATAACCCCCTGTCTGCACTGGTCCAGCAGTTGAGCAAGCTCACTTGAGCCACTGCACTTCTGCAAGGAATCTGTTAAACCTTTCCACTCAGGAAATCTCTAGAAACCTCCGCAAAAGCTGGTCAGAAAACAGGCCTTAGGCAGTTTTCTAAATTTCTTAATCTATAATAAAAGGTGTGACTAAGTTACCTGGGAGCAACTCCCTGTGGTGGATATTAATGCACATTTCTACAGTTGACCACAACATCAATAAAGATGTCTCAGAGATTCTTCTCTTAAACTCTAAGCACAATCATTTTAAGACAACTGTAACTTTTCTTTGGTGCAACATTTAGAATTCTGGAAAACCCTTTATGAAGAGGTAGATGTCTTCTACCTACCAAATATTTTTCTAGTAGCCTTCTGTCTTTTTTCTACCATTGCTGCCAACATCATATAGAAGATTTAGGACTGAACTGGAAAGGACACATTCTAGATCAGGACACCCAGAACTAGCAAGTCTCAGCAAATCTGAGTGTACTATTCATACTTAAGCCTAAAATTACTTATGAGGCTGTTTTGCTGCTCTGGACTCTCAGTGTTTCTAAAGCTAAAACATTCCATCTCATCTAGTGAGACCTCTTTATCTTACGAGGGAAAATACTCTTTTCTCTCTCCCTTAAGTTTATGCTCATGATGTGCTTCCATAGTGTATCATCCTTTCTCCAGTTTTAGTTTGTTCTTCCATTTGCTTTACACATCACGGGTTTGCCACGCCCTGATATTTTTAGCTGTCAAGAGAAATGTATCCTTCCTGAATCTGAATGACTAGACACCTACACAGTACTTGAGAAGCTTGGTAATATCAGTTTCAAAATCGCAAAAATTACTGATACCTTTTCCATTTTACTCCCCAAAGAAACCTTTATTCATGATGTCTCTGGTCTTATAGTGTTTTCTTATTGTTTTCAAAGAGCTGATGGCTTACTTTGAAGGCATTTCCCCATTACCCTCCTTTAGCAGTTTCTCAGTCACTTATTCCCACTACAGTAGAATTCCCTTCGTTCATTTACCAGCTCAATACCCTAATGTTATCTAAAACCCTTACATAGCTTTTGTTTTCCCAATTTAACACATTAGCATAGTATAATTGAAATTGCTTGTGAAGTCCAGAAACATTAATTTCAAGGCATTGTTGAGTTCATTGTTCTAATATTAGCAGTAATATCTCCATTGTATGATACTACACCCCCTGGACAGAAGAATACGTGCTTAATAAGCTTTGTTATCTCCTCTGAAGCTAATTACTTCAGTGGGTTTTGATTCACAATGCATTCTGCTTCGAAAAAGTTTCTCAAAACATGCCACTCCACTATCATTTTTTTTAACCAAGCCAACATGCTGCTCTTTTTCACTCATTTACCAAATATAACAATGTCTCTCCACATCAGTCTTTCAACAAAATTTATCAACAGCCCCATCATCTTAACAGATATATATTTCTTTTAAAATACTCTAGCAGAGGAAGTAATGAAGCCTAGTTTATGAATTCAGGTCTTGAAGGTGGATTGTCTAGCATATAATTAGGCATGATGTCTGATTAAAGCTTTTCTCACATTTAGGACACTCATAATAGTTCTCTCCTGTGGATTCCCTCATATCTCTAAGGGGTTGCATTCATAAAACAGGTTTTCTTTCAGAAGGGGGACTTCAGAGGTCTGCTTGAACTATCTAGTTGCTCATTTTGATGAAAATAATGTGACCATATCTTTGCATCTACTAACACTATAAAATCAGCCCATGTACTGCTAAGATTGGAACCAAGAAAGAGAGCATCAAAAAGGGAAACACAGGTAGAGTCTAGCATAGAAGGAAAGGAAGTAATCACTTAAGCCTCATATCCTTAGAAAACATTTAAAATATCAAATTTTGATACGTATTCCTTCCAGCATACAACAGTATAAATGTGTCATTTGCACACATTTAGAGAAATGCAAGTTCAACCTTTCACCTTCCATGGAGAAATACAAAAACCAAAGCCAGGCTCTGTGCTGAAACAAATGCTGCTTCACTTTTAACCCCATTTTAAACCTCTTCCTTCTTCCTCAAACTGTCTAGATTTTATAAGAATCACATGAAACTCTTTTCACACAATATTTCTCTTCTCTCACCTATAAAAATTGTATTTCACAAATGTCCAGATAAAATGTTTTAAACATGAGAATGATGGCTAAGAATTTTTGCTGAAGAACAACCATTCCCCAACTGTTCACTCAAACACAAGCTGCTCACAAATAAGCATTCACCCAAAACAGCCATTAAAAAATAATTCTTCAGCAACCTACAATACTGCACATTAGGGCATCTGTGTCTCTTCTTGGAGGCAGACCACCAGGCTAGACAGACTCATAGTTTAACCCAGTCTGATCCTTCTTATGTCCTCACACAAAAGTGCCATGGTGAACTTTCCATGACAGTGTCTCAAAACTGACCCACATGTGCCAGAGCTTTTCATTCCTGGAGATCAACAGCAGCACCACGTTCACTGGCCAACTTCTAAAATCCCTTTCTTAGACATTTAACAGTCTTTGCACACTCTTCAGGCAATCCCAGTGACATGCACCTCTTTCAGTCAGCCTCAGATACGGCAGCAGGTGGCAGATGGTCTAAAGACATCGCTTGCCTCAGAGTAAGTCTCTCTAGTGAGTTAATTGAAAACTTACCTGGCTGCACCTGGACTGACAGAAGTGCTGAACAACACACTGCCAGGGACATGCAAGCCAAGTGCACCCCTTAGAGGCGGCCGTGTGTGGAGAGAGGTACCTCACTACTACTCTCAGAATCATGACACTGTGGGGGAAATCACTAGAAGATTTTTTAGTACCGTATTTCTCTGTAAAATATAGGCATGTTTCTGTCAACTCATTCCAGAACGAGCATTAAGCTCTTGGAGCCACAGGTGAGTGCGAGATAAAGATCTCTCAGGCTTCTCATAAATGTTGGAAAACTCATCCTTGCTTGGCTCTATGGACACCCACAACTTTTGGCCCAAAACCACTCTTTTCTTGCCTGCCCCTAAAGTGATGGAGGAACGTTCAAATCTCTCTTAAATACACCTTTGGTGAAGCTATGGGCCAAATCTTCAAAGGTAGGTACAGGCCGTGGAATGCAGATGTAGAAGGTCACTTTTTCTATCATGTCCTAGGCTTTGTAATCTGATGCATTGTATTACATTGTTAGAGAGATCTAGATAAATAATGCTTTATTAGAGTGAACCCTGCTCTCGCTTATGCTTCAGACTGGCTGCTGCACTCCCAGTACCTCCCTAGTACATTTCAGGAGTTGTATCATGCTGAGAGGTACTTAATATGTGACTATTCTGTTATGGAGGATAGATCTGACTAGTGTGGACACTGGCTAGTCCCAGAGAATCGTCATGGACATATTTCACTAGTAGAATGCAGTTAAAGGTAAGTACAGAGTTAAGCATCTAATACTATGTACTGATTTAAATTCCTGAACCATGTCTTTCTTATGAACTGAAACAGTATCACATCCCACCACCTGCAAGAGGCATTGCCATATTCTCTGGAGATATGCTGAAATGAGATATGTTATGCTGAAAGACCCATGAACTCATTTAGGAAAAATCTTTTTCTGTTACAGTTCAATGCATGATCAATTTGGTAGCATTCTGACAATTCACCCTCATGTATTTGATGTGAATTTACCCCTTTTTTACTGGCAATTTGACCTTAATGAAAACAAAATTTTACAACTGCTATTACATAAAATGTGAATCTAACTTTTTTCTAAATTTTGTGCTGTTTGCTGACCTTGCTTCTATTGGTTCCTATGAAAGTCCTCCTGCAGAGACCGACTGTGTAAGAATGAACTCAAACTTTTTCAGTGATTTGGGGAATTGATAGTTCTTGATTAAACCGTTCATTAATTATAACCCAGCACACAGTATCTATTCGTGCAAAAAGAACAGCTTCCATATAATTGAAATAGAAGGCAAGATTCTGTTCATATTTCAAAATGCAAGCTGCTTAGAACAAGATCTGGTAGTCAAGAAAAATAACAAAAGAAGCAGAAGAAATTCTGCTCTTCTGACAGTATCTGTTGAAATTCCTTATATCTGGGGACACATTTTGCAATGAATGACTACTGAATATATTTATAGAAACATAGAAGAAGGTTTGGGTTAGTTATTAGAAAGAGGTTCTTCACCCAGAGGGTGGTTTGGCACTGGAACAGACTCCCCAGGGAAGTGGTCACAGCACCAAGCCTGACAGAGTTCAAGAAGTGTTGGATGATACTCTCAGGCACATGGTGTGACTCTTGGGGAAGCTCCTATCCAAGGCTAAGGACTGAACTCATTCTGTGATTGTACAAGAAATGCATCATGGCAGGTCAGAGAGTCTGCAGGGAAGGATTTTAATGAGTCAAGTGAATGTTTCCATGCAAACATAACTGAATGAAAGTTCAGAGCCCTTTCAAATTCATCTCTTGTACACATATTGCATTGCTTCAAAAATATCATACCTTTCAGATAAAAAAACAAAAATAGAATTATAATAATTTGCCATATATTGTTTTCGTTTGGGTTTTTTTTTAGGTTTTGATTTTAAAAAAGTGAAACGTAGTAGATCTGACGTTTAAGATCTAAAAGTCATGCAGACAAGAAAATGCAGTGCTAGTGTATTTATGACCCCACTACTATTTCCTTATGTTCTAATTTTCACTACAGTACAAAAAATAAGAACCTCCACCCAAACCTCTTGACTCGCACAACATTCTTCTCTAAAGTTCTAAGGGCTTAAGACTTCATCATCAACTCAGTAAAAGAAATTTGAAGGTTCCACATAAATATGAGAGATGATTAGAGCTAGCTAGATCACCAACAGCTCTCATAAAAAAGTCAGGTTATGCTGAGCTGAATTTATGTCCAGTATCCCAAGCTGCTTTAAATCAACCTCACGGCAGCAAGATGACACCATCCAGTATCTTGCTGAGTGAGAATGAAAGGTGTATATTTTGAAATCTAACCTACTTTTTGTCTCTGCCTCAGATTCCATTTTTCTTCTTCCTGTGTCTGGTAAAAACCTCAATATGCTGACAGGGCCCTTCGTATTTCATTCTTGGGATGGCAACACTCAATTGTTCCCAACTACTCATAAAATTTGAGGTGATGCTAATTGTAGGGATATGTTCATATACCTTTTTTCCTGAATGGACCTTATTGATTGCAACAGGATTATGCCTCCATACAATATTAAACCTGATGCAACTGCAAACAAGACTTATTATTGTAACTCAGCTTGCTTGCTTTTTAATGTCTCTTAAATTCATCAAGGAAAATGCTCCATTTGGCCCCTCTTTTATACTTTACCAAGTTCAGTACCCAGGAGTAGTATGCCTCTGAACCCACTGGCAATATTTACAAAAAGAATTCTTTATCAAAATATTGTGAATGCCTGGTTTATTTCCTGAGGAACATCTCTGGTACTGCATACAGTTACTACACACTAGATTATCCAGCAACAGCACAGGATCCACAAGGCTCAAAAAAGAGTCTGCTGGAGAAAAATCTAATTTGATTCCAAAATTATATAAAGTTAAATTCACTGAATTTTGCTCTAAAATTATGTCAGTATATATTTTGGCTTTAGCCTTTGTTTTCTAGGTTCTTTTGTGTTGATTTTTATTTGATACCCACCTACTTATCCATGAAGCATATAATCTATTAGTGGAACTGAATCTGCACGTGTGTAGGTTCCCTGTTGGACAAAGCTCATAGTCTGGTAGGCATAAATTATAATTTAATAGACACATAGCAAGAAAAAAAATCCCAGCCCATCTGTTTCATCCTTTAACTAAATATTTTAGGAGAAAGTAATTCACCCTGGCAAGATTCCACTGTAAGTTATGAATAGAATAAATAAGTGTCCATGTATTTCTGTTTGTACGTGCTTTGTCTCTCAAGTTGGGACAATTTATATTCATCTTTTAAAACATTTTCAAAGTAAATGAGTAAAACTTCTATGGTTCTTAAAGGCTGCCTGGTTTCAGAGAGAATCAAAAGCATTTTTTTCAGCAAGAGAACTTAAGAACTGACTGTGGTGTCTGGAGGCAAACTAATTTTAACCAAATAATCCCTGGCTAATGGAGTGCCAGAAACCACCCAGGAAGGACCTTCCTATAGTCCAGAGGAGTGATAAAACTGTTTTTCCTCTCAGTAGTTGCCTTGAATCTTCTTTGCTGCAAAGTAACTTTTCTCTTAGCTCTGATAACTATGTAGAATATCCTTAGACTAACATTTTAGTAGTCACAGCCTGCTGCCATCTCCCCATCTGTTCTGTTTTCTAGATTAAATAAACCAAACTTCTTCCCAAGGGCTTTTTTCTTTCATTTCAGTGGTCTTTCTCTAGTTTTATAGAGATTCTCCATTAAACGTGTTGCCCAAGTTCCAGTTTCTCACCAATCCTTAACATAAGAAGTAATTTTTTCCTTTATACATCATTCTTGTTAATATATCATAGAATAAGAGATACCATTTTTTCATTATAACATCCCAACAGGGATCCTTGTTTCATTTGTGATCTGCTATGACTCTCACAGCCTTCACTGCAGTACCTCTGACAATTCAGTTATTACTCATTTTGTACCTACACCTTTGATTTTGCCTTCCTGAATGTTGAACTATACACTTGTATTTAGTGAATTTTGTCTTCGCAATTTTAAATTACTTTTTGAATTTACAATGAATCTTTGTATTCCAATCTTTCTGATTCTTCTGAAGTGCTTTCAAATCATCCAGCTTGGCATTATCTGCAATTGCAATAAGTTTATTCTTTATTCTGTTATCCAAGCCATTAATGAGGATACTTTGATTACAAAATTACCAGCAATAGAAAAATGTTGAGGAACACAACCTGAACTGTCCTTCCAGCCTAAATATCCCATTCGTTGTGTTGTTTCTGTATCACTTGATGTGGTAAAGGCTTGACAGTTAAGTATGCATTGCATCACAGTGTGAAATCAAAGGGCTGCTCCAGAAAACTTCATAGCTAGGACAAACAAAAATTAATGCAATCTGGCCATCCCTCTTTGATTACACGATTATTTATTGTTGTGTTATTAAATGCAGTAGACTTTCACTGATAAAAATCAAAAGCAGTTAAAACTTTAAAACTATATAATGACTTTCTCTTTGAAGTTATTTGGTTGATGATATGGTGAGCTGGACTAGGTTTTTGCACACCATATACATCCATCAGGGGTTCTGTCCTAAGAAGTGATCAATATTCTGGCCCTGATTCAGCACAGAAGATGGGGCCATGAATTTAGTAACTCTGTGTGGTGGGAGAAGTGAAACAGGATTGTCACCCATCACCTGTCAGTTTGCAACAGGAAAGGAGGCACAGGAAGTTTGTGGGTCTAAACTCAAAGCCTAGGCAGTTTTCAAAAGAGTACAAGTGGCAGAAACGTGAATAAAGTTGAATGGCTGCAACTATATAAAGTACATAGAATCCTCTCTCCTAATGTACCAGCATGTGGCAAGGGAATACTTCTACCTACCACAGCCTTCCTCAGATGTGTGGGGTTATGATGCACAGCTGTAGCTAGAGAGAAGACGCGTCTTCCTGCGGCACCACAGCTTATCACCAACCCCCTGCGACTGGCACAGGGAAAAAGGCATCGGTTCAGACTGGGAACAGTCCTGCAGCAAAGCAGGAAACGGGACAGAATGTCATTGCTGTTCTGGAAGAACTATAAGCAGAGTGAAACAACACTGGGAAATTTGTTTTTATTGGGTAAAAGACGGGAGTGAAAATAACTGAAAGGTATAGAAGCCAGAGAGGTTCAAAGAGAAGCATCTGCCAGGGAAGTGTAAAGCAACTAAGACCTTTCTTAAAAATTACAACTCAAAATCCACAAAATTTGATATGTTCAACTTATCAGTTCACCTAGGAAAAAAAAAATAAAGTAAATTACATAAAAGAAATAAATACTTCAAGAGAGAATAAAAGCCCAAAAGAACACTTTTCCCATTTTGTATTGTGCTGTCCAAATAGGACTCTTGCATTATTAATCATCTATTTCCATTTATTTTCAAGGAATAAATAATAGAGGGCCAGGGCATGTTATGATATTCCATGCATTTGTTCTACACACAAAATTTCTAGGGATATCTAAACATCAACTATTACTGAAATCAAAGATCTTTAAAAAAAACACTGTGAAACAATGTAAAAGATCTAAGCAATCCTGAAGAGACCACTTTTTCTGAAATTGTTACTACTTTCTTCTGTTATTCCACAGCAACAAGCTTACTACTCTAATGCATCCTCAGTTATATCATCTGATGTGAATTTGACTGCCTCTCATTTTAACAGCTGGCAGAAGATTGACTGGAAATGTGTTTACACAAACTGATATGGCTTAGAAGAAATGAAAAATAAAAAGCAGGAAGTATTCTGGAAATGTACAGGAACAGTGGCCTCCTATCTGGAAAGAGCAGTTAGGAACCAACTTTGTATTACCTAACTTTAGTTTAAGGCCAGGCATATAATTTAACATCTAAGTCTTGTCACCTAGGCTTTCTCTTTCTAATATCTCCATGGAATGCCTAATAAGACGTGTTTTAAATATGTGAGATAAATACATGCTTGAAGATGCCTGTCTCTCTCCACTGACTGTAAATGAAGTTTTGGTGAATGGCTGAAAGTCTGAATATATAAAACCTGGGCAGTTAAATTAGATGAAGCATATCCTACCTTAGAATGTCCAGCATGAAATAATATCATTTTGATTTGCACAGACTTTTTCAGTCTCGAATCATCAAAGAACTGTTGTAGTGGGCAGAGAGGATTAATGAGTGTAAGGGAAGGGGAAGGGATTATGATGTGAGTAAAACAGAGTAACTTGGAGAGGAAGATTTTATGAGGGAATATTAGTTTTCTGAAGCAAGGGATAGAATCAAAATGCAGACAGCTTTCTGCTTGTTAGTTTTGAAGAATAAACATGAAATGGCTAGTTATACCTGTGGGCTATTTGGAAACTTGGAGAATCCACAATTGCAGTTATGAAGTTTTAAGACAAGGCTGAAATAAGAGAAATATCACAAAATTAAGCATTTTAGGTGTGCTTCACCTTGACATTGTATTACATATTCTAAATAAAATGGGGTTGGCATTTCACTTTGTATCCAAGACAGACAAATGCAGCATGGGATTTGAAAATCAAAAGTACTGTTACTGGACATAGTAAAATAGCTGTAGGAAGGCAGTGCACTAGCTAAAATACACTCCTTTCGGTGGCTGAAACCAGTTAAGTAGCTCTTCCAGGACCTGCACTCAGTTTTAGAGAACTGACTTCTGCCTTTCCAGTGTCATCAGTGATAAAGCTCACCTGATGTTATTATCCAGTTTCTGTGTTTAAATTCTTGTCAATAACCACTAAGTGTTCAGAATTGACATTCAGAAAATTGATGGTGATGAGAAGGAAACCCAGACATCTTGTTGTACCATTTCAGTGAAGCAAAGTCAAGTCTATACAAGCTTGTTCTTCCTCACTGATTCCCCCCCTCACCCCAAATTGGTCTGATCTCTAACACATCTTTGAGATACAAAGATGAATGGGTGCAAATCTGTCCATAATTTGTGCATTTCCTCTAGACTTATAAAACTGCTAACAGCTGCAAGCCATACAGAAAAAACCCATTTTGAAGATCTATTTAAAAAGTTTGAGTGGCAACATCCTTTGTATGGCATATGAGGCAATAAACACATAGAAGTTGATTTTTGTGTACTTCACTTTTAAATTATGAAACACGTTTCCTGCAGAGATGATTTCTATTTCATTCTCTGTACTCTAAAGTCTATGCAAAGCTAAGCTGTCTGGTGGACACTTGACTTATTTTTTTCTTCTTGTTTTTGCTTTAACTTAAAATAAAGGTAATCAGTATGGAAAGCTTGTATGTTGAAAGGATAATTCCAACTACATTAAAATAAATAATAATACAATAATTCCTATTTAATTCTTTTGGTTGAAAGGAAGTACTTATAGCTACCTCTAACTTGAATGATTTTTGTTTCAGTAGCATTTAAAATTCATTGTTGTTTTAAAGGTGCATTTATGAATAAAACATCAGAGTTCTAAAAACAGCCTGGCGTTGCAGTGTTCTGAATTGGGAGTAAAAATAACAATTAATTGGTATGTGTAGAATTTCACCTGACATTTTATGGACAGAAGCATTACAGCTGATTTAATATTTGAATCATCTTAACTGTAGGGGTGGCCTGGAGAGTGAAATCAATAGTTTTGAATTGGCCTCATTTAATTCCTAGCTCTCAGTTTAAAGTAGAGAGATTTTTCATGGTCCCACTTCATTTCAGAATTCTATACTGTTAGTAGGAGTACTTACAAACAGATTGTTAGGAGGGTAAGATATATTAAGTTACCATAAATTAGATATTACAAAACACAGCACAGTGTTCTTTCAAAAGAATTGCTAACTCTAGAAACAAGAAGGGTTAGGGCTAATATGGAGTTTCTTTTCCCTTTCTGTAAGACACCATGATTTCTATTTATTTGATCTTGGAGAAGCCTGAGTGCCTTCAGCTTTGATTGACTTTGAGATGAGATATAGGCGTCCAGCCTGTCACAAGATAAAATCTTTGCTAGCATATGGAATTAATCTCTCCCTCATTCTGCTACATATGTACCTGTTGGTTTGGGGAAAGGTGTAGTTTGGAATCAGCTTCACTGAAGGCTCAGGATTTCTGAACTCTGTAGAAAAAATATGGAATCACTATGAGATACAAAATTCCATTTCACAGGGGCCATTGTATGGTCATGCAGAGATCATCAGGTCTGCACCAACACCCCAAAGCCCATGGCAAGGTCCAAACAGTGAAAAGGAGAGGCAAATCCGAACAGCAAACTCAACAAGGCCTCATTTGATACAATTTTCTGGTTCAGTCTGAACTACTGTCATTGCCAGTTGTTGTTTTTCATCTCACTTTCAGTAGTCACACATATGCAACCTAAGTATTTACTTCCTGTTTGCAAAAACAGAGCCTGTAACTAATCCTATCCATCCTGAAGCACCTGATATTATCGGATTAACAATGCATATATTACAAGAAGTGAACACATGATCTAAACAGCATCCCATGACACAGTTCCCCAGCTTATATATATTGCAGTGTTATAAACATGGTGTGTAATTCTATACAGATCTTCTATCTACAGGGGATTTCACTTAAGAGGTTAATCCCTGCACACTGGAGTCTGTGATGAGAGACAAAACACACAAAAGATTCACGTTTTCTTTGCAAGTGCTCCCTTTAAGAACTGGCATGAAATTCCAGGGAGACACAGACTGGAGTAGCTTGCACTTCTGAAAACACCAGCAAAGCTAATTGGAAAGTTGTGTATCAGAACAATCCAGAGGCTGATCAACAGTAGAAATCAATTTCTGTCTAATGCAACAATTTTCTCTTCAGCTGAAGTCATGGCAGAGGCATACACACCTCCCAGAGTTGCACTAAGGCACCTCCTCTGCCACAGCCACAGTGGGCAGCACGATCAGCAGTGGGAGGGACACTGGACAGGCCCTGCTCTGAATTAGAGCCAGAGTAAGATTTCATCTGTGAGCTTCCAGGTTTGAGGTTGTGCTGGTTTTAAAAGTAAACCGGCAGGAGAAATGAATCCAACTCAAAAGAGTTTAGAAGTCAGAACTACAATTTAATAAAAAGATTACAATGGATACACTGATACAAAGGAAAATTGGTTTCAGCCCTCAACAACCCAGTTGTACAACCCAGCCCCCTGGGGCACAAACAGTATGGTGCTCACCAGCCCCTGTGCTGAGCACCACGTGGTCCCCTGAGTCCAAAGCAAAAAGAAAAAGGAAAACCTGTTTTCCTTCCAGAAGGTTGGTGGCCGCAGTCTGGTTGAGAGCGGTAGATGCAGTCCTGTTGAGGTTCTGGTCCTCCTCTCAGGCTGACGAGTGAGCGAGTGCCTCAAGTTCCAAAACCCCAAGCTTATATATGCTTCAGTTCAGATAGGAACACCCAGTACCTCTCCCAGGGTGAGGGTTTTCACAATGGGCAGTTTACTCAGTGAGTCACAGGATATTTTTGGTCTACTTGATGGTCCATTAGCAGACATGACCCCTCAGGTTGGATGTGAAGGTGTTAATGACTCCTGGAGGGGAGTTATCACACCTGAATCATTGGTGTGAAAACAGGGAACCTTCTTATCTCTGTTTTTTCCCATGCACACAGTCCATAGCCTGAGGTGCCAGGTGTGTCCTGGGCAGCTGCTGCAAACAATGCATCGTTAACAGTTCATGATAAATGGCAGAGAGGGTATGGAATACACAGTTCCAGTTACATTCACACAGTGATAAACTGGTCCCAGCCACTATAACTAGGACAGAGGTCCAGATGTGCTGTTAGTCATTGTGCCTGGACACGATGGGCAAAGAGGTGAGGCAAGATCCTATCTCCGAAGTGTACATTCTTACATAACCTTTCTGCTAACCAAAAAAAAGTACTCACAGACTCCTGTTGCCCACTCATCCCATCAAGTAACATCTCCTTTCCCTGATAAAAGTGTATCCCTTTGTCCTCAATAGCTCCAACATGATCTTTTCTGAAATGGTGTGTGCTTTGTCCTGTGTGGGAGGGGTTTCTATCTGATTTTCATACATCCTTTGTTCTGTGAGAGAATTCTGGGAAAGAGAATTGCAAGACCAAACAGCACAAAGGAAAAGGAGAAGGAATGGCTAGACAGCAAAAAAGCTGCCCACTCAAATATAAGATGCTTCCTCACACACACACACACTCCCACCCCATTTCATCACAGTGAAGAGGACAAGCATGAAAACAGAAACAAGAGATTAGTGTATTCAGTAAAAAGAATAACTCCACACAGAGTAGAGCTTGTACCTGATACCTAATTATTACCAGACATTTCCACTGATCAGTTTTTGCTAAATATGACCCAACTAAAAAACTAAGTCTCTCGCTTGCCATCAAATGCAAACTTTGTATTTGATTTTTTCTTCAGTAAGAATCATCAAAATAAGCTGATTTCAGTTAAATTTACATGCAACTTCTTTTCATCCTTTTTTTCCCCCAATTTTAATTTTTTCACTTTGACTGCTAAATGAAAATACCAGTTATTCACACAGCCCAAACAGACAGTTCAGTATTTGTAGTTAACAGAAGTAGCAGTTCATTTGACCATATCCAAATTCTTCACCTACATTTCCAAAATGCCTGACCTTTCTTTGTGGAATATGTGTGTCACTCAATTCTAATTATGCAAGCACATATACAGGTGTCTCTTGAAAAGTATAACATTTGAGAGTCCCCCAAACTCATCTCAGTCCAAAAATCCTTATTACATCTGATTTCTATTTGTCATTACAATAAACGTCTCAACACAACGACTCGGAAACATTTGCTGGTTCCACAAAGTCAAGAGACTATGAAAACAAAGGCAAATAAGAATAAGTGCCCCCTCCTTTTCTCTTACCACAATTTGACTTACTGCTTTGTTGACTGTCAGTGTCAAACAGTTAAGCAGAGAAGCCCTTGCTCCTTCTGCATTTCATTCTCTGTGATGCTTTAATATAGGGACATCACTGTGGAGCTTCCTCAGCTGGACCTCTACTTTTCCAGGCCCAGATCACAGAACCACAAAATATGCTGAGCTGGAAAGGACCCACAAGGATCATCAAGTCCAGCGGTAAGGTCTCTTCAAGAATTAAATGTCTTGTTACACAGAGGTATTATAGGATGCCCTAATCTGCTTACTTTCCACTTACATAGATGCAAATGTGGCATTTCCTCCAAGACATTGTCCCATGTGCAAATGAATACAATGAATACAAATGAATACAAATGAATAGGAAAAGTTTCATTTAATCATATAAGAAAAAGTTATAGTCAAAAGCAGCTGTTTACATTCACCACTGTGGTGGTGGTTTTGCAAACATTTTATATTCAGTGTTGAATGTGAAAGCAGTTAGTTAATTTAACCTGGGACTATTTAATGTTTCAAAGTTAAACAAATGCCTGATTGCAATGTTCACAGAGTGGTAACAAAGCCTGAAGTTAATGGTCCCTGACAGTTCATGTTAGAATCCTTATTTTATGTAAGTTTTTCTTTCCCATACATGATTTATAGCAAGAGGTTTCTTATAAAAGCAGCAATTTGTAGATTATAAAGTTGAATTGTTCTATGCTGTATCTTCAAGCAATGAAGAAACATATACCAAAGAATTCAACTGAAGTTATCAAAAAGTCCTTTGCTTCCCTGAGCACCCAGCTCACAGGCCGAGTGCGTTTTGTGTCACCTTTCTCAGCCCTTATCCCCCACTGTCCAGAGTGGGAAATATGAGAAAGTGCAACATGGGTCTTCACCTCAGTAGTACAAACTTTCTGTTAATGGAAGCCAGGGCCAGGCAACTGTGTAAGAGTGGTTCATATCTGTCATCTTTGCCGACAGGGAGTGAGGTTGGGGCTTGGCTGTGCATCTGTTCTGAGGAGCTCAGACCCTATCCCAGATCCCACAATATTCATGTAATGAAGTGTGAATTATTTTGGAGAAAGCAGTGGAGATTCTCCGGCACAGACTGTTTCTTACACCCCAACCACATTTCATGCCATCTTGGTTTTAAAAAGGTTCTGTGAAACCTCAGTGTATTGCATAATCATGTTAACAATACTGCAAAAATTAAACCACGTCAACTCTGTATTCAGAATCAAAGCAGCCCCATACTTAATGACTTATAAGCTTTGACGTTTCATAGGTCTGCTGGGACACTTATGAAATACCCATCTTCATTTGTGAAACTCAGCTGAATATTTTACTGCTATTCTGTATTAACATTTGGTACTATTTGAAGGTTTCCTCAAAGGATTTCTGGTAGGCTGCACGTATAATTCTTCCTCCCCCATCCTTGTGTTTTATAGCTGTAGTAGAGATAGGCTGCTTACAGCCAATGAAGGGTTTACACTAAAGGACATACTCATCATAAAAAGTAATGAGCTAAAATTCAGAATTCCTTAGTACATAGAATCAGGTGCCTATAGCCACTAAGTAATTACTCCTATGCAAGACATTAAGTCAAACCTTCTAAAAGCTCTTTTTTTGTAGCAGCTGCTCAATGATTAATATCACGTTGGTAGATTTCACAGGAGAATCTGTTAAATAAAGGAAGGTTCAGTGTATATGCAAAGTTTAAATTCCGCACAATTTGTTTTAGAGTCAACATACAATATTGAATATTTCATGGTTCCAAGAGGAGTGCCGCATTCATTAAGAAAATACAGATGGTCTTCAGATAGCTAACAAGATTTCACAGTCATTTCACTTCTCCCTGCTGTGAAACCTGGAGAGAAAATAACAGTAACAATGAACTCAGTATGGCTGAACCTCAAGGCTCATTTCTGCCAAAACATTATCAAAATCCTGAACTGATGTTAGCAGTCAAATTCCCCCAAGTTTAACAGAGCTCAGCTATTTACAGGACTTTGAAATATGTCTCCTCTCCAAGAGTATTTTTCTCATCTTGAGAAAACCCAGCATTTTATAAGGGTGAGACTGCCAATTTATTTTGAGCCCTGAATCGCCAGCAGCATGTCGTTGTACTGCCCCAGGAGCACAGCAGTCTGAATCTTCAGACTCAGAGAATGAGAATTCAATCCTTGGTGGCTACCTGGCTTTGGGAGAAAACAACCAAATCAGCAGGTTGGTCACAGAGACTCTCCCTTCCCCTTCCATCAACTGCCCTACACTAATGCAGTGTGGAGAGGAGGGAGGCGTGAAGAGATGAAGCCTTGGGCACCCAAGAGTCTGACCCCCTCTGCGGCGCTTCTCTGTACAGCAGGACCTAATCGTGCCTGAAATCTGTATTCAGCATACTAATATCCTATGGAATTTGTGGAAAACAACAGCTAACAAACATGATTTGCTATTCTGAATCCACTCAGGAATAACTGATTTCTCTCAGAGTTTTCTTGGATTTCAATATTTCTTCCCACATGATTTCTATATGCAGTAAGAGAATATTTGATGAACGATGCAAGTACAAACACTGAAAAACAAACAATGGACTGTCAGAATTTAGCTCAGGAAGTCAGCTTTACCTTCACCTGACACTTTTTAAAATATTCTGCCTTCTGCCTTCAGCAGTGTCTAACTCCCCCTCTGTCATTCTAATGCATTCACTATTTTTCTCCTGGAGCATCCAAGAATAAGAACAAATGTACGCACTGAGAAGTAGAAATACATGGATGCATTGCACATGCACACAAAGACATATTGATTCCATATTTCTGCCCCAAAAGACTTTTCACACTACAAAAAAAAATAATTGGGATGTCTAAAAAGCTTTAAAATAATTTAAAAAATATACTTGTTAAACCAACAGCTGTTCACCACTGTGCTGGTTTTGACTGGAATGGAGTTAATTTTCCTCATAGCAGCTGGTATGGGTTTTGGATTTGTACTGGAAATAGTGTTGATAACACAGGGATGTTTTCATTATTGCTGATCAGTGCTTGCACAGAGGTAAGGCGTCTCAGCCCACCCCACCAGAGAGGAGGCTGGGGGTGTACAGGGAGTTGGGAGCGGCACAGCCAGGACAGCTGACCCCAGCTGACCTCAGGAATATCCAGTACATAAGATGTGACGCTTAGCTTATAAATCTGGGGGTGGAAGAAAGAGGTGGGGGATATTCAGAGTGATGACCTTTGCCTTCCCAACTCACTCTCATGCGTGATGGAGCCCTGCTTCCCTGGGGGTGGCTGAACACCTGCCTGTCAATGGGAAATGGTGGATTAGATCCTTTGCGTTTGCACACAGCTTTTGCTTAACCTGCTAAACTGCCTTTATCTCAACTCATGAGTTTTCTCACTTCTACCCTTCCAATTCTCTCCCCATCCCATCCAGGGGAAAGTGAGCAATCAGTTGTGTGGGGCTGAGTTGCCAACTGGGATTAAACCATGACAATCACACTGAATCATACCCATGCTGTATTCACACTGTAGGATGCAGTACTGGGCCTACATACAACCACTCCACAATTAAGTAAAAACACTAGCTTAAGGCTACTTTTGCTCATATACAGTTTGGTCTTACCCTTACTCTCAGAATTGGGGAGTTAGCCATTATTGAAGTTTTCAGCGAAGAGCTCGTAATTGACTTCATTTCAGGATCTGCCAGATCTTTTGCAGGCTGCCCTGACCTTGTTCCACTTGCACTTGGAGTTGGCTGAATGCAAGCAAGGTGTGATCCAGAATTCACATAGCTTCATTAGGCAGCACTTTGCTGTGAGCAAGGCTTACTGTATTACTCCAAGCATGGTGCTTTCAGTTTAAAGCTGGTGAGTACATTGTTGGCTCAAAGTACAGGTGGAACAAGTGTCTGTAAAATGTATAAAAAAAGCTCTGCAAGTGTATATGTATAAATATTTATAGTCTAACACTGTAAGCCAGGATATCAGGCTTCAGGCTTTTGCTGATATTTTAAAATCCTACTTGGAGATCAAGCTTAGGGCTATAGCTGTCATATGGAGCCTTACACATGCAAATACAGAAGTTGTACTGCAGACAAGTTTCTCCACAAAAACAAAATCAAAATCACTGTCTACTTAGTATGTATTCTACCTGAGTACAATGGCAGTCTCTATATTACCAGATTGATGTCCACACCTGATTTCGTCCATATTCCTTACACACAGGAGCATTCTTGCAGTGGTTTTGCAGGAGGTATGTCAAGAGACAGGATAATTTCAAAACATGGCAGAGATTTATTTAGTGTCTTCATGGACCTTGCAGCTCTGGGCTCCACTGACTTAGGCCAATGGATGGGATAGAGGGATTACTGGTTTGGTCAGCTATGTCAGCTTCTATGTTCTACCATAGGCTGACATGTAAATCCTGTATTCTTACCAGGTATTTCTATTTCACGATGACATATCCAGACTGAAAGACTATAGGGTTACTGCAGACTTTCTTACAACTTGCTATACTTGCTATACCATCTGCTGCAGTATTAATGAAATATTTTATACATAATATTAGTGGAATATTTTATATGTAGCATATATAGAGCATATATTAGTGATATTGTTCAAAAATCATTGGAGTTTTATCATATGTATTTACCTTTAAAGCTGTCTACTCAAATGAAAGCAACTATATTCAACTGGCAGGAACAAATTTACTATAACCTTTAGATCCAGATATTCAGAGAATTCTTCATTGGTTATGGTAAATCACATTTCCTGGTTCTTTTGCTTACTCTTGCTCACTAATATACATGTACAAGATTACTTTGGTTAAAACTTCATTGATGAGACATGCAAGGTTATTATATATCGAAAAGTAATGCTTTGGGGTAATTTTCTTTTTTTTTTTTTTTT
>VWZG01001160.1:0-14399 GCA_013396735.1 Grallaria varia | reverse complement strand
TTGTCATTTTGTATGGTTTTTTTGAATTATTAGTTTGAATGGCTTGAATGTGACAATAGCTGTACAAGTGGCATCCACGAATCTTCTTAGAACTTCTAAAATTTTTGAAGCTTTTGTTTCTTTGTCTGGTGTATTTTAACCCAGTGTGACGTGAGTGACTGACTTTTAGTCTGATTACTCTTGTAGGATTCAGACACTAATGTTGTTAAAACCTTTAGACCTCATCATGCTGCACATTCTGTTCTGATCTAGATGTAAGGATAACCCTTTCAAAGAATAAAAATCCCATCATTTGTAGCCATGTCAAGCAGTCATGTTGTTAAAACTTTTTCTTTCCTTACCAAGTCATGACAGGAATTGGGTCTTTGTAAAAAGGGAATGGAGACTCAGAATTTAGCAGAACTGCCAGTGGAGATGTGGTGTTTTAAAGTGAACCTGTCATGAATTCTAACTGTGCTGAATGAAATCACCCTCAGCCTCTCTTGCTTATCAAGCACTCCAGTTAGAAAAATATGTAACTGTGCTCAACAAGTGTGACAGGCTTTTTCATCCATTTGTCTCTCCACTCAAAATGCATGTCATCTTGTTATTGCAGTAAACATTCTTTCAAATAACCCAACATTCTTTAAAAAAATTTAAAAAAAAAAAAGGAGTTTGATTTTAATAAGTCCAGATAAAGGAAAATATCCCCACTTTCAACCCAGCCTTAAGTCAATAAATAATGCCATAGGAGTGGCCTGGAATAAAGCAAATAAAGTCAACAGATTTTTCAAGAGGAACTTTGTTTTACTGGAATTTTCACTGATCTGAAAACAAACAAACAAACAAACAAACAGCCACAAACTAAACCAAAACCAAAACAGTAACAGACGTACTATATCAAACTTTTAAATTTACCTGTTACATATTTGGCTAGCTCAATGAATTCATCTAATTTTAGATTTACTAATGACCCTGCTCTGAAAAGACAATGATGTCAAAGAACCTGCACGCAGGTGTCCATTAGTAATAAAACAATTAACCTCTCTTGTAGGAGTCAGTGTTTCTGTGATGTCATCTATGCATTTTTATTAGGGCAGTTATCATGTTATTTGCAGTAGATTTAAAATCCTATATGTCTCACATTATGAATTATTTTAATTATAATCGAATAAATATACATGAAGTTAAAATTATCAGTTTGTACAACCATAGCACTAAACATCCTGTTTAAATAACTAACATTCTGAGTGTGAAATTTTAAGCTCCCAATAAAGGACAAATAATTTACATATCTAATTCACTCTGCCTCAGCTTTACATGTGCATGTATACCACATAATACATGTGCTGTCCTACCTTCACAGGCTTTTTTGTATACACACACATTGTCCGATGTGAACAGACTGTAGTTTGAAATAATTATGTTTGAGAGGCTGTAATAGTAGCCTGTTCATCACTATGTTATTTTTGTCAAGAGCAAAGAAATTGAAACTGAGCAGTCCTGAAATTGCTCAGAATGACTCATGACAGTGTGAAAGTAAATTATATGCTCCTCATCTATAGAAATGAGGGTAGTGATATTTACAGTGTCTGGTTTTGTTTATGAAGGGTTTTGGAGATGAAAGGTGCAGTTGTATGCTGACTCCCGCTGCACCATGAAAGTGTTTTACATTTCCTTTCTGTGGAGCAGTATGCCCCACAAGGACAAAGCTTTGAGTGTCAAAGTGCTCTGCAGGTAAAGTCCTTAATATGATTATTAGGTTGGTAACTGTGTGAAGCTCCTATTACAAATGAGAGCACAGTCTTCGGTAACAATATCATCCTGAGTGTCACTGCATATACATCTTTCCCTAGTATTAATATTACCTTCCTGTCTGATTTAATTCTGTTGCTACGCTTTTGTTTAAAGTTTTAAGAAGTATTAGAACAGGGGTTCATAAACTCAGTGTCAGGAACCTATCATGCATGTAGTTCTGATGTCTTTCAGCCCCACAAATCTTCAAAACAACTGTGAAAAAAATTCCTGTGATAATATATGAAAGCTGTCTCTTACCCTGGAAAAACCCTCAGAAGGCTATATAGCATTTTAAACCACATACCCTTAATTGCAACACATTACACAGTGGAAGACACAGCTGCAGTACTGGCAGTAGCTGTACCACCTTCTCAGAAATTATGTAGACTGTGTCTTTGTCTCAACAGATGGTATTTTTATGACCTGCAGTTCCTATGCTCAGAAAGCCTAGATGGGAAAATAGAAACCAAGCAAAGTTGGAATATAATTCTCGATTTTCATTCCAAAAGACACTAATCAAATTTTTTCAACCTTAATATTAGTCTTAACATCAACAATTATGGGACTATCTAAGTGCCCTGGTTTCAGAGATACACAGTAACAGTAATTGCCCTTAAAGTTCAGCTCCATCTGGAAATCCTGTTAGTTTATGTAGGTGCCTTAGCAAGTATTAGAGAGCACAGGCACAAGAATTTCGATGGAAAAAGTATTGTGTGTTACTGTAAAACAAAAGCCTGTATACAATCCTAAAAAAGTACACCATTTCCCGCTGTTCAATTTTTATAAGGCTGGGTTTCATCACGTTTTTTCAGCATCCTACATCAATTCTATATAGTATGGTAATTTTAATTATGAATAACAGATTATATAAGATTGTTTTACCTTCAAGAGTATGGATTTAATCACTCAAGAATATCAAAATATATGCCTGCTTTAATTTTTAATTTGTCCCAACTTTTATGCTTATTCAAATTTCATTTTTTGCTCATTTCAGCTGGTGTAGAGTCAATTTTCTCCATAGCAGCTAGCAGAGGGTACCACAGGGAGTCATGCTCAGCATATAAAGCTGGGAGAAGGAGCAGGAAATGTGGGACCTCCAGAGTGATGGCGTTTGTCTTCCTAAGCAACTCTTACAAGTGAGGAAGCCGTCCTTTCCTGGGGATGGCTGAACAGCTGCACGCCCATGCAAAGTGATGAACGAATTCCCTGCTTTGGTTTGTTTGAATGTGCAGCTTTTGCTTTCCCTTTTAAACTGTTTTATCTCACCTCAGAAATTCTCTTGCTTTTACTCTTCTGATTCACTCTCCCATCCCACTGTGAGAGGAGTGAGCAGCTGTGTGGGATTTGGTTGCTGGCTGCAGTTAAACCACAACACATTTCATTCTCAGTTCTGCTCTTTGTACTGCTGTACATCCAGAGTAACTCCTCAATAAGCAATCTCTTTGGATTTCTATCAATACAACTAGAGGAAAAATATGACCACCCTAACAGAATATTTTATATGGTCTTCTAAAATTTCACTCAGAAAACAAAACTACAGACAGCTTCTGCCTCTTGATCAGTTTGAGATAAATAGAACAAAGCAAACAAATAATATCCCATGGGTAAGACTCTTCAAGAAACTGTCATTCTGATAAATCTCAAAGTACTTTTTGAGTAAATAAGTGTTTATATTTAATAACCACAATGTCATTTTAAATAACTCATTCTATCCCGCTCATTGCTCATGGCTAGAACTAATTGGAAACCATTTTCTCAGTCTATTGATGATTAATGAACAGCATTTTTGTTTTTTAAACATAACATTTTTTTGTCTAATGCAGAAAGGCAGAAGAAATTAGTACCTTAGTAACTCAGAATTTCAGAGCAGAGAATAATTAAAAGGGTGAAAGGCAAAGGAGGGGATGGGACACACAACAAGACTTTTTTAAACAAATCCCTCACTGAGAGGTAAGAGAGTTTGGGACTACAAGCAGTAAGCAAAATCAATTCATTTTGGTCTAACTTGAGCAAAGTTATTGATTTTATATAAGGATTTGTTCCACCATGCTTGTTAGTTGCCAGCATGAAATATTAATCTCATTTGACAGGAGAACATTGATGCAGAGACTGCAAGACTCTGAGTTGGAAAAGTAAAGGGTAAAAGACACTCTGAATTTATACATTCAGAATTGCTTGGTGGTGTGGAGGGTATCTTTCATTCTTTCTTGTTTTTAAAAATATGAAACCATGAATATCCACACAAAGTTTAGCTTTCTTGTCCAGCACTGTACCCCCCTTCATGCTGTCAGCACAAAAATTATGACCTACACATGTGTTTGAATAGATGTCTTTATAAGCTACTTGAAGGATGATGAGTAATACCATTCACATAACTCCTCCTATAATCTACAATCAAAATGGAAAAAAATGCTCGAAAGATGTGTCCAAGAAAAAGACACAATAAAGAAAAGTACAATTTAAAAGCAGCAAAATGTTCAGTGGACTATATAAAAGTGGAGCTCCAGGGATGATACTACTTCTAGCTGGCTTTGGGAAATTACAGTCCCCCAGTCTTTGATTTTGCAGTTACTGAAAGTAGATTTCAGATCAAGACCTGGAATTTCAGCACCCAAAAATCAAGAGAGTTTAGGAAAAGCCAGCCATATCACACAGATCTTGGTTTGGATTTTCTGTACATCTTATACTTGCCCTCCAGTATCTCTGAATGATGTAGATTTTTGAAGAGAGGTCAGCAAAGATGTTACCTTAAAGGAATAATCAGTCAGTGATGAACATTTGCATCTGTGCTTCAGGATTCTGGAAAGGCACCCTCTCCCATTCTCTGCTGCCTTGCATTGTGTGCAGTCATCAAAATTTCATCTGTCTGGAGCATTATGCAAGTGTTCATAAATGCCAAGTACTGATGGAACATGCCACTAGGTATGAAAACAGACAGCAGGCGGCATGCAGCCTTATAAAGTTTCAGAGATAATATGTTACAGACTTTTTCACTTTAGTTCACTACCTTTTATGTGATCCAAGTCAATGTTTTTCTCTGTGCTGCTATTGCCATAACTTTCCAGGTTCTTTTTAGGGCAGACAAAGTCCTTTTGTCCTATCACCCAAAGTGTCAATGAAAGGTTGGATATTATCAAATTGCAAATATCAGTGATAGCTGATGGTCTCAAATAAATTACTATAGGGCAGATATTCTTATCATGAGCACATTCCCACAGCAACTAGATTTCAGTGACAACTGAAAGCAACAGAGCCTAGTTTTTCCTCTCAACTCCAAAAGCAACCTCTGCTTTCTAATGCTGAGACTGGGTAACAGGCCACCACCCAGGCTCTCACGTATAAAGCTACAGCACTGTTCCAATGTGAAGCAAAAAGATCTCTCACTTCAAGCAAATGGAGCACACCCAAGACCCAAGGCAGCCAGACGCCTGGAGATGCTGAGGAGAATGAGCTGGCTATGGCTCACTGCTCATGATAACTATTTCAGAGTCTGGAGAAAAAACAGCGTTCTTTTCAGCTGACACCCAGGAGAGGCTGAAAGGTGAAGGCCACTGCTTGGCGCTCCAACCCTCAGAAACACTTCAAACCATATGCTGTGCCATTGACATCCCTCTTGTCACAACTGAAACAGCAAGCCAGTTTCCCCAGGATTCCTCCCTTGGATCCTCATCCATCTCTGTCCTCTTTCTTCTGTTTGTCCTGTTCCTCTGGCAGGATTAACCCAGGGTTGGTAAAAAGCTGAACTGCTTCTTTAGAGCAGCATATTAAATTTTGCCAGCACTGCTGAAATCACTGTACTACCTCTGTGAAAACATAAGCTCAGAGCCATGATTTACTTCTGTGCAACGCAGCACTGAATCCTGCCTTGACCTTAAAGTATGTTCTAAACTCCTGTCTTCAACCTTATTAGCTGGGTTTGAGCATGGACTTAATTGCCGTCTTGAACGAGGGCTGGATTAAACTTCTAGATCTGTTAAAAAAGAAATATATTAAAGTGCTCTGTCAAAACAGAAATATTTTAGAGAGCACATGAAAAAAATAATCCAAAAGAAGGACAGAGTGAAATTCCATCAGACAGAATTAATTTTTTCCTACTGCATGTGGAAAGTGAACTGGGTCATTCAGCATTCAGTGACTTTTTTTTTCTAACACGCTTTATGACATGCAGTGATTACTACTCTAGATTTAGATCACAGTCACAGGAGGTTTAGTAATTCAATATTTTAAAATAAAGTGGCACTTCAAATTAAAGGGGTACAAATACTATTTGAACATGGTAAATACTGATCATATAATTATTTGGTAATTAATTTTCATGTGGTATCTGTTTGATTATGATATGAATATATGACTTTTCTGTCTTCCAAACAGCACTGCAGTTTACCAGTTAATTACTTTTAGATCTGCTTAGTGTAATTACACTGTAATCCATAAAAGTCTGTACATATTCTGTCATTACTTCATGTTTACTGATGACAGTACAAAATTGCCTTAGGTCAGATCTTGCCCTTCCCTCTTCAGCGTGCTGACACCTTGGCATGGGTGCACTTCTACAGAGGAAAAGGAATGTAGGAATTTATGAGGTTTTCTTGGGTTCTCCACATCTTATATACAATGTACAATGTACTCTTGTTCTACTGGGATTTCATGCTCTGAAATTTAATGAGGTCTCCAAGCTCATTGTTAGAATTCGAAGTTTTTTACTTTGAATGTGGTATGAAGAGGGAGGCTGAATAGTTTTCATCCATCCAAATACATTTTTTTTTGAGTTGCTGTATTTAAATGTAACAATACTTGACATCCTCTCTGCTTCTTCCAGGCTTCACATATCACCAGTTCATGAAAGTATCTCAGTGTCTCAGACAAAGAAGTAGTTTCAGTTGAAGAAAAATAATCCAAATCTCACCAAGTAACTTCTCCATATCCAAGAGAAAGATCCTCCCACCTACAGCTGGAAAAGAAGTGAGGAAAGGGCAAGAATGTGTGTTTAGTTGTTCTCTGTTCTCACTGGTGTTCAAATTCAGCAGGCTGCTGTTCCAGTATGACAGATGACAATGATGAGCATTATCCCACATGATATAAATGGAGAAAAGACATAATAAAACTATAGTAGCTGTATATAACACTTGTGCACTGTGTTTTGAAAAGCTGCTTAGGGCTCAGCCTCTGTGTATTGTTCTTATTGTGCACAAGCAATTTTTTTTCTGAAGGAGAGAAAATGCTGCAAGGCATTTACATTTACATTTACATTTACATGTGTTTACTGAATCCTCTATTCACACTCGTGCTTAGGCATGTAACTTAAGCTCCCCCCAGTTATCAACATCTTATCTAGGTCATTGTGTGTTATCATATTTTGGTAATACTGTTTAAACATGGCATGAAAATATGGGCTGAAAGACAGCACTACTAACATCTTCATGTCAACATTACTGTGAAAATTTACTTTTTTTGTTAAATCAAAGGTTTGGGATTTAGGAGGTTCTAGATTAAAATTTTTGAGCATTAGGAGATATCCTTCCTGATGAAAGCAAACATCAAGAGAACTAACTTCCAGCAAGCTGTGTGAGAGAAATTATCTCCTCTACAGTAATGATTCATAAATCATCTTCAAGGCAAATCATTGTGACTTCTCTGTGATGGCAGTTTCAACATCATAAACCATACATCATTCTAAAACAAATGGCAGATTGCAATGTCCTTGTTAACGGCACGATAACACTAGATTTTTCCTCAGATAATGAATTTTCAATGTATCTAAACTTACGGCATCAGACTTCAGCAAATTCTTGTTAGCATGTTTCATTTGCTAAAGTCAACAGTGTTTTAAAAAGCCTTTTAAAATGTTAATTTATGCACTGGCAGTAAGACATGATTCACCATCTGTCACAGAAGGTCACTGCTTATATTTGGATCATTAATAAATTCATAGGTTGCAAATGAGTGAAGGTGAGCCACCCCCTGCGGTAGAATAAGCTGGCCCAAATCTTTGCCTTGTTTCTGGGCCAAACTCATAGAGTTCATTCTGACCAGATAAATTACACAGAGACGGAAAAGATAAGTTAGTGACTCTACCTACAAAAGAACCCACCTAGATGGATCGCTGTCAGATTGCAGGTCTAGCAGACATACACCAAGTAAACAAGATAACACCTTACCTCAAGCTGTGGAGTTCAACATCAACTCCAGGAGACTCACAGAATTTAAAATCCTCTCAAGACCATTGTGCATGATTCTGCTTTTTAAGTTTGAAGTCTGAGCTAAGACGTTCAAAGATGGCAGCATTTCTGACCTTTAGCAAAGAATAGACATAATTTGTGTCTCTCCTGACTTTACCTGCCTGCATCATTGTTAAGCACTTCTGCTTCCCTCTGTGTTTCTAATTGGTTTATCTGTTGGAGATATTTATAGGGAAGGGAACTGCTTTTCAGTCTACCACTCTCTGAGCAGCACAAGAGGCCTCACAGATTACATCAGTGTGACTGAAGCATCAGTTTTCTGGGTGCTTTTCTATGGTATTTCTGAAGTTTGAATAAGAGAGGTAATATGGAGATAAGAAAAGTTAGAGAAACTGCTCAAAGCTTTATCTGTTCTTATTTTGTGAAGAAATTGCCAGAGATAAAACTCTGTGGGATAAAGCTAAAGAGGGGTTTGGTTGGTCTGCTTAGCATTTTAATTTAAATCAGGAGTGTATTTTTTAGGCAAATCTCCAGATTGTACCCACTTACCATACTTCAGTTGACTACGCAAAGCAGACTCACAATGCAGGAACAAAACTACTTTCAAGTGATATTAAAATGGGAGATAAAGTGGTAGATATGTGCAGAACCTATGCTCTAGCTACTAAAGCATGGCCAGTTCACACATACAAACTGCACCTAGTCTGATGTGAAATCCTCTGGTATATCAGCAGTTTGGATATCAGGTTCTGGGCACCAGCTCTAGAGATCTGATCCTAATAGGCTTCACAGTCTTCTTAGATCCCTTCTCCACGGACACCCCCTTGTTGTGGGGGAGAAGCTTGCATGCCCTTATGAGGTTGTGAGCTATGCTGGCGGTGGTTGTGCCTCCGGTAGGGTCTCCCATGCTAGTCAGGTCTCAGCTGAAGGGTCAGACAAAGTGTGTCCATGGGTAGGATGGGCTCACCAGCCTCCTGGCAACCATCCTAGGAGAAGGACAACTCTAACTCCAAACCCGGGCAGATGGAGCTCGCTTAGCCCTGTAAGGCCATCCATCTAAGAGAAGGACACTCTAACTAAACCTACATCCTGAGGACTTCGCTGCCACCGTCCAAGCTTGCTAGGCCCTGGCAGATGAACCTTAGGACTAAAGGGTGGGGCCAGTTCTGCGCACGCTGCGCCTCACCTAAAAAATCCACTGCGCAGGCTCGAAGGTGCCTTTTGCAACCGGACTTGCCTCGCATCGGCCTCTTTAGCCATCGGTGTGCTTGCAGCAAGCGTGGGTAGAGCCCTTCCCAAATCTTTGTTCGCGAAGCCTAGCCATGATGATGATGAAGACAGATCCAGGGGAGACGTATTCTCTGCCCACAGATCCAGGAGCTCCATTCCTGCTCAGCCTGGAGTCACTAGCCCCTGATCCAGCAATGTGGCAGGAGTACTGGTCTCCTGTGTCTGGCCCAGCCCACTGGATGAACCCAGGTTCATGTCCCATGTTATAGGTAACTTCTTTCTGGGTTGGACCTATTAGCCGTGTGTAGTAGCTGTGTCACCTGTCCAGAATGTTCTCTGGCTCTGCTTCCTTCTATTCCTGATCTGACTTCAAGTCTAGATCCTAGACTGGTTCACTGCTTGCCATGTTGGGGGTCCTGGATGGACCCTGTAATCAGCACCCAGCCCTGTCCCACAATGCTTATACCCTGCGAGACAGAGATCCATCAGTGAAGACATTGCCTAGGCTGGTGTGCCCCTCAGGCTCCTGTTCTTTAGGGAGCAGCTGTCCCTCATTACACCCTCGCTCTGACAAGACAAAACACAGGTTCATGTATGCAATTCCGTCTTTTATATAAATATTGACTTTGTAATTATTCACTGTATATCAGAAACAGGGACTTCTGAGTTTAAAGGCATAAGCTGATGTAAGTCTGAGAAGAACTCAATATACTTAGAGCACAAAAGCGTAATAAAAAAATATTTAGATGCATTGAAATTATTCTTTTTTTCCCTCATGGAAAAGAAAGTTCAAAATTTGCTGGAAGCAAGACTAGATCCTCAGCTTCCATTAGCCCATTGTTTTGGAGGAATTGTGCTCCAAAGCAAAGGAAAGATACAGTCCATCAGGTAAGTAAACTGGTAAAAACTCTGGCAAATTTCCAGCTGATAGCCATTTGTCAAGAATTTCTTATCAGGTCTAACACAGAGTTTCATTACAACTTCAATAAAAAGAATTAATTTTTTGAAACATATAGCTTTCACCAAACCAGCATGGAATGTCAAAAAAACTTCCATCTCCTCCTTATCTTGAATTGGCTCTTTTTTCAAAAGTTTATTGCAAATAAAGAGACCAACATCACACTAAACCCATAATCTGGCAATAAAATGTAGCTTCTGGGTTGCTGTCTGAGGGGAAAAAAACCCCCTATCAATCAACAAAAGAAAGCAAACAGAGAGGGCATGGGACAGTCTCCCAGCAGTGCTAATGATTCCATATGAAGAACAATGTCAGTTAACCCTGTATGTAAGGAGTGTATCTTTCTAGTTTATATTTTACAAAATTACATTACAAGGCTTTAAAATTTTCTTTTCTCTCCCTGGAGACACAGATACTCATCTGTTTAAGTATCTGGAGACCTTTTTTTAAGAAAACAAACAGAATCCAGATGAAGGCAGCTTGAGACAAATATATTAGGGATAAGGATTAATCTCATCCTTCAGCTTCCTCTGATCATGAATCACAAATCAAATTTGGTTCTTCAGTGATAATTTCACATAGTTGGACATAACTTAAAAAAATAAGGTTCCATACCATGCTCGACACTATTGTGAGAATATCACTAGAATATCTTATTAAATATATACCTGAAAAATTAATTGAATTTAGTGTTATTAGTAATGAAAAATTCAATAAAAAGAGAAATTGAAAATTTGCAAAACATCAAACACTCTAGCTTAAAAGAGAATGAACCAACATGTTCCTTGTTGCTGTTCATCGTCATTTTGCTTCGTCAGTCTTTAATGGCAATCTGTCACTGACAATATTTGGCATCAAAAAACATACCACATGCCTCTATGTAAGTCTGACTGTGCATATGCATATATCAGCATGTGTGGGCAGGTATCTCTTACCCCAAAAGCCACACACCCACACAGATATATAGGTAATCTGCAGTGATTTGAGAAGACTAAAGAGAGAAAGTGCCATTTTCACTTTCTTCACAGGAAAGAAAGAGTGGGAGAGATCCAGCCTCAGAAGAATCTGTCTCATTATGTTTTTAATTTCTGTGAAATTCTACCAAAGAATGAAGGACATTATACTTTCATCCACTTCTCGTTTCCCTTTTTCTCACAGCAGGCTTTGCAACCTGGACTAGCCTATCCTCAGACTTCTCTTTAGGGGAGTGCTATCAGTTCTGTCCTCTCAAAAGCTCTCATAACAATCATCACATTGTCATCAGGATTTGTCCAGTCTTTATGATCAGCATCTAAGAGTAGGCTTTTCCTTTGCATCAAGATTCATCCATTTCTCAGCTTCATTTTCAGAGGAAGAGGCTTATGTGACCTCATCTCTTTGTGTTCATCTATGTGTCTATCCTTTAAAGGATTTGAACTCAGAAGCGAGTTTCTACCAAACTTAACAGAAGGCAAAAGTTCAAAGATACTCCCTTCTGACATGCTTGGGGGTCAGGATGAGGACAAGCCAAGTAGAGGGCTCATCTCCCATTTATGTTTCCACTGCAATGAAGTTCATCCCTTATTAGATGTCAAAACAAAGAAACAAATCCATAGAAAATCATGACTCTGTTCTTATGAGGAAAACTTCCATCACCAGCAAAAGATAACAAATTTTCCTCAGTGGAGCATGGACCGTAACAATTTAGCTCTGAGTATGTAACAAAAGTGACATGAGAGATTATAGCTTTTTTCTTCACGGCAATAAAACCTTTGTTCATGTTGGACTTCTTCTGCAACAGGAATCTCAGAGCATGAATTCTGCAAAAACCAAGGACCCTTCAGTAAAATTCAAGTTCAGTCTGCTTTTTGAGAAAGTGGTATTTTGTTTTATGAAGATACAGAAGATACAAAATTAAAAAGTGGGTGGAAGATATACATGTGAGTTCACCACTTACTTCTTTGAGAGCTAACATTTCCTGGCTAATATTAATCAAACAATGCAAAAAAGATTCCATATTTATGAGCTATTTATTTTAGAAAATAGCAATAAAACTGTATATTTCATTGCATTACGGTTCATTTTCATATATTATCAACCATTGCTTAGCTATGAAGTATGCAGGTGCTCTGAGAGTACTATGGACTGGAAAAGCCTTGTCAGAAAGGCAAGGAGAGGTCAGAGGCAGCTGAAGGAAAGCAAGACTTCGTTCATTCCTCATAGCAGCATGCAATGACAGTTTATAAAAAGGATTGTGACTGGCTTCACATCACATGTCTACTCTCCTGCCTGCTGATTCTTTACTGGTGTCAAATTTTATTGTTCAGACTGACATACAACTGAACATGACTTTAAAGAGTCAGGGTGTCATATCTAAGTGCAGTTCCAGTTGGTTTAAACCAGGGAGTTGCAACACCCCTGGTTCCCCAACCTGTTTCCTCCCCAGCCTTTCCAGCTTCCCAGGCACCAGTGGCACCAGAGCCAATGTGGGAACTACATAACCATGTGTAGAAGATGGGACCCTGACATCCCTACTATGGACAGCTTAAATTCTGGTGGAAACACTTCTTGGGAGCATGTTCCAATACAGCTAAATGGAATTGATTAGAAGAATATACAACACACAAGGGCAATACTAGGTACACAAGCAATTATGCTAAGCAGTCTTCATGTCCACTGATATGCTTGGAGAAACAATTGCTTTCCATCACAGATTTTTTTTCAAGAGTGTTTTACCCCTTTCCTGCCATAGCCATATTCCTAGTTGTACAACTGAGATCTTTCTTTAAGAAACCGCTTCAATAACTAATAGTTCCTTTGTGCTCTGTCTGCGTAGTCTAGATAAAAGACTGGTATGGTTCAATTGCCAGTCACACCCATAGGTCCGGTGAAAAAGATTTTCCTTACATTTAAATAGAACCTCCTCTTCTTCAGTTTGTGCCCATTACCTCTGGTCCTGTCTCTGAGTACCACTGAGAAGAGTCTGGCTTTGCCTTCTTATGTCATCCCATCAAGTATTTACAAACATTGACCAGATATTCCTGAGCCTTCCCTTCCTCAGGCTGAACAACCCCAGCTCCATTGGAAAGATGCTTCAATCTCTTAATACTCTTTGTTGCCTTTTGCTGCACTCTCTTCCATCTGTCCCTTGTGCTGGGGAGGCACACCTGGACACACAATGCCAGCTGTGTTTCACTGGTGCTAAGCAGACAGGAAGAATTGCCTCCATCACCGTGCTGGCAATGCAGAGGCTGTTGGCCCTCCTCGCTACAAGGGTGTGTTGCTGTCTCATTTTCAAGCTGTCATGCACCACGATACTCATCTCTTCCCTGCAGAGGTGATTTCCAGCTGGTCTGCCTCCAGCATATACTGGGGCATGAGACTATTTCTCCCCTGGTGCAGGACTTGGCATATACTGTCAAAGTGTTAGCATGTAAAAGAATATTAGACACAAAAATCATTCATAAAACTCCTTTCCTTTCCTTTCCTTTCCTTTCCTTTCCTTTCCTTTCCTTTCCTTTCCTTTCCTTTCCTTTCCTTTCCTTTCCTTTCCTTTCCTTTCCTTTCCTTTCCTTTCCTTTCCTTTCCTTTCCTTTCCTTTCCTTTCCTTTCCTTTCCTTTCCTTTCCTTTCCTTTCCTTTCCTTTCCTTTCCTTTCCTTTCCTTTCCTTTCCTTTCCTTTCCTTTCCTTNTCTTATCTTTCTATTTCATGACAATTATAAGAAACATATAACTTCCATATCTTTATCTGTCTGTCAAATTTAGTTAAAACTGGCCGCAGTTTTTTTGTTTGGGTTTTTTGGTGGTTAAGTCAAGAGCAGCTGACTACTAAGCATTTTCTGTGTGGAATCTGGATAGAAATATATCTAAAAATATATAATACTCTCAGGAACTATAAAGCTTCACACATGCCTGGTGATGGAATTAATTATTCTTTTCTTTAGCAACATCAGGAAAAAAAATCCAAATGCTGTAATTTCCATATGAATATATAATTTCTCTTATTTAATGCCTGAAATTTTGGAGTCAAGCCACAATGGCAAGTTCATTTCAAAGGAATGTTTTTTCCCTTCCTTATACCAAACTATATAAAGCTACTGTTGTCAGAAACTTTTGTCCTTTTAACTTAAGAAGTGATCTAGCAGTCAAAACTGCAAATTGCAGTCCAATTACAAAAACAGAACTGTAAACTGTGCCAGTGTTGAGCTTTTTAATCTCTGCAGTGTCACACTGTAGTTCGAGTTGCTATTCATTAAACAAGAGCTGTTAATGTTATTT
>VWZG01001158.1:4393-15124 GCA_013396735.1 Grallaria varia | reverse complement strand
TTCTATGATTCTATGATTAATTTACCAGCACCAAGAGAAACACTGACTCAAATCAGTGAGCTTCTCTTTCCTTTTCAAATTTCCTCTGAATTTCTCAGAATGTTGAGATATTTCTCATTCACTAAACTTGTAGTTTCTCAGCATTAGACCATTATTTTTCTGTCATCTATTGGTCTCATCCTTTCGCACATTTCAGCAGACTTTCAAGGAAAGTCACGGGTATTTAAAGACGGAACAAAACTCTAGCAGTTAACAAATATCATGTTTCTGTGAGGAGAAGGGACAGAGGAAACAAGGATATGCTCATGGAAGGTCCTTGCTATGTCCATCAAGCCTTTTGTTATTGTGTATAATGAGTAATCAAATCTTATCAGTGAACAACATTAATCAGCCTTCAAACCAGCACTTTAGTTGAGAATAATTCATTCTTGACAATATCCCACATGTATCCTTTGGAGAAGAGTGGGAGGAGGAGAAAAAAGGAAGAAAAATCTGCAGTCTTTCAGAAAAGCAGCATAGGAAAGAAAGATTGACTGTATTTTTCTTTTCCCTTTTTTCCTTTTTTTCTTTTTTTTTTTTTTTTAGTGGTCTTCATCATTCTGTGAGATAAATTGGCTTTACTCCACTTCCTTCTTTTCCTTCAATTGTTTCACCAGTACACCAGCACCTCAAAAATGTGTTGTTACTATTCCTATCATAGAGTCAAGGCTGCTTAAGGGGAAGCCAATTTCTACCCACAGGTTGTTCTAAAAGCTAATATATGCAGAAGTTTTCTAGCTGATTACAACAGCCACAAGCAGAAAAAATGGTATTCAATATTTTCTTATGAAATCTGACCTTCAAACTTGTTTTAACAAACAGTTGTATCATTTCAGTAATGATCTGTTTACATTGACCACACCATGACAGAACTAAGAAGGTCTGAGTTTTTAGGGAAGGTTCTGTTTACCAAAAGATGGCCGTTTTTAATGGATTTGCTCTTTGAACCTGAAAAGTAGTTTTGGCATCAGGCAACACCTCATAGGCTACTTCTTCATCTGCAGTAAAACAGCATCACTTCATTGACATCTGCATTTTTTAAGTCTAAGATTCTTTTTAAAATATTAACTGTGTCTTTCCTGGAATTCATTAATGGAGCCAGTCTTTAAAAAGAAGTTCTATGTGGTTGTGTTGAAATGTTTAAAGGCACAGGTGAGATCAGACAGCCAAGATCTAATAGAAACTGTATACACTGCTGCATTTTTGAAAGCAGTTTCTTTGCCTCTTGGGACATCCTCTTCAATGTCACAATTGAAAAGTTAAGAGTGATACCCGATCCTGAAATTAGTTGCTGAGCCTCATTGCTTTTTCTAGGCAAAACATGAAATTCAAAAGAAAATATCCATTTGAAAAAAAACGTTGTCCATCCTTAGACTTCCTATTAAATTATTACTGACTATAAGGAGGATAAATAATTGTGATGCTTGTGTGACATCGTTTTCCCCCCCTGATACTTAAGAATCAGATATTTTCCTTGAAGCACCTTAACTTAGTTCTGTGACAGTGCGCAATGGGAATCACAGGTTTTTCTCTTGTCTTGCTGGAAACGATATAAAATCTGCCTCTTCTCAGAGTATGTGAAATTTTCTCTTCCGGTCCTATCTGGCATCAGCACAGAAAAACACAAGAAGTAATGTACTTTATGGCACTCTAATGATCCCTTCTGGGTCCAGTTGTTCAATGTAATTCAGCGTGAGAGGCAGCTTAAGTTAGCTACTTTGTCAGATGCTAAATCAACTGTTTAAATACAATCCAAAACAAGATAGTTTCTTTCAGCATTCATTGCCTCAAACTAGGTGAAACTACCTGGAAAGCTATCTCTACTATTCACAAACAATAGCAGAACATTTTTTTTTCTAGTTGTTCCTAGATGTTTCTTAACACCTAGTTGTTCATTTGCAATCTGTATTAAGAAGTACAAAAACTATTAGGGTTGCCCAGTGGCAGCTGTTGAGAATTTCAAGTGAAGCAGAGGTGAAACTGAAATGCCCGTCCACTCCCTAGTTAATCTTTAACCTCTACACTGCAGAAGTCTGAAGTTTCAGGCGAGAAACTTGATCTCCAAACTTCAGGAACTCTGTGGTAATGCTCTTCTGCTCTACTCTCCAAAGCAGAGACAAAAGCACTGAACCAGAACACCTGGTATATATTCCACATGAAAGATTTCTAAATTAAAAGAAGCAGAAAATACAGACATTAATTATCTGCACTAGTTGGCTGGAATTTAACCCCACAAGCAGATCAAATAACCACGTACCAGACTTTTGCAATATTGAATTTTTGGAACCTCCAAAAGAGAAGGGAGGTGAGATTGGCTGCAGCAGGTACAACCAATTCCCAGGTTGCCTACCTGTCTGCCCCATGTTGCCTTCCTCCAGACCATCAGGACAGCACAGCCTCTGACCCAGCTACCCTATCCCCTACCCAGCAGAACAATGACTGGGCCAGGGGGCTCCCATCCCTACCTTCACCTTATTGCCTCCCAGAGATAGATGCCTACATGAGAGCAAAGGCAAGTAATTTGAATGGAGTTAAATAAAAAGTGGAGTGCTTTACAAAGCTGAAATAGAGGTTTCCAAAGTCACCACGGATGTTCCTCTGAGAATAATTGTTTGCCTGTTAGTCATTCCAGTGTGAAACTGCTGAACAAGCAATGGAAATTTAATCATCTGGAAGCCGATTCTCTGAGCAAAAACATAGTATTATTTTTAATAGCCTCTCTCAGGTGTTAAAAAATGTCTTGGCCAATTTTCTTCTGTTGCTCAATGAAGTGTGGTGAGCTGTCCAATTTGATAAGAAAATTTCCAAGACCCCTTTCTGCTGCATCCAGACTAATTGGCTGTTAATGTTCCATGATAGAAATGAACCTTTAGGGCATATTCTTATAGAAGTTTCCAAGCATAATTGCTAGGATCTCATGCTTTCCTCACACTGTGAAAAGGATGATCTCCTTACTAAAAACACAATCACAAAAAAGTTATCATAAACCTTCTTTCTGAAAATTAAGAACATTGATTTTTCATCATAATGCAGAGCACTACACATAATGTGCAGAATAATAACTCTATTAAAGCATAGATAAGCATACGCAAATGGTAAATCATGTACAAGAACACCGGGTGTTTTTGAATGAAAATAGTTCATTAGAATCTAGTTCTTTCCCATTTCACTTGCTCTTAACTTGATACATACCTTGACTTCTCAATTTTTACCTTAAATATTATCTTTTTGTGGCTATTCAAAGATCAGAACTTAATTTAGAAAAGCGTTAAAAAAAAAAAGGAAAAAAAATAAAAGTGGGACAGAAAAATTAGACTCAATCAGTTGTATGAGCATCATTCATTCCGCCCGGTAAATCAAGCAGCCTGAGGTCAGCTAATCATTCATCATGTAGAAACAATCAGAAAGTGCTAGATTTGTCCAGAAAGCATTGTCTTGAGCATTTCAACAACAAAGACAACTGCATTAGAGAGGCTAGTGCTCAAGTACCGCATTCCACAGTCTGAATGTCACAGCTCTGCTGCAAGCAGCAGCATCACTGAAAGGCTCTGAACATCTCTGACTGTTCAGCATTGGTTTGGTATGGCAAGATGAATGTAGGAGCACTGATTTTATCAACTTGATATAAAAAATATTTGACTTCATTACTGTATTAACAATAAAATATTTGGAAGTCTGCAAAAGGCTGGATTTATACAACACTTCATAGGAAGTGAACTGCCAGCTACAAGAAAAAAATCTCATGATTTATACTGGTATGCATAAAGTATTTTTTGTCTGATAGGACTAAATCAGATTGTGTTTCTGAGAAAATTTGCAATGCAATGAAAGCACCCACCTTATTCATTATTTTGTATAAAGAACAAAGTTAACAAAATATCTGGTGACCATATCTGTTTCCAGTGAAGATAATGAGAGCATTCCTCCAACCTTCAGCAGCAGCAGAAGCAGGAGTAATAATATAGAACATTCGGAAGACAAAAGACTAAAGACTGAAAGTTAGGCTCAATTTGACCATAAACTTACCTTCAGCAAACTAATAATTTATGTGTCTGTGCCTTGACATCTCCATCGTCACAGGAGAACAGAGAAAAAAACCGAATTCTTAGGATGGTATTAAAGAAAATGTTTCAGCATCAACAAAATGCAAATATTTCAGTCAAATGCCATTAAAACATCTAGTAATATTTAATTTCCTTCATATCAATCCAGTTAGTTCATGTACTACTTCAGTAGTTTCTAGTTTGTCAATTATTTATTTCAATCTGCTCACAAATTATCCAGGAAAACAAGTTACAGCTTATTTTTGAGTATGTCCATTTGTCCCTTTTACTTTAAATGGAATGACTGTTTTGTCCATGTAGTGAATGTAGCACAGCTTTTCATCAGTTTTGTAACAAGAGAAATATTTGAAGTTTTCTAACTTCTTGTTTGAAATACACTCTGAAAATGCATATTATATTATTCAGGCTCAAAGAAACAATCACCTTGGAAAATCACATAGAAAATATTACACACAGGTGATTAAACTCGTGCTAACAATTCTTCTTAAATCTCAATATTTTTAAATGCCAGAATGCTTTACCATACACAGATGCAATAGAATCACTTTGTTGTGCAGGTTGATCATGCTTAAATTGGATTTCCACAGCACAGACAAAGGTTACAGACATATTAGTTGAGAACAATATTGATTACAGCTCTGCCATTGCTCATCAGAAACCTAAACACTCTTCACTGTAAAAGAGCATGACAAAACAAGTTGTCAAACTAAATACTTTAGAATCAATCACTGTTGGGGCAGAAGTTTCTGGCATAACTCAGTTTTATGACCAAATGTTGCTCAATATAAAGTTATGCGTTGTAAAGAGAAGAAGCAGAATTTTCTTATCCAGAATCAGCTGGTGCAAAACTATCACTTCTCTCTGCTTTTAGTACTGGCTCAAGTACAGCAAACATGGTGCCAAAACCTGACCGTCAGCCAGGCCCTTTTCATTTGAGCTCATCTTCATGAGGATCTTATTTTTCAATAATAAACTTGCTTTACTTCAAACTGCTAGGATTTCTGAAATATTCCAGAAGTGTCTGTCCAGGTGAGCTGAGTTCAAACTGCAGTGGTAATCTGCGTCAGTCCTAGGTCATTGGACTCCTCTCTCTCTTGAGGACAGTAAGATGACATTTCCACGACTAGTCATACGGGTTTGTTTGTCCCACCTGCTTCCCTCGTATAAGCTGGGTCCTGCACTGTGTTTCTGACTCTGGTGGTGCTTTGCCTGTCCATCTTCATCTTAAAGGGGAAACAGAAGTCCTTGAAACATCTCTTGAAGTTTTCATCCAAAAATGCATAAAGGATTGGATTGAGGCTGCTGTTGGTGTAACCCAAAGCAATACAGAAGTAATAGCTGGATATAGCAGCAGTACTGTGGGACACATCCCCTAATGCTTCAACCAGCACGAAAATGTGAATAGGAGTCCAACAGATAATAAAAACTGCCACAACCACAAGAACCAGCCTGGTGATGCGACGCAGATTTCGATCTTTTTCTCGAGACCCTGAGAGAAGCCGTACACTTTTAAGGCGCAGGATCATCAGAGTATAGCAAACAATTATAATGAGAACTGGAATAACAAATGCAAACACAAAGACACAGACTTTCATGAAGATGTCCCACCACACATAATCTCTGTCTGGAAATTGCAAGGAACATTCTGTGGTAGCAGTATCTAGGAATGAAGGAAGCAAGAAAATTGTGTTAGTATTAGATATTCTAAACAACATAATTACTACAGCATAAGCATTAAATCACTCCAAGGAAAGCTTTCAGTTACTATTGAAACCATTTTTATACAGCTGTCTCTAGAAATTACTGAGAGTTTGGGGCTTTTTAAAATGCATAACATTGTATAAAATTTGTTGTCCATGGGAGTATCTAAAAAAAGCAGAGCACAAAACCAAAAATTTGTAAAGATGTTTTCATTTGAATCTCACTGAGATTTAGTCAGAATGAGTACCATGTTCATTGGAGTAGAAATCACACAATTATTATCAAACTACAAATGTTTTTGTCTGTGGGTGGAGACAGATTTTTGATACCATGAATGGTGAAAGCTGAAGGAGGTTTTGATTGTAGGAAGATTTTGCCTTATATGATAATTGTGTAATAACGTTTTCCCATGTGCCTTCTTCAGCACAAATTAAATACTTGTGTTTGCATTCAGAAAAACTTATTTCCTGACAACAGCTTCTTTTCTGCTTAATAGAAGCAAATAAAATATGGGTGTACATAGAGTCAAAAGGAAGTTACTCTTTTTGCAGATCATGTCACTGAAAATGCAGCCTGTGCAGAGACTGCAGGATCTAAGCCACTGAGATCAGCCCAATCCCATTCTGAATGCCCATGCCAAGATTCTGAGCCACAGGGTGACGCTTGATTTTATGGTACAGAAATACTTCTTCTGACGGGAGGTGACTAAGGAATGCAATATTTGAGGTTTCATTTGTGGGACTCATTGAAACCTTCCAGCACACAAAACATAAGGAAAGCCAGGTAATAAGACAAATGAAAAGGCAACAGACGGGGTAAATTTACAACTACTATCAACAGTTAAACTCTACTGAAGACAAGGCAAGGTAACACAGAGATTTTTCACTCTGAATTTTGTCCTCTAAAGTACTGCATTGTTCTTTGGAATTTTATAGTTTTCCCTATTGAATTTTTAATTCCACTACAAATTATTGTGCATTGATTTTTTTATTGAATCAAATCTAAGGGTGGAATGATTCAGTATACTCTTGCACATCACTTTTTTCCTGTCTGTCTCGAGAAGGATTAGTCACAAAAAACATCAAGACATATTTCCCTCCTATAGGAATACTTCATAAATCAAGAAGACATTGAAGAGAATTGTTTTGAAAAAGAACTAGAGGAAGAAATTATCATTATATTGTCATACAGACATTTCCATGGTTACATATCAGAAAGCTGTACTGGGCGATATTAGGTACTAAAACATTCAAATAGATATAGTTTACAGCTAAGAGCTAAATATTTTGGGGGTTTATTTTATATAATATAACTCATGGATTATTCTGAAAGATGAAAATTGCAAAGATATTTTTCAAGCCTGATGCAGGTTGCTAAGATGGCAGCACAAGTACGACTTAACACTCAGTCAGTTTAGCTAAATGCCTTGTGATCTAGGTTTTCATAAGGCTAATTGCTTTTACTTACTTCTACTCTGGAAATTTCAATAATCATCTTGAAAGAAGTTTTCACATTGATTATTACTGTCATTTGTAGTAGATCATGGCTTAGCAACAACAATAAAATCAGGATGCAGTTATATTATCTAGTAAAGCTGCATCCAGATGTGCAGGTCTGGATAAAAACGAAGTGTGATCATGGATGACTGCTCCAGACCACATCCAGCTGCTCATTGAAACCCACTCCCAGGGGAATTGGCTTCTTCAGTACTACTGACATATTTCATGTATTTATCAAAATTATTAGGTCATGCTTGCTACATTTTATTATAATTTGTTGTTGGCAATGGTATTTCAGAATTTCATGTTATCAAATACAAATTTAATTATAGTCTTACATCTTATTACAGATTACTTTCTATGGAAAATCTTATTCTAAAGCAATTAATACTCATGTATTCCACTTGATATATGTAATGCTATGAATTGTATGGAACCCGTTTACATTTTTCCAGTTTACTGGGAAGCTGGCAAACAATCACTAGACATTCTTGTCATAATGCCCAATATCATAACAATTTTTTGCAACGTTGGAAGAGAATAAATCCAATTTATAATTTATTTTTACTACCTGAAAAGATGCAGAACTACGTACAGTGTCACAAACTGAGAACTTAAGATTTCATATTGACCTTTTCAACTCTGAAAACCCAGTATATATTTAAGGAAAAATACTGCATTCTAGATGTTATTTTAGTGTAAATATATTTTAAAATTTGATTGGTAAGCTACCATTGAAGATTAATTTTAATCTTGACATAGGAAATATATATATTAGATACATTATTGATTGTGTCACTTTCAGGCATCCATACTTTTCTATGCTGAAACAAAGCTTCATACCTTTACTGACAATACGAATAGTACCTCTAATTTTATACCTTCTCTTTGAGGTGGATTGTTGTGGGGTTTTGGGGTTTGGTTTTGGTTTTGTTGTTGTTGTTTTGGGGTTTTGTGGGGGGGGGGGTTTTGGTTTGGTTTTGTGGTGTTTTTGGTAGCTGAAAAAATTTGTCAGCAAGAAAGGCTCCATTAAGGCCAGAGAAGAAAAATGTACATAGATGTAAAATTTATTCTGTTTGGAAAAATGTATCCAAAATGACACACCTCGGAGCAACTCTGTACGGGGATAGGAAAACTAACTGAGTATGGTAAGGGAAGTTTAAATATAATCACTTTTCATTTGATGTTCAGTTGTTCCTTAAATCTGAATCCAGCAGAGGCCCTGAAGCATGTGAAAAATTACTGTTTAGGCCAACATAACATGAAGATTCAGTCCTGAGCTCCAGATGTCAGACAAAGGGAGGCTCCTTGCTTTTCCCCTTCAGCATTTATCAGAGCACTTCATGAACACACCAGACAAGGTAATTGACACTAAATGCTCAAGAGAGTCCTTCGATCAGACAAGTAGGAATGAACAGTGGTGGCTGACAAGCATTTGCCAATATTTCCAACCTCATTTAGCCTGGATGAGCTCTGTGTTACCAGTCTCTGTTTCATAAGTTAAGAAAAGGGCTGCCTGCTTTGCACTGTGGAAAAAGCATTTAGTCATTGCTGGCCTCAGAGCACCCCGCTGATCTAAATGTGATGCTGATAGTGAATGACAAGAATATTCTGATAGTTAGGCATGCTCCAACAAAACACCTGTCTGCGTCAATGTCCCATGGCCTTCAAGATCTCATGTGCAGCAAGACAATCATTCTTCCTAAATATGCCTGGAAGTTAATGTTTCCTGAGCCAGGCATTGTTTTATAGAGCCTGTCAAAATTTCACTGGGAAGGAAAATTACAGTACTGCAGACCAGGACACTTGATCCCTGAAAGGACTGAAAGAAGAGTTTCCAGGAGACTTTCCTGTCACTTGCACACCAGAAGACCAACAGCAACAACAAAATCTTTATATCTTCAGCCAAGTCTATCAACACTCTAATAGCTGTTACTGGAATGCTTTTTTGCATTGATCTATGTCAAATAGCTTAACTTTATTGTCTCTGACAGATAAAACAGTGTCCGTATGTAAGCTTTATCATTTACTTTGGGAGGAACAAAAACTTTCTAAGTAGAAAAGGTTGTTAATTTGGGAAATTATTAATAATTTTCCAAAGATTATTTACATCTCAAACAAGACTACTACCAAATAAATATGCATGCCTTGTATTTTATCAAGCCATCCATTAACAAGACAACCCCAACCCAAGGACATCATTAGAAGTCTCCAGCCTTTTGAAAACACTGAGGTGCTCCTGAACTGCAGTCATGCCCATGGGTATATGTGTGTGAAAATGCTTCTCCCCTTTCCTTCTGAAGGAGGATTTCAAAATCCAGTTAACCCCGTAGCAGGGCAGTTTTTGTAATGAGTCTTCAGCTATTGGGGCTAAATCCACAGTCCTTAAAGGGTTATAAATTTCAAGTCTGCACATGGTCACATACAGATCTCATTGACTTCATGTTCTTGTAGCTGCTTCCCTGCCATGGTCTGGATTTCCAGTTCCTCTGATAATCCTTATTCTCAGCTTTTCCACATTACCACATACACCCCCATTCTTTTTTAAACAAGAATTTGAGATATTGTAATATATAATTTAGCTTGATTTTCTTTTTCCAGCTACTGATTTTTTTTTTACCACGCCTTCAAGTCCTGTGCAATAGCTGGTGATAATAAGCTCCCAAGAATTCCTGTTTCTTGTCTTGAAAATTCTTCAGAACTACTCTCACAACACCTACAAAAAGCTCCTTAAGACCACATTTTAGGCCTCAGCTTAAGCTGATCTTAGATTCATCAATTGTGAATAAATTCCTAATAATTTTCCCCTGCTGTCTGCTAGTAGTTCTTGACGGTCTCATTCTAGCACAGACAATGCTCCAAAATGCATTTTGTTCTTTTACTTGACCAGGGAATCCAAGCTTAAATTGTATATGTCATATTGTAATATTCTACATTGTATTTCAAAATAGCAGGAATTTATATATACTTTTTGAAGAAGGAATCAGCTATGTTTAATCAATATTTGGACCTATATTTTATGTCAATTTAGAAATAAAAGGACTGAATTTTGAATGCTCGCACTCACCTTCTCTGACTTTGATACCCCCAAGAACTATTGCTGATATACCGACAGATGAGGACAATAGCCAAATACAGATGTTGATTATCTTTGCTTTGAGAGGTGTACGGAAGTCCAGAGCCTTCACAGGGTGACACACAGCAATGTATCGATCAACACTCATCATGGTCAATGTGAATATGCTGGTAAACATGTTATAATAGTCAATAGAAATAACTATTTTACACAGCACATCACCAAAGGGCCAAGAGTTCATCAGGTACTCGGTGCTTTGGAAAGGCATAGTTGTGGTAACTAATGCATCTGCCATAGCCAGGTTGAAAATGTAGATGTTGGTTGCTGTCTTCATCTTTGTGTACCTGCAAAA
>VWZG01001156.1:0-49664 GCA_013396735.1 Grallaria varia | reverse complement strand
CCGGTTGTGCCCATGCCGGTGGTTGTGCCCATGCTGTGCCCATCCCGGTGGTTGTGTGCCGGTTGTGCCCATCCCGGTGGTTGTGTGCCGGTTGTGCCCATCCCGGTGGTTGTGTGCCGGTTGTGCCCATGCTGTGTCCATGCCGGTGGTTGTGCCCATGCTGTGCCCGTCCCGGCCGTGTCCCGGGCTGGGGCCGCCCCGCTCCGGCATCGCGTGCCGGTGGCTGCGCATGCGCGGTGGGCGCGGCTCCGTGAGGCGGGGCGGGGGCGGCGGGTCGGCCGGGCCGGGCCGGGCCGGGCTCTGCCGGCGGGTCCGGCGGTTCCGAGGCCGCCGCTCGTTCCTGGTTTCGGGCGCTTGCAGCGCCCGCTGTGGCAGCCGCCGTGTTTACTGTAAATTTCACTTGTTCACTGCCCTCCCTGTGTTATGCACGGCGTGCAGTTCAGGTTCAGGTACAGGTTACTGAATGGGGTCTTTTTAATATCTCATTTTTTATATCCAAAAATTTTAATATCTTCTGAAAACCAGTAGTTTATGGCCACTAACTTGCTGCAAGTAGACAGTTCTATATAACCTCTTGACTGTATTTCCCTTCACGATGAGAACAGAGCATGCATTCAGAAGTAGCTAACTTTTGACCTGCTAAGGAATACATTTCAGTTGTTTTACTCCTGAAGGTAATTTTGGCGGGTTACCTCGTAGGCCAGGCTTCCAGTGTGCAGCAGGAAGTACTTTAATTAAGGGGGTGCAGCCCGCGATGTGTGCGCGTTGTGGTGGGTGCCCCTGTAGGGCCGGGCCGGGCCGGGCCGGGCCGGATGGAGCGGCGCTGGCGGAGCTGGTGCTGCGCTCCGGGCCCTGCCTCGCTCCGCTGGGCAAACGGCCTTCAAGGGCGCAGATGGGATTTGTGAGCGAGTTCCGCGAAAGGACCGTCTTAGCTGCCTTAACCTAATCGCATTTTCTGCGTTGTTTATAATCTGTAACTAAAGGAGCCGTAGTGAGTTTCGAAGTTTTTTAATTGCTCTGATAAAAAGAGTGCATTTATTTTGAAATCTTGCCTCACTGTCTTGCTTTCCTTGTGTTCTGTCCTTTTCCCTGCGTTCCTAAGGAAAATAAATGATTGCTCTGTTAGGCACTGAGATGACCAGAAGGCACAGAAAAAACAGAGCTGAAATATTTACTCTGCTGAAGTAAATGGGAGAACTGTTATTGATTTCACTAGGGACAGTATTTCACCTCAAGTCTTTCTGAAACTCATTTGAGTATCCTGCCCACTCATCCGTGCCTGCTTCATTGTTAGGAGCCGAATCCATATTCTCCTTGTGACAGTGACATTGCCAGTGACAACTGCCAGGAAGCAGCGTGATGGGAAGAGTAAACAATCTGCGTGGTTGTGTGTATGTGCAAAAGGAGAATTATTTGTGTGAAAATGTTCTCAGGATCATTAAGAGCTGATAGCATATGGCCTATGTATGGAAGATTGTACCTTGTGTCAGTGTCTAAAAACATCTAACATAAAGCGTTTTAGTGCAAGTACATTGTGAGACAATGCTGCCTTCCACCTGCATGTTTTAGGCAGAATTTTCCAGGACTGTACATTTTTTTCCCTTCTGGGAGTACAGCACCAGCAGGAATGTGGCAGCCTGACCTGTGAATCCCCAGGCAAGACTTAGGATCTCAGGGTGCCCTGTGAGCAAGGGTCACTGGTGGGAGTGGAACTGCAGCCTGGGTCCTTGAGCTTGGAACAGGCTCAGGAGCCATCCTGGCCCCCACCTGCAGGTACCCTTCAGTGGGATTCCATCCCCACTACTGCTTAAGAGCAATGTTGTGCTTTTGAAATTGGTTGTCAGTACAGGATGAGTAGACCTAAGGGGTAAGGGGTCTCATTTTGGAGGATTTTGGGGGAAAGCATTACTTTTGAGTATATGACAGGCATTTGAAAACAGACTGCTGACATACATAAGTATTCCTGCCATCATTTGTAGTGCATCAGTTTCTGGAAGAATCATTTGGATTATTTTTGTGGAGATGGTGTGCAGCGTGGTATACATGTGTAGAGGGCAAAAGAGGAAATAAAGACACAGAAGTACAGTGATTTTGTCCAAGGTTACACAGACGGTCACTGACATAATCAGGGCCACAACCAAGGTATTCTGAGATGCAGTCCAGTGGTTTATGCTGAATCTCATTTACTCTAATAGGATTACTTACATGTTTAAAGTAAAGCATGTGCTTAAGTGCTTTGCTGGATCAGGGCCATATTTGATAAGTTTTCAGTCCTGGTGTGAGAGTACACAACTTGACCTCGCATGTGTCTGGCCAGTGGTGGTTTGGGATAACAGGGATCCACCTCTGCTTCTTGGAATTGCACAAGTGAAATCTTGGTCTGCTTGCTTTTAGAAGAATCCTGCTGCGGTATGCTAAAAAAAAAAAAATCACCAAAAAGCAGCTATAAAAATTACAGAAAGTTGAAAGAGACCAGCTGTTGTAAAACATTCTGCTTCTGTTTTGAGCCCTTTTATGGTTCTGCAGATGGAGAATGGTTTTGGACATTTGCTGCAGTTGAGTAGCTTTTTCTAAACAAACTTTTTCAATTATTGAGTAAATTACATGTCTTGTACTAAAAATATTTAGGGAACTACTATTGATCCTAGCACATACATTTTTTTGTTAAAGGAACTGTAATTCTTATAATGCAATTTGAAAAAGAGGAATAGAAAACTCCAAAACCTAAACACATACAGCTCACTGCTTGAGTTATCATTATATTAAATTCCAGTATCCTTACTTCATTATTTAGCTGTCTGCATTTTATGTTTATCTCTACTGCACAGATTGTCCTTGAAGGATACAAATTTCAAACATACATACCTTAATTTAGGCACTAGCATACGTATGAGAATGTCAGAGCTTGATGTTTTTGGCTGAAATATTTTTCATTTTACAAAGGAAGCTTGGGAAGTTTATCTTGTTTTTCCAGAGGTAAAGCAAAGACAGCAGCAGTTTAGTAGTATGCTAAACTGGGGCTCTAAGTCATTCCTATTAGTGTGTGTTGTTAGGAAAAAATGGATTACAGTTATGCAAACGATTGAAAATCACTCTAGCAAATTTAGTGTGGCTCTCTATGCATAGGTTTCCCTCTCCTATAGCAGATGGTGAGAGACAATGGGTGCATGTATGCTGTTAAGATAGACAGCTCCATGCTCACTCATCATCTGCCCTGCAAATATGTTCATTTACATCTGGGCCCTGCTCTGGTGCAGCTGGGGTAGTCTCTGGTGACTGAGGCTGATGTGTGCTGTGGTCATACGTGTTCCTACAGCCTGACTGTGACAAAGGTGGCCCCAGGTGATGGGGGAGTGCAGAAAGCACCAAGGATCTCCCCTAAAGCAGGGATGCATAGCAGAGACACAAGCATAGGTCTTGCTGGAGACAATTTAGGTAAGAGGCTGGGAACTTTCTGTTGCAGTATCTACTCAGTAAACGGCATTTTATCTACAATATTTTCCACTGATCTTCTGGCACATGTGGCAAGTGTGCTTAACATCTTCTTTCCCAGGACAGCTGCCCCCTGCCTCAGATATCTCAAAACCTCAGGACTTTGCAGCAAGTACTGCTAGGGAGCAAAAAAGTTTCCAAAATATTTGGCTGTCCAATTCAGCACTAAAAATGTTAGATATATGACTCTTAGTCCTTGCAAGAGGAAGTGTAATGATCACATGAGCATGTCCACCAGAATGCAAATTATAGTTTATATCATCACCCCACCTTGCATTATGCTGTTTCTCCGGAGCACTCACCCCAGAGGTTTTATGATGTATCTGAAGAGCAGGCTGTGAAAGGAAACCCCTGTATGCCAAAGGCAGCAACTGTGCAAGAGCATGTGCTGCTCAGAACGAGCACCTGTAATGGTGATACTGATTGCACTGTGCAGTGTACAATTTTCATGTTGCTCAAATAATGCAGCTCCTATACAGAGTGTACCATTTGTTATCAAGTCATAGGGAGTTGCTTGTATACAGGCTAGACTTAGTAGAAGTGGATTTTTAAAAATATTTTTTAGCTATTTTCTTTACAATGGGCATTAGTAAGGTACTTGTAATAATGTATAGCAATATATGAAGAGTTTGAATTTACTGCTTACAGATATTTGGAGTACTGAAGGTATGTGTGGAAATGACTGTTGGGTTTGTTTTTTAAAAAAATGATGTTTTTTAGCAATTACAACTCTGATGTGTGCATGCCATGGACATGGACACCCACTCACTGTCTGGCTCTGGGGTGAGGAAATTCTGACTAAATCCACTGGGTTGGCAAGAGTCTCAGTCTCATAGTATCACCTGCATCAAACGTTGTATTTCACACAGAGATACTGAGTCCGACCTAACCTTATAATGAATTATCGTGACTTTCTAATAAAATCTAAAATAGAAACACAGGAAATAACAGCTGCTGTTCTTTGGCAGATACTTGAGATGACGGCGACTTGCGTTGGCTGTCAGTTGTGTGACTCATTTGTTGCAGTTTTGTGCAGTGTCTGACAAAGCAAGGCCAGTCAATCTGTGACCTGTGGTTTGTGCTGCAGCTTTTATTAAATTTACAGCTAATACATGCCTATATATTTGTTGAATTCTGACGCTCCCTAAAAACCCTAAGTAATGCTATTGAATGATGATAATCTAATTTAAGAGGAGAAGAATTTGTACAGCACTAATCCTGCCTTTTTATCTGTAATCACATTTCTACTGCTGTAAAATTGAGTACTGTTACACAGACCTAATGGCAGGGTTGAATTTTCAAATGCTTCAAACTCTTATCTGATAGCCGTCTTCTGTACTGGTACCTGTCTGTGATGTATTTATAGAGTGCCAGTCACCATAGTATCTTTGCGATGATTGCTACCAAAATTGAGAACTCTGAGGTGAAAATCTAATCAGGACTTTAGATAACAATGTCACACAAGAGCCTTCTGGTCTTTGCCTCTGTGCTCTGTTCAGATGAAGACTTTGATGAGATCATGCTTGCTGCCACGTTATTCATTATTTATTTTTGTAACAAGATTTCTATTTCATATCTTTTCCACTGCATGTTAGCATGTGTCAAACCAGCCAAAATTCTGTTTTGAATGTATTCTCTCTATTTAGACCTGAAACAATATATTGAAAAACACAGGCATTACAGGACTGCTTAACTAGCAAAACTGAAAAGGGAGAATGTTACATGGCTGCTTTGCTCAGGTACCTTGAATACCTGAGCAGATTTTTTCATGAACTTCTTCAGACACTTCATGGTAATGGGCAGATTAACTGAAAATACTATTTTCATCGCATTAAAAATAACTGAGTCTTAATGAGCAGGGTGCTGGAAGTATTATTGATCAGTGCAACAGACTGAACTCTTGGAAAAAGGTGTGCTGCTAAAACTAGACAACATTAATTTATAATTGAAAATAAAAAAGGTTTTAAACAAACAGTTTATCTAGTTTTCAATTTGCATAGTTCATGTGCCAGCTCTTGGTGTCCGTGTTCACTGTTTATGCCTGCATGACCAGTTTGCCCAGAAGCAAGAGTCGTTGTTGGTTTTTTAGGGTTTTTTTGGTTTTTTTGTTGCAAAGCAAGAGGGAAAAGAAAAGCAGTCCATTCTCAAAAATTGCAAGTTGAAAGTTTCCCTTAGTATTGCCTTAAGTTTGACATAGGAAAAAAAAAAAGAAATCATAGATATAAATATACTTTTTTTTCCACTTTTTCTTTTTTCCTTGGCCCTTGTATCTTAGCCTTGTTTGTGCTCATAGGAGACTTATTCAATGTGGGCATCTTTCACTCACTTGTATGGCTATTAGATCAGGTCTGCCCTTGGCATTTCATGGCAGAAATTGTTATCAATGTGATGTTTTATTTTTGCTGTTATAGTCCTTATTACTGTCCGGGTCACTACAGCCATATGTTATCATTCCTGGCCAAGTACTTGTGAGAGTCAAGGCTAATAAGGAAGACAGTGGGTTGTGACACAGTGAAGTTAAAAATGAAGTGTGTGTTGGGATGAAATGCCAGAATTTGGTCCCACAACCTCTGAAATAAGGGACCAGAGGCCTCAGCTACTGGCTGAGGTGAAAGCTGCAGAGGCAACAGCATGGGTATCTCCTCACTTTCCTCATCATAAATACCAAGTGTATACTTGATGATTATGTTAAAGCAGAATATTGCTTGGACAGGCACATTTGCATTTGGATTTTCTTTCTCTGCATTGAATAGTCTGAAGAGTTCTGACCAACTGGGCAACCAAACAAAAGGTGGCAAATACAAAAAATCACTAGTATGGTAGGTTTTGTGGAAAATGAAGTCTGTATGGAGATGGTGTTGGTCCCTTGAGGCAGGGTGTCTTCACCTCTCCATTTGGTCTCCTTAGGAAATTTTTTCAAGAGAAACTCTGTTGTGTTTGGCACTTCAAGTGGGTATAGTTTATATTGTAATTCTGTAAACAGTTGATATGAACGAAATTAGATAGGGACCTAAAATCTCAATGGCTTTATACATCTAAAATAATGAAGTGAGGAATTTTTAGTTTGTTTTGTGGTGTGGTTTTGTTGTTGTTAGTTTTGTTTGGGTGGTTTGTTTGGTTTGGTTTTTTTTTTTTTGCAAGGAACCCATGCATGGAAACAACCTGAGCTTTATGAATCATCCCCTCTATCCCAATGGGACAACTTCTGTATTCAAAGTCACTGAATTATATAAAGGTTTGTAGGTTCAAGACATATTCAAACACCTCAATATTGATTAACTGTCTAATTTTGATACAAAAAATGGTGTTAAAACCATGAAGAAATCAATTGCTGAATGTTGAAGTAGCTCATTTTCAGAGCAGATCATCTTTATCTGCTGTTCTTTTCATGCTTCTGTCTTTATAGTTGTGTGGCTTATACAAATAGTTGAATTTTGAATGGTTTAGGATACTATATTTCAGTATTACTTTGTTATTAATAAAAGTGCTTTTGTTAAACTGTACTTTTATCAGTAAACTGTTTACCTGATAGGGGATTAGCAGTCCTCTTATTTGCTTTCATTAAATAAAGAAGAATTTCATTAGGGGTGGAAAAATAATCATTGTGTTTGCTTTAATAGGTTAATGCTGTTACTTTTGTGGCTTCTTGGTAAGCGTGTAAATGAAATGATGATGGTAATAGGCAGTCATATAAATAGGGAGATATTGTGCTATTGACCTGTTGTAGTAAAAAACTTGGTAGTTGTGGTTTCCTGCCACAGCCCAACATGGTTCTTTTTTCTTCTATTGTTTTGCTTGATGCAGTTTGAAATACATTAAACTTACATTAAAAAAAAAAAAGCCTACTCCATACATCTGGCAAAATAAACAGAATTTTGAAGTACATTCTCTGCTCTTTTTTCACAGCAGAACTGTAAGTAAAACCAAATCTGATTTCAAGACTCTACACTGGACATACCAGAGATGTAAATGCATTGTGAGGTGCAAACATGAGAGATCAGTATAGATTTGTACTTCAACGCAGTAATATATTTATGCCTATGCGACTTTGTGGTTTTATGAGAGTGTCCAGTACCTGTATTAAAAATGATAAAATGAAGTAATTTGTATCAATTTATTTTGCTCTGCCAAATAGTTTGCAAGTTCAAGATATTATTAAATGAAAGGATGTAACAAATGCTTCTGCTGCCCTTTCCTTCCAACAGTTTATAAAGCCTACTTAAAGCTATCTTTATGCCCCCGTGGTGGTGCAGCTGAGACCCAAGCAATGCACATGGAGTGGTAAATCCGATGTTACGTCACACAAGGCAGCCTGGCTTCCTAAACAGTGGCTTGCATCACTGATTCCATGATAGAGATCTACCTGTTGTTTATGAAATAGAAGTGCTGGTAAAAAAGCCACCTTTGTTTCATTCTCATACCTTTGTCTAACCCTTTTCTAACATAATAGCTCCATGCTGAGGTCTTGGATAATGCTTGTGAGGCGCACTGGGTATTGTATGGCTTTATTCCAGCTGTTGTTCCAAGGATTTGACAAGCATTGTGTGCATTCCCAGTTCTGATGGGTGTCTTACCTTGGTCTCTTTCAAGAACTATTTGAACGAGCTGTCGCTGTGTCGGTGGCTGCAGTGCAGTGGTTCAGTGCCCCATGCTCTCCCTGCTGTCATGCCTTAGGGAGACGATGACTTGCTTCTGAGATTCTCCCTTTGTGGAATCAGCTTTCTGGGTGCCTTTGCTGTGAGAGGACCCTCGGAGTGTGCTCTGCATCAGCACATTCCTTGGGTGGCTTTCTCATCTCCCCTCGGCTCTGCTGCCTGCTTTGGCTTGGCCTCGCTGGCTGAGAGCACATACCGAAAACCTGACTTTCTTGGAGACACCCACAACTGGGACAGAATTTCATTGTATGTGCAGCTCTGACTGAATAAGGTGAAAAACAGGCAGGATAATCTAGGGCTAAATATGACTCAGAGAGATTAATCAAAGATCATATGAAAGGAAAACGTTGTTCTGTTCATTAAACAGCTACTCAAGTAGGCAAACAGCACGTCAGTGCTGTGCATACACACATGTGTGGTATGTCCAGCATACAGCTTAGAGATCGATCTTGCTGTTCTACCTGTAATTCTTCTCAAAAAACAGCTGCAGAATGGTAGTGTGAGGGTCTGTGTTTATTTTGCCTCAATCTGCAACTATAGGTTGCCCAGCTTGAGTGGCAAACTGTGTTTTCAGAATTTAGTTGGCAAACAACTTGTGATGGGATAGCAGCCTTTTTCTGTCTGCTGTGCTAGAAAGTGTTTGAGTAGGGATGGTGAAGATTGACTTTGACTTCTATCAGCACAAATATATTGCTGGTGATAACATATCATATGAGTGTGCTGCCTATCTCCCTGGATTCTTGTCTCTAGTAAATAGCAATTTTTTAAAGAAGGTCTCAGAATTTACCCTTCTGTTAATAGTCTGGTGGAGAGTTTACACACCAGAAAAGAATCCTGATTCTTCACTTGATAACGTGTTAAAGGAGGGGGTTTTTTTTTGAGCTTTGTGTTGGTTTTTGTAAAGAAAATTGGCATCTATCACTTGTAATTCGTGTAACTAATAAATGTGAAATCGAAAACGTGACTCTAGGACAGTCACACATTTTTAAAGCACCGACTGTGTGCATTGGTCTGCACCAGTTCTAACAAGCTTCCACTGCTTGGAAATGTGGGGAGAGGCACTTTTGCTCCTGTACAGAATACATACTTTTGGTAAATGTATCTTCTTTGGAGATCCTGGGGCTCCTTATCATTGCTTGTAACTTCTGGATGGCTGATTAACTGAGTTCCACAATAGCATGCTCTGCATCATATTTCGCATTGCTTGTGTGCTCGTGCAGCATTATTTCTAAGTACAAGTTTTTAAGGTTATTCCATCATGAGGCATAAAGGAGAGACAGTGATGATAAAGAGCTTGATTCACATTATGACTAACTGCAGGTGAACATTATGTTGTTATGCCTCATTCTCGGTGTTTCTGTGACTCAAAAAGGACTCCATTAAAATACCATGACATCAATAGAGTATTTGAAATGCATATGAAAGGATGAAGTCTAGAAATCATAAGAATATAAATATCCGTATTATTTTAGACTAAAACGTTCCGAACTTCTGAGTTACATTTATTCTCGGCATAGGTGAAATCTGATATCAAGGATACATCTTGCTTTCTGCTCCCCAGTTGTAACTTTTTTCTTTTAACGTAAATGTGAAAGTAAAAAAAAGGAACAATTTCCTTGGAGGAACATCATTCTGGACCTTCAGTCGTGAACTCACCTTGAAACTTTGCAGCTACAGTGAGCACAGGCAATGCACTGAAAATCTGACACATAATTTTGACAGTGAAAAATCTTCGATCTCCTACTTCTTTCTTGCTTTTTAAATTTTTTGACGTTTTTTTCCATTTATTTTTATTTTGTTGAGTCTTAGAGTTTTACTTCTTTATCTGCACTTCTGTGGTAGGAAGCAGTCCTTGCGTTCCCTGCTGCTGAAGGAAATGGCCATTTGTTGATTTAAAAGAAGAGTAGAGAAATGTCTATGAAACACTTGGAGGAGAAAGGAGGAATAGTGGCTGGGGAGCACTGCTAAATATTTACAATCTGTGAATCAAGTGTTTTCAGCCCTAAACTTCCTGCAGTTCTGGGTGGTGTTTGTCTGTTGTGGGGTATTTTTGGCTGAGGGGAGGGTGGGCAGCAGGGGGAGAAGAGGCTAAAAGTGTATGTTAATCACATTTAAAAATTTCCTCTACATTTTGAAGAGCTGATCTTTGGTTCTCGTTTGGTCAAAAGAAAGAGACAAGTTTGTCTTTGCTTCTTCATTCTATTGGCTTATGGCACCCAAGCAAAGGAGCTCCTATCTGTTTTTTTTCCCAAAACTCCAGTTGTCAGAGATCTTTGAATACAGAAATAAGAAGTAACAAGATTTTAAATGATGAAGCTCACTATGTATGCTAGAGCAGGGCCAGTTGCTTATTGATCCCAACTACTGAAGTTTTCCCTGTGAAGCCGATTTATATTTATCTTAAAAAAAAAAAAAAAGTCAATGAGAGAAACAAACTGAACTTCATGTAAGAACTGATTTAAAACATACTCCAACGTTTTGTTTCTCATCCTTACTTTGTGAAAATCTTCTGTGGATTCAAAAGGAAAGGGTGCAATCCTGCTCTTGCAAATAGGAATACACTCCCTTTGAAGAAGAGAGTTGTATCTGCTTTTGAATTGAGCTTTGTAAACTAGCTGGGAAAAATTCAGCTCAGAGGATGTAGTTTGAAATAGTAGTTTGTTGGGCGCTGAATCATTAATTTTCTACAAGAATAAAGCCATCTGCCAACAAAACAAAGGAACCAGATGCTACTGAGGAAACCTTACCTGGGGACAGGCTGAAGTGTTGGTAACTCTGCTGGGAAGCACCAGGTCTGTCGGGCCTCTCATCCTTACCAGAAGCAACACATTTGCCTCAGTGGAAATCAGAAACATAGTCTACGGTTGGTTTTGTCTGCACTTTTACTAAATAAATGAATGATTATTATATTGTCTCTAGCTGAGATACTGAACAGAAATGCTACATTCAGCTGAGAAGGTGTAGATAATCTTAATCCCTGAAATGTGAAAGAACTGACACATAAAATTGCAGGTTTGGCAGCAAAGGATTGGTTTTTTGTTTGGTTCCCTTTTGTTAGTACCTTAGAGTTTGAGAATTTATTTTTCTGAAGAAAAGAAGGCATAAGGGACCGGAAGTATCTGTGCCCTAACAGTAATACTGGAAACAGCATGATGGGAAAGAAAACAGTGTTGTTCTGAGCGTGGCTGTGCAAACCCTGGCCATGGGCTTAGATTGGCAATGAGGAGAAAGGCTTTCTCTTCCACAGGACTGAGGGGTTGAGGCCACCTTCGAGCAGTGGGCACTGTAAAGTCTCACTAAATATCATATACTGTGGTCGGGGTGAAACGAGGGCCATGGAGTTGGTTGTACTTTTAATCCTGTTTAATGGTGTTGTTTTAGGCTTTGCCTTTACATCCCTAAATGCGATATTGAAGTTGTGTTATGCACTCTGTTAGTGTCACGGTGTGAGTCTCTGTGAGACTCTGGACAGGGCAACCCCAACTGTGATAGCTAGTTACAGACTCAATAACCATTTTGGAGTTTTTCTTAACAACTAATAAAGGAAATGCGTGTCTGAAGTCTAATTTTTTAATGGAAAACCGTTAGAAATGAGATTTATAGATGATGGGTGGTTACCTAGTATCTCATAGTAAGTGTGAAGAGATTACTTAGTTTTTCCTTCAGAAGTGGTGTTCTTTTCCTTGGGAGTGGTGGGAAGGGAGGGAAAGGCCTTTAGGTGTCTGAAAGAGGTGATGGAACAATCAACATCTGGAACTTTAACAGCCTCTGGAAAAGAAACTTATTAGGTGGTTTGTCTTGGTGGGGTTTTTTTGCTAGTGCACATCAGGTAATCATCTGCTTCGTCACCTCCACACTCTGCTAACTGGTAACTGCCTCAGTTCCCAAGTTTCTGAAAATGTCCTGGTCTTGCTGATCTGAATCAGAGCTTCATTTTCAGAAAGTGCTTGGACTGTGGAGCTGAGCAGCCCTTCAGGAAGTGCTTGCAAAAGTTTGCAACCCATCTTAATACCTGTATGTATTCTTCAGCAGTGTGAATCTGTTTCTCTTCTCTAAAGATCATAAAAAAATTGGAAATTATGATAGTGAATAACTATCGTTTGCCTTTTATCCATGATGACAGTTTGTAGTCTTGTGTGGGTAAGAAATTCCATCTGCCAGTACTGTTGTAAATATTCCAGTCTAGGAAGGAACAGCTACTGCAACTATGTGATTCTTTGCAGATATCCTCTTCCAGCCCAAGTTTGGACACTGAGTTGCTCACAGCCTGATCTGATCCATGTGTGTGGCCAAGGGAAACCTTTGATTCCCTTGTACAGTTCATATCTTCTGCTATTGTAGAACATGGCCTCTTCAGTTCTTAATTATAAGTAAAACTGTTGACAGTATCAGTTGTTTTTATAAAGTGGAAATTACAGTAGAATAAATTAAGAATTAAAGTTAAATTATTACTAGTTAATTAGTAGTGGGATTACTACTTAATGTTATTGTTACAGTATAATTCCCCTCTTTCAATCTTTCCTTGAAAAGTTCAGTTTGTTTAGGTAGCAAATTGATGCATTTTATACAGCTCCTTCATTATATAATTTTATAGAGTATTTGTACTTCAAGACATAGTGATGTAATACATGTTTTTGCCTAGATGGGATACACCTATCTTTGCTTAACTTTACAAAATCAGTGAATTAACTTAAAAGGAGTTCAGTTCTAAAAGAGCCCTTGTATCAATTTTCTGTAAGCTAATTAAAAATTTTTGAAAATGCAGCCTTCCCAGGAAATACACTTTGTGCTTCATCCTGTGATGTTCATTTTTATACATTTTTAGTCCAGTGTAAAAAAATAACAGCATAATTTCTTACATACTCGTAAAGGGAAATGTCTATTGTCCTCTATTACCATTAATATTTTAATGTTGTATTTTTCTAATCAATCTAATTATTTTTTTGCTTCTGTATTTCCTTTTCCTGGCCTGTTGCATGATAGAAAAATGTCGGTGGAATGTTTGCTCATTTTAAACAAAGATTATCTGTTAGTTTCCTGGATACTCCTCTGCTTGGGGCATATCAAATTGAAACTTCTTCCAAGTGATTTTCTTTGAAAAGTTGCATTAAATAAGGGTAAAACTGTGCAGAAGTTGTGGGTCAGCAAACAGTACCTAGTGAATTCTTCAACTGAAGTGGACTCAGTTTAGTTGTTGCTTACAGCAGAGATGGCCCAAGTGCGTGGTACTGTAGTCAAAGGTCTGGGAGATCACAGACCCCTTCGAAAGCCTCTCCCTCATAGCGCTGAACGTGATGGGCTGATGTTTTTGGGGGCGATCATTCCATTGAACTGGGTTTGAGTTTCACTCAAGAAATCTTTAGATAAATCACTGAAGTTCCAGAAAAAAAAAATTAGGAAATGCCTGCTAGTTCTGAGGTCTTAAGAATTGGGTGGCTTTTTCTGAACACTCGTAGCCTCATTTTTAGATATCTGATTATTTGCATTTGCAGCATTATTTTCTGGGAATTGCTGAGCTCTGAAATGTACCCTGAAGATCTGCTGCTTGGCTGGAAGGCTGTTTTAAGTGCAAAAGTCTTACTGTCACATTTCATTTCTGCTATTTCTTAATATGTTCTGGGACAGGTACGTTAATTTTGTGCCATTAAAATGTGATTAAAAACCAGGATGCAATTTTTTCAAGGAGATTCAAGCTGAGTCTTTTTTTGAAGTGTGAGTTGAAATAGTTGAAAGGTAAACTTTGAAGCAGGTGACAATAGCTGATGTAAACGTTTTCCTCAAAGCCTCAACTGTCCAAAGTAATGATTCTTCCTACTTTGACTGCTAAATAATAACAATGGGATTTTATTTGTTTATGCTTGTGCATCAAAATGGGTAATGAAGTATGGATGGGAAAAAAAAGTGAAAAAACCCCTATTTTTCTTGTCAAGTGGACTTTAAAAAAAAGAGACTTGGAAATATGTGAGGCTTTTTTTCGCATCACAGACTCCTGAAGCTTGATGACAATTCATTTTTCCTTGACCTAATGTATCAAATACTTCTTATGGCATACTGGTTTGACAGATGTGGGCTAGGGTCTAACTGGCAGGGAAAGTGCATCTGCTGGAAAGGACCAGCGGGTCCTGGGGGATTGAAACATAAAAAGGGCCATCAAGATGGTCAGTACCTGACACACTGTGTTGCTGGTACACATTAGCTTTTCATGTATGTGACTGGGCTGTTGCTTCTATAATTAATTAAGTGTTAGAGTTTCCTCTTTCCTTCTTCAGAATTACAATACATGATAATTCAGTTTTTATTCCCTATACTACTCTTAAGAGAAATTCATCCAGAGAAAGGTAGCTCAAACATCAGAATTTCCTGCAAACGCTGTTACTTTTGACACACAGGAAAACAAATCACAGTAGTGTAGCATAAATTTGGAGGTGTAGATTTCCTAGAAAATAAAATTTTATTGCGCATGGCATTCGTGGAAGAAGGTGTTTGAAGGGAGCTTTTAACTTTTGTAGGCATTAATTGCTGCACTCTACAGTTCTTCCTCCTCTCCAGTTTGATGCCAGTTTCTGGTTGAGTGGAGGCTGAAGTGCCCGCGTGTGAGAGGAATGGGGAACGCAGTGAACCCTCAAGTCTTAGAGTGAATAATTTGATACTTTTCAAAATCCTAGTTCCAGCCTAAATCCTTGTGGTACATAATGGTACCCAAAGTCTTTGTGCATGGTAGGATGTTTTGGAGTCTACATTTATGACACTAGAAAACTATCTGATTTTTCAGAGGATGGTTGTTACGGTTATGAAAATAAAGTCCTTTAAAAATGTGTCATGTCTATGTCCAAACCCCTCCCTTGATCACCATCTGTATTGTAATAAATTAAGGATTGACTGTTCTGTGGAATCTGAGAATATGAAGTGTGAGAATCATCATGGTGGTGATTCAGATCATTTCTACAAGAGAGTCACCTAATCAAGCTGCTTTGCTGGGCAGGAGAAGACAGGACCTAAACACTAAAATTGAAAAAGACTCATGATTGTCTTCTAAAACCCAAGATTTCACTGTCTTTTTGTTCTGCTCCAAGCATTGAAAGGAGTAGTAGGATGAAAACAAAGTGCCATTGCCTTTATGTCCTAATACATTTCAAAGAAGCCTTTTTATTCTAATTATTTTATAATCACATCAATTTATTAATCAGAAGTAATTAAGTTTTCCAGGTTTAGATACATTAGTCACAGCAGTCACATATCCTAGAGAATATGAACCAGGAGTTCTTACATATGGCAAAAACATGGTGCTGCCTTTTTGAAAATGGAGCTTTTGTATTAGTTAATAGAAACCCTCCTTGAAAAAAAAAGGATGCTCATCAAAGAATGTTTTATGAAACAGAAAAACAGAACTCATAAACCCTGTTGGATTCCAAGAGTTATTACATTTTACATCATATACAGTTTATTTTTCCAGATGCCATGGTTCAAATTAATGTATTTTTAATACTTCTTGTAGGATTCTACAGATTCATAATAGCATGTGACGTGTTAATATCCTCTGCAACATCCTACTGGTCATATCCAACTGTGATAAACAGTTGTATCCGCTATAAACGTGACATCTATTATAAAAACAAGGATAATGCAAAAGGATACAAACAATCCCTTAAATTTGTAAAGACTGTTACAAATCTTGAATGTTAATTTGAAGAAAAAAGTCCATGTTAATGCTAAGTTTATGCCTTCAGTTAATAGTCCTTTATTCCTTCAGGAAAAAAAAAATCAAGCAGCTATACTTTAAATGAATTTAATGAACTGCAAAGACTGACATTTTCACTATAAAAGTCACAGTTCATTTAATGAAGTAGTTAAATATTGATGCTATATTAAAATAGTCACTGAATAAAAATGGCAATATGGTTTTCAAAATAAGAATTTGAGCTGTATTTTTTCTTGTTATATTGAAATTTTCATGAACTGAGAGAAGGGAAATACAACAGAATATCTTCATAATAAACACAAGGCACTTTGTTGAAATAACATTGAAGTTGAAAGACACAGACCCGTAAAAGTAAGGAAATCAGGTCACCAATCTCTTAACTCAGTGTCTTTGTGCTTAAGCACTGAATCTTTAAATTCTTCGATCCAAGATTTTCACCATTCGAAGTGCAGTATTTTTTAAAATTCTTGAAAACAAAGCCAGATTGTAACTCTGTGCTACAGGTGGTGCATAAAAGGCCTGGACATGTGTTTACCCAGGATGAATAGTTGTACCGTGATATTGTTTGATCTTAATTCAAAGTAATTGTATTTTAAGTGCTATGATTTTGATGGCAATATTCTGGCAAAGCTATATTGCTTATGTTTGGGTTTCCACACATTTCTGTTGGTAGAATTTGTATTTTCAATGTAATTTTTATACCTGTACTTTCACCACAGTACCATGATACTGACAGTGGATAAAGGAATATTGCTGACAAACGTGGCCGAGGCTTTTCCCAGCTCCAACATGTATATGATGGGGAAGGGAAAACAAGAATGAATCTTACCACAGATGCAAGTGGGGCCAATGACTGAGTGATGATAGGATTGTCTTCACTTTGATGGATTGGATTATGTTGTACTGTACTTCATAAAGCTGTACCAATTCTGACATCAGGCTTCTGTGTATAGTAAAACACTGAGGATGACATCTTTGGCTCATTGAAGTCAATGGCAAAACTCACATTAATTTCAGCCGTCTGTAATTTCATTCTCAGTAGCTGACTTATAAAACAATGGCAAATTGATTTAGTACATTTTTTTCCCCTTGGGAAAGATCTCTACTCCACATAAAATGATTTGTCTTTTGACTTTCATGCTCTTACTCTGAAAATATGAATTTTAATTCAGGATAAATACAGTCTGATTTCTTTCCCATACCTATGATCATGTGAACATCAAAGATGGTGAAAGAAGGTGGAGCTGTTTTGAAAGTGGTAGGTTGCATTTATAGTTTTATACACATTTGCTCACTGAAACTGATGGTAAGGACGGCAGCCTTCCTGTGGAAGACTAACAAATTCTGTCTGTGACTGGCAGCTATCAGGTGAGGTCTCTACATGTCTTGGTGGAAATCTGGTTTGGGTGTTTTCTGCTTATGTGCAAACTTCTTTAAAACAACAAAAAAGAAAATATCGGACTCTGGAGAACTAGTTAAGTAAATTTAGAATGCATGCAGTATTTGTGTTTATGGTATTGATCTTCCAAATTCTTCATAAGATGTTAGATCAGCATCTCATAATTGTATAGTTATACCTCCTGGTATTTTGCCGCAGCAAGTGCTGAAACACGAGCTACGTAATAGAATATAACATTTTCTAGGGTATTACATAAAATCACTGAAATTTACCCAGAATTAATAGAGCATTGAGAATTTCTTCCTCTTCTAGACATCCATACAGAAAAGTAAAGGAAATGGATGTCAAATACATGTTTATGCTCTTCATTGTCCTAAACTGGTTCAGGTTCTGCCTGTCGGTGGCTCTCGGTGGCTGATCCCGATGGCAGAGGTCCCAAGGAACGGAACAGGCACAACCCAAAGGGGAACCCCCACTGATGTGCTTAGGAATCTGTGTCCTTATGTTGGTAAATCTTTACTGGAAGAATTGTAAGTTGCTTGAGAGGAGGTATTTCTATATGGCAGATATTCAGTAGTTACAGATTAGAATCATAATAGTAAAACTGTGGCAATGCTGCTGTCTTTAACTGTAGTATGGGGGAAATGTTTTTTTAAACACTAATTTCACTAGTTATTTAAGAAGTAGCTGGCTTTGCACACATTAATCTCTTTTTCTTTTTAATTCAAGGTTGATGGTCTAGGTCTTACACATTGTATTTATGAATAGGGCACTCAATAACTATGCAAAATATCTATTTCTCTCGTGGGAATCTGTGCTTTGATATATTCTGATCCTTATTAAATTTAAACAGGATCAAATTTATACAGCTTTGGCAGAGATTTATTAAAATACACTGAGTGGACAGCTTGTGGGAGTGCAGTGTGCTGTAATAACATATGCCTCTTACCAGAGAATAGTAATTATTGAGAATCAAATAAATCTGTAGGAGGTTAAGTATATATGGAAAAGATATCAATTCTAGTTTTCTACAACCAGACAGAAGTACTGTCTGAAGATTTGTTGCTGTATAAATAGGTGAACCACCCTTATAAAACCCTAAATATTTAAAATGTCATTTACCAACAAAGCTAATGTTCATCCAGTTTTCAAAAAATGTTAATGACATTTGCTCAGTAGCATTAAATTCATTATTTAATGCTCTTCATTTGCATAAGCAGCTATTCACATTTATACCAAAGATTTATTAAATGTAATTGAAAACTGTTTGTTACAAAGTTCTGTAAAATTATTTTCTTAATCAGGGTCATCGTGTCCTTGAAAAGAAAAATCCAGAATAACGGTTTTAGATTAACAAAAAAAAAACCTTAAAAATTTATCATGGCTATCATTCATGCAAAGTTCAGCACTGGTCTGTTTAAGCTTAGATTTAAATTATGGTACATGATAATTTCACTAGCCTAAGAACTGAAAAATTGGTAGGTGGGTCAGAAAAACCAGTAAATTCTGGCATACCCCTGGTTTTAATGAAGCTCCTGTTAATGTGCAATACAATTCTTTGGAATTTCAAAGCTTGAGACATGACAATGGTGATTTTTTTCACTAAACGTGGTAAAAAGACAAACCAACCATCAGTGGGGAGGTGTGAGGGCAACAATATATATCATATTCCTACCCTCCCTCTCCTCCTGGCAAAAAGGTTCCTGGTTACAGGTTGAGAGAGGAGAATTTGGTGGAACACATTTGAGTTTGTGAGTCATGGGGGGTTGTCCAGCACTCTCAGGAGCGCAGCAGAGACAGGGGGTTCAGAGTCTTTCATGGTTTGGATTTTCTACGCAAATTTTCTTTGGAAGGCCACAAGAGGCTTCTTCAGATACCACCCGGGTTCCTTCAGTTACATACGGAGTTTGCTACCTTGTTTTCCATCAGTCTACTCCGCTGATTAATTCAATCTAAAATAGACTTTCTTTTGAAGCAGGAGCTGAAAATCTGTAGTCTTTGTGCTGTAGTAACTTGTAACTAGCCATTATCATGGTTTTTACAGTTTAGGGGTATTTGAGAGATAGCAGTTTCCGAATAGTTCTGTATGTCCATGGGTGTGATGAGCTACAGTGACCTTCTAACTCTGGGCTTTGCTAGAGATGGTTTATTAAAATAGAACTTCATTTGGTCTATTCTACTTCCATTTCTCCCTGTGGCATGAAAGGAATGGAGTAGTTTCAGTAGGGAATGTATTTCTCAGGGCTTATTGTGTTAAGACAGTGACTTTTTAAAAGAAAATGCATTTAGATAGAGATTATATTTGATTTAAAACTACTACCATCAGAATTTCTCTGCATTTTGTTATGAACATCTAGTGAAAGTTGTCTGGTTTCTTGTGAAGAAATTTAAAGATAGTGATTTTGGTAAAAGTTTTTTGCAAGTCTTTATGCTTGAGCAATTGTATCCTTTTTTAAAAAAAATCACTGATTCACATTGATGTGAATGTGATAGAAATCTAGTTCACTCCTTATTAAATTCATGGCGGTTCCTTTATTTGTCTTTTGTCCATTTCTTCTTTCCTCCTGTGGTTCCAAACATAGTTCAAGATTTTTCTAAATAAACTAATGAAACCTGATTACTTCAAGCTAGCAAGTGTATTCTCGTAAAATAACATATATTCAGTTTCTGCCCTTTATTATAAGAGGAGAAACACTGTGTATTTGTTAAAATAAAAGTCAGGGCCTTTGGGTTCCAGTCTCATTTGGGTTATTACATGGCAGCGTGACCTTGGGCAAGCCGTTTGTTGTGCCTGTCCCTCACTGCCTTGTTCTGTGGAGCAGAGATGATGAGACACAGGCACCTGCTGGCACTGCTCTGCAGCTCCGGTCATGGCTTGGGTGGGCCCCGCCGACCTGCCCGGGCGCTCCTGCAGGCGTTTGACTGCCTGCATAGCATGACTCTGCATAGTACATATTGTTATACACGAGATACATATATATATATATATATGTATATAATGTGTATCAGCAGGTCTGACCACCATCCTGTATCACAGTTCACAGCAATAAGCCATCTTTTGACACTCCTGACATTTTTGTGTCCATTTGTGATTATAGTAGAATAAAGGTGTAAAAAGCAGAAGCAAATTCTTTGCCTTAAATCCACAGGTGGTGTGACTCAGAATGTTTATTTCTGTGGGTATCAGGATTGTTTTTTCTTTAAGTAGGTACGCTGCAACAATATGCACATGGCTTTTAATTTATATGGGGTTAATAGATACTGGTTATGCTAAACAGAGGAATTGTAAAGTCAAATGACTAGGATAACAGTCTGCTTAGAACATTATGCAGATAGCAATTCTGTATGGTGGAAAACTGCCCAATTGTCCTAAAATTTCACATTTAAGCTTGTAGGGAGTCAAATAATTGTGGAACAAAACAGGAAATCAGAAGTGCTGCAGCTCTAAGAAAATGTTCTTCTTGTCTGTTAAATATTTATAGCTCATGCTTTTCATTTTCTAAGCCAATTAAAGAAAACACCATGTTTTGCAACTCATTCCTGTTGTGTTTTCTTTAAAATATACTAATTTCCTTTGGTGCAGGATAGATGAAGGAGCCCTGTGCTTGTAAGCAAACATAAGACAGTTTCGAGCTTAAGCACAGGAAATGTATTGTTATAAAAGGTAATTTTATTTGTTGATGTAGAATAGCCACATTACACCAGTTTGTATTTACTTTTATTTAATATGATACATAATTTTAAAAAATAAATATTCCAAGATTTTTAAGTATTTTAGAAGGATAATCATCTCTTGAAATCATTTCCTCTTGTAATGTTGCAGATGAAACGTATTGCAACAAGCTATTAGGCTATGAATTTATTCATTCATCACAGTAAATCAGATTGGCACGGTGACTTATTAAAGATCATCATCTGTATCGGTATCTTCAGGGTCAAACAATCACATTGCTTCTTACTTTGAATTGTTGCTACTGGCTATAGCTTTACTACAGGCCCTGAGAGAGAGGAAGATTCTTGATTGTATTCAGGGGATTATTAAGGATTTAAAAAAATGTATTTTTAACTAAAATTTCTCTTGCCTACAATAGTTGGATGTTTTGTATAATGCAACAATGAAATTTGTTTGCAGATGTAATAGAGTTTATGTAATAATTAGGTTATGGGGTTTGTGCACACTCCATGAAGGCAGTGTAAGCTACAGGCAATAGCCTTGTAGTGTTTGAAGACAGCTAAATAATTGTTCTCAAATGTCAGTGACATTCTAAAAACACTGATTTGCTCTTGAATGATGTCTATTTCATCTCAGATTCACAATGATTAATTAATAATGCTGAGATAGGGAAAGTTTTAATTTGAAGTTAACATATGAGGTACAAGATACTAATTGCTCCAAAGATAACATGCCAATTAAAAGGTTCATGCACAGTTTTCTAAGGTTAACTGTACATTGAAATACTTGGAATAGAAACCTAATTATAATCTAGTATTTGAATGCTGTGTGTTTTGCATATGTAGCATTTGTGCTTTCTGATTTGCTTTTCCTGGGGAAGAATTATTTGTGCAGTGTTCCTTTTGCAGTGAAGGTAGTTCAAAAAGGAAACAGGCATTGTAAGCCAAGGATTTAGAGCAGTATAAATAGTTCTGTGTTGAGTATTAGTTCCAAGAGCAGTTGCAAAGATTGTCTTCAAACAAATTGAGTCAGTTTTGAAGAGAAACAAAACCTAAACCTCTCACATCTTAAAACAAGGAGGTTGTTTTTATCAGTGAGATGCTTCGTATTTAGACAGAGGAATGATGCACAGTGTATGCAAGGTAGTTGATAACAGTCTTAAATATCAGTGCCATCAGTTTATGTGGTAATCTGAAGTCTGTCTCCTGGGCCAGCCTCTCTCTCATCCACTTAGCCAAAAAGGGAAGGAGAAAAATGCAATCCCTGTGGCTGTCCTATGATTTATTCTGTTGCAGTGCAATTTTCCAGCACGGCAGTTTCTACCCTTCCTTCCTCTGTCCTCAGCAACCTTTCAGAAGTTTCGGTGTCACCTTACCCAGCTCACAGGAGTGAAGCGAAGGCTTCTGGCTCTGGAGAACGTTTGCTTTGCTCTGCAGGAAGGCTGCACGTCAGCATGGGCTTTGGGCTCCCTGACATTGGTCTGACACAAGTGTGTAAATAGATAGTGTGTGTAACACAAGCATCGTGGTTGAAGATACAAATGTAATTTGCCATTGAACATGCATGGCTTTCCATGTGTTCTCTATGCAGGGCTATGCAGTGGAAAAGAGACCTTTATGTTCTTCCTAGACTAAAACCAAACCTCCACCTTCACAGCAGAATAAAACTCGATTAAGTGGTAGTGAAACAGGTTCTGAATTCTTATGTGCATGAAGTCATGGCTCTGGACACTGACTGTCATCTCACACCAGTGTGAAGTTTGTTCTTTCTTGGCTCAAAGGGAGCAGCCATTCTTAGACTCTATAAACCATTTATAGCATTCTCTAGCTGAAAGTGCAGAGGTAGTATCACTTAAATTTTAAATCATCAAGGTGAATAATGGAAAAAAGCCTCTGTGCAAGAGAATTAAGCAAATATTTAAAGAGCATAAATCTTCAGTCTTGGCTTTCTCCAGTGCTACCGTGGGCGGCAGCAGCAGCAGCAGTAGCAGCAGTTGCTGCTCTGTGCAGATACATGCATGGGGAGATACTGAGCTGCACACAAATTCTACATCTACAGCTAAAATAGCTTTGTATCCCTAGTATTCTGCATTGTACAGTTGTGCTTGTACTGAGGAAAAAAAAGAAGTCTTATCTTATATGAGTCACTCTGATCAGTTATCAGAATAAAATCCATCAGTAACTTCTTATGAGTGATGATTCTGTAGTGCCAAGAACCAATTCACCAAATAATTAGAAGGTTGTATCCTAGTGTGTTGGACTGAGGTCTAGAGGGAAAGCATCAAAATCCAAAAGTATGGGCTTTAAAATTCCCTGCTTCAGTGTTGTTTTCCCCAAAGCCCATAGGAAACTGTAATTGTTCTCAAAAGTCCTTATACCAGAAGTAGTTCCTGCGTTCCTACAGGTAGGCAGCCATACCACCATTTTGCAGAAGGCCTGGTAAAGGGAAGACCACAACTGATAGTACCCAGATCAAAGGCGAGAATCAAAGGACAGTGTTTTGCAGATTTAGCCCTAAGCCAACAGAAGGGGACTTCATGTTTTAAATGTGGCGCTGTTACACTTAAGGAGCAAACAAATGCCAGGATATCTCCAAAGAATGGCATTCAACCTGAAAGCATGTGTCTTTCTGTTGGTTTTGGATGTCTAACAAACCTTACAGAACAGAAGTAGAAGGAAATATAAAGAATTATTTTATAACCAGCAATTTGCTGTAAATAGAGACTGTACCACTTTTTTCCCCCCCTCTTCTTAAATTGATACCCAACTGGGTGACTAACATGCAACCTGGTGGTTAAATTTTGGAGCCTGATTTATTCTTATCCTTATAGATTTTAGTGCCTTTGGTTTTGGAACAACAGTCCATCAAGTTTTCCTACTTAGATGTTAGTGTTACCTAAAATCTATACCCTGTGATGTTAGAAACTTTACTGTTTTCAGCAGACTCTCAGGGCCAGGACTTACAGAGAAGTTAAGTAACTTGATCAAGGTCATGCCAGACCCAGGTGGCAGAATTAGCAATTGTACATATCTTTCCTTAGCTGTAATTCCATCTTTCCTAGTGAGTGTTTTTAAGCCAGATGTAAAAATCTATAGGTAACTCCACCGAGACTGTAAAACACGTATCAGTGGCATCCAGGGAAGAAATTAAAAAGCTGCCTTTGACTGTAATCAGTAAAAGTCCCCAGGCTGGTTACAGTTCTCTGGGCTTGGGAGATTGCACTGTGGTGTCAAAACTATTTCCCCTGCCCCTTGGCACAGGTTGGGTTTTGCTGGGTTACTCCATTTGTGTCACTGAGGCCTCACTAACTCTTCAGGGAGTCATGTTCAAGAAATAAATAAAAGAATCTGTCTTCCAAGAGTAGTGATTCCAAATCAGTCCTAACAGATGTGAGAATACTTCTGGTGCCAGAAAAATTAAAAATGCACAGGAATATGTTCATGTTGGTTATTGCTTAGGGATAGAGATGCTGTCATATATGATTTTAACTTAAATGACACATACCATTTTTTTAAGATAAAAGCTCAAAATGAGCATACATAGACAGATTCAAATTAGCAAATTATGTAGGGTTTCTCATAGAGTATTTGTACTTTTAGTAAAGTATATTTACTTGGACTGGACATTAAGTGCTCCTAATTTTCATTTTCTCTTCTGCTTTCCAGAACAGACCTTAGCATCCGACAAGATGCAAATTAATTTCCTCCAAAATAAAAAAACAAAAACAGCTGAACAATGAGGTATTTGCTGAAGCAGTAAAAGACATATTACCCTGTGAAAATCAAGTCTTCTGCTTATGTTTTTTTCTTATTTAGACCTCAAAATATACTAAACCCTTAAAAAAGAGTAATGTTTGTGAATGTTTTCCTGGAAAAAATACAGAAGTGTGTGTTCTGCCTCATACTGCTTTAAGTTGTTTTCTTGGCATTCAAAATACTGCTTTTTTTCAAAGCAGCTTATTTGTAGCATCTGAGTTTTTTAAAATAAAGCCTCCATGTTTCATAGTTAGTGACATCTTGGGACTTTTCAGCCTGGAGATATCTGGGTAACAAAGGCTTGATATGGTTGGTGCTTTGGATCACCAAATGCTGGAATTCTCCATTGCTCATGATTGATAATTTTTTTAACACTGTGGTTCCATGTGAGGACAATGCTCTTCTGTAGACAGTACTTACCATCTTCTCTGCAGAAATTAGTTTAATGATCTTTGGAACAGAATGCTGAAAGTGCTTATTTGAATGGAATGGGCTGAATTGTCCTGTCCCATTAAACAAGTGATAGTTAACACATTGCCTGGTGGTGTAACAAATTTCAGGCTTTGAAAATAGAGCCTTTAGGGCAGTTTACTTAAGTGTGGTAAGAGCAGAAGTTAGGGCAGTTACTTAAAAGCCCAGAGACGGTTATTTCACTGCAGCAGAGGTTCACATTGGAAGGTCTGGCAGATGATGCTTCAAGGAGTTACTGTCTTGGCAAGTCGCAAACAGATGTTTTGGTTCAAAGCTGGCGGGTATGCTGCATGAAAATACCAGTCAAATTCCACATTAACAGAATATTCAGAACCTTTCTAGCAGTTTTTGATCAGCTCCCTCTAAAGGGAAGTGCTGTTATGAATGTTACTGAAAAGAGTGTGTCGGTGGCACTGTCTTGAAAATGATCATCAGCAGCTTCTAGCACAGCATGTCATGTCAGAACTATTACAGCCAGTGTGGAAGGTGTTAGGTAGGAAAAAACCTATCTGAGAGCAGTTTAAACAAGCTGTAACAAGAGCTAAGGCAGATTAAGCTACTACGATAAATGGGGAAGAGACGCTCAATGAAATTGTATCCTGAGGACAACATGTGTCAGATGCAGATCTATTACTGCCTCTAAAGGGAAGCACTGTGGGTTTTTTTAAATTTTGTTTTAAGTGTAGTAAACAGTTGGTGTAACTAACTGGTTTGGCGATTCAGGGCTGATTATTGGGGAGGCAAAAGAAATGGAACTTGAATTTTTAGGTTTCACAGTTGGAACTCAGCTGTGCAGACCACAGAAGGTGTGCACGTGGGATTCATCAGCACTGCTGCTCCCAGGGAGTGCAGCAATACCTGCCTGTAAGTAGTGGACAAACAGCTGTCACAGTCTGGGCTTGTCTAAGCCATACCTGTGAATGAGACTGATGCAGACCATCTGAACTCATCCTTCACAGCCCAGGTTGTTCCAAGCATACTGAACGTAACTTGGAAAGAATTCTTTCCTTTGCAGGACCTGGAAACATGCTATCTGTAGCTCTCATGAAAGTCAATGACTTCCTAGGCATGATGCTATGAAGTGCTTAAATTCTGAATGTGTCCGTTGAAGTCTTTCCTTGCAAGCCTTTTTTATTGATGCACATTTCATAACTGAATGGCTTCGGTATCACAGTGCAGTATCACTGTATTTGTTAAAAGAATCAATGTGTAAAAGGCCAATTTTGAAGGGAATGCTGTAGTTGTGCATACATAATGATTTGAAAGTCCAAGTCTACATCATATGTGCAGTTTCTTCTGACAGCAGAAGTTAATATTCACTGGGTAATTAGCTGGCCTTCTACCTTGAATGTGGTACTTACTCTTTTTAATGTTATAGTTACCATTAAACGCTTTCCTAATGAGTATCTCTGATGCCCTGCTAGCATAGGAAGTAGCTCTATAGTCCACTTAAGGTTTAAATGAGTTTTCTGTGGTTTTTCCCCTTGATGTCAGCTCATGTATTGTAATGATAAAGAGGAAAAGAAAAGCCATGACAGCTTAAGTTTTCTACTACTTCATGCTGAACAGTGCTTGAAACATTTTACAGAAGGGACAACTCCTTTATTTGTACTTGGTTTTTCTCCTGGAATAACTGTGTGGGGAGGGGATTTCAAGGGCCTTAATTTTTATGTCTTCTTCAACAGCAAGAATTTCTCTCCTTAAGTTTTGTGGAATTATTTTAAAAACTTCACTCCTTGTATGAAATTTCAGATTTTTCCCATTGTTATAACCTCTACTAACAAAAACGTCCATTAAAGTGTCCTAAATATTTTTAAATGCATATTCATGCCGTGCTTGAAATCCTGCACATCATTTTCTTAATTAAGTCGTTGGCTTTGATAGATAATGTTACTTTGCAAATCTTCACTTCAGCAATTTGTACATGTCAATTTTAACCACTGCATAATACCTAGGAATAATAAAACCATCTGAATTTCGTGCTGTCCGTACACACAGCTCTCAGTATCTCTTCTGACGCTGATAGCAATCATGCTGCTAGATATGTTTTTCACTGTATAATGCTGAACACAGGTCACCTATTCTAATCATGGCTTCTCAGAACACAAATCCATTAACCTGTAGTGATAACCCTGCTGCAAAGACTCGACACAAACAATGCTGCACTGTGGATGATAGAGTTCATGACTGAACTGCATTTGAAAGGGCGTTCTGAATAAACTTAAGAAAGTAGCATAGGAAAAACTCAATGAAATTTAAGATGAGTTGCCTGTGGTCAAGGCACAACTGCTTCCTGAAGTTTCTTCTGAGAGAAAGACTAATTCCAGCTAGGGTATTTCACTGATGTATGCAGAGCCTCACTCAATATAGAATGCTTCCTATTTCTGAAGATGTTTAGCAAATACTTTTGCAGGTTGCTTCAGTGCAACTCAGTCTTGAAGAATTGAAGAGCCACTTCACCAAAAGCCAGGGAATAATTCTGGCATGACAGATGATGGTGTTGGTAAAGCTGCCATTATCATAACACATCGTCATCACTTTTGATGAAACATTCCCCAGCACACATCAGCTAGCTGGGATGAAAATCTGCTTTGCTTCTTTGCCTCTGCTTGCTGGAATATCTTGTTTTTTGCTTGCGTTTTGTTTTCACTTCCAACTCTTAACATATAGGGATTCTCCCTATATATGTATGGCTCCTTGGAAGCAGGTTGATTGCTTTTTTTCCTTAATCAGGCCTTCAGAGACCTAACGATAATTTCTCTGACGCACCTGTTTAGACTTTCAGGTAACATTTTCTCTCTTGCTATACATGGGATCTTCTTTGGAGCTGTGTTGAGATCTTTTGTTTTTGTCAACAAGTTCTTTGGAAACTGCCTCAGGCCTCTCTTTTTCCTGGTTTAGTGTTTTGATTTTTCTAGCTCCAGACCTTGGCAAAGTGATTGTTTTATTCTTGTTAGCATCAGGCTTCATTCAGGAACTGATTACAGCAAAACATTGGAAAGTCATTGCCATCGTGTAAACAGAGACTCCATTTAGAGCAGTTTGTTACATTATTAACTTGATACTAATCTTTTGGAGGAAGTCACCTCAGACAAAGGGAATTGGCAGATACAGGACTTGTGGACGATTTTAAGAACCATTGAATCTAGAAGCTCATATTTCCAAATTGTTTTATGTTGAGAATCAACTCTCTACAGCAATCATAGACTGACCCACATGTGAAAACCACTTGTGAGGATCTCTGTCATCACAGAAACATTCATTCATTCTTGAGAATAATGTGTCATTCAGGGAAAGTGGGCAAGGCCTATGTCAGTAGTGAGGAACTTTTTAACCTTGGAGTCATGCAGAGTGCCTAAAGTCTTCGGCATCTCAGACAGGCAAGCAAAACAGAAGCCATCCCATTTTTGTCCTTCCAAAGAGAAGCTCAGTGTGGATGGGTAAAGGCATTTGCAGCTGGAGATGATAATGCAGATAATACCAATACATCATAATACTGGCTCAGGTGAAACCCAGTGCCACCAGTGGCTGTCTTGTGAATTGTCTGGTGTCTTCTAAAGGCCTGGTGAAAACGCTGCCAGAGACTTCTGCAATTGCTCTAATGTTGATGTAAGAACATTTAATGATTATTAAATAGAAGCTCAGATCAGCATTCCAGCTTACAGACAAGCATTCCTCCTGTTGTGCAGGGAAGCACACCACCTTATCAGCAATTAGTTACTACGTATAATTCGTTCTGTGGTCAAGACATTAAATGCACCTACCATAAATACACCTATGTGAGGTCTTCTTTTGAAATTGCACATCTGTTCATACTTTTTCTTGTCTGCACTTTTGGAAATGTTTTCAGATTTTCAGCATAGTTTTTGATACTTGCAGAACCCTTTAAAATTATGACAGGGAATAAGATGTTCTATGTTTTCCGCTTGAGGTCAGATAGAGTTTGAATGCTTTTAAAAAGAAAAGTAAAAATTTTAGTGCTGTAAATCCAGCTGAGCTTGACTGAAGTACTTGACCATGAAAGGACTTTATTTGTTTTGTATAAAAGTTGTCTCTGTTCATTTTTTGGTGCTTACGGTGAAATCCATCTGTATTGTGTGTACCTATTTTCTGTTTGGTTTTGCAGTCTTTACTTGCATTCAGCAATGTTTTCCTGGATGAGTAAGTCCCTGGTGTGCTTAGCAGCTGCATGGAACCACTCATGTAAGACCTGATCAACATGAAAAAGGGGTGAAGAACTTACTGCCTAAAAGAAATCTATGTGGGTGTATTTTAATTGCTACATTACCATGACAGTCTACAATATTTATAATTCTAAAGATTTCTTTGAAAAAGGAAAGATAAGCAGCTTGTGTGCAATAGAAAAAGAGTAAATACATCAGATGCTTGTCAGATAAACATTGTAGAACTACCCTAACAAAGGTATTGCAGTTGCATGAATGTCTGAAATAGTTTTAATGTCAAAATCTTAATGCCTTTTGGTGCTTTTACCCTTTCTGATTTCCCTGAGGGATCGTAAAGTTATGAAGTCTTTCTAGGAAGTCTCTAAGAATCCTGCTAGGAGCTTTTTATTACACTGGCAAGTTCGTATTGAATTGGTATTCATTTTCGCAATTACAGAATAATCAAATCAGTGCTGTCATTATTATACTGTTGAAAAAGAAAATAATGGGGATGTTATGTAACACTGCTAACGTGATGAAGCGCTCTTATTACGTTGGGTTGGGAATGCTGTGGCTGCTTGTTCTGGCTTCAAACGGTGTTGAGGGAGGAAAGGGAGGTGTTCCCTTTGTGGCAGGAGGTTACCTACGTCCTCATTTGAATGTGTAATTGTCTTCTGATGGCCAGAGGGGTGATTTCTTTGCCCACGTATGTGTTCTGCCAGGCTGTGGTGTTCGTTCTGGGCTGTGAGGACACCACTGTTCTACCATCACACGTTGGGGCTGCGATCTCCTCCTTTAATGGTGTCGAGCATCTGATGGTGCTCCCTCCAGAGCTCAGATATTCTTCTGTGTTCCTCTGAGGTTTTTTCCAAAAAGGGAGTAAAGCTTTTAGAGTGCGTTGTTACAAAGTACAAGCAGCCCCCTAAAGGTTCAAATCTGACAGGGATGTTGGGAGGCAGGTCAAGTGACTGCCTAATGAAGATGAATGGAGAAAATTGCTGGTACAAGAATCACATGGTGGGCGCTTAGCCCAGGTTGCTGAAAGTGTGATGGAATCTCACGGCTTCATTTATCAGTGTCATATTTGGGCTAAAAGTGAGCAGTATTGTTCTCATTTCTTCCAGATGGATAGGTCAACTTTAATATTTACTGCTCTTGTAGAACATTTGTTTGATGTATTTCCATTAGCTAGGCAATAATAGAAAAGCAGTGGAGAGAAACATAAAACAGCTCCCTTCCTCTTCAGCTGAAATATGGCATACTCTAATGTGTAAATATTTCTAAGACTCTCATGGATTTTTAAATTATTTCTTTGACAACATGATCATATATATTAATGAGTTTAATAAAAAGAATAGAAAAAATTGAGGAAATAGAAAATACTTGACTTTTCTTGTGTGATTTTTAATCTTTTAACTTTTCATGAGCTTATGGTGCCTTTCAAGAGGGTCTGTTGCTTAAGAATGTCAACTTTATGTATGTAGGGAGAGAGAACACACAATAACCATGTATTTGAAGAACTGTCATAAGTCTGGAAGTGTTCTAGCAAAATCAACTTAAAATACTGAATTTCTGAAATGGAATATAAAAATGTCTATTTCTGTCATCTTCTTTTACTTAATTTCTGTTGTTGCTAATTGCTTTATCTGTGATGGGAAAAGACCACTTAGTCTGGGTTGGTGTAAAATTTAAAACAAATAAGAGATTTACCTATTACAAAATGGTGGCTTGTAGCTAGCTGTGATACCTCCTGGTTACTGTTTATTAAGTGATTTTTTTTTTCCCATTTAAAAGAATCAGGTTCAAGGTGTTTGGTATATATGATTTTATACTGTGCAAGGAAACTTAGCTGTTTGTGAAGCAGGTGTTGTGTTAAATGCAGTGCAAACATCCTAGCCATATGTTTCTATAATTTAAATTAATTTGGTACAGTCATACTGTTAATCTTTAGTGACTTGTTGATTGGCATTTTGCAGACATATTTCTGGAAGGCACCCAATACCATTTTCTGTAGCCTTTCTGGCAGTAGCAGAGAGTAACATTTCCACAAATTGGAATCTTGTACAGCTCTGGGAAGGGAGCCAAGATTTAAATTAGACAATAACCTCTGCTCTGTATATAGCTTCTATTCTTCAGCTGTAGGGAAAGTGATTTGTTTAATACAGTCAACTCTGTAGCATATAATAGACTGATATATGAGTCACTCCTTGGCAATGTGTGTTTCTTAAATTTATATAGATTGAACAACTAGTTGGTAATGTACTTAGTTACAGTTGTGCAAACAATAACTATTAGCTGAGCCCAACAGACCTAGAAAAAATTGCGTTTGGTTGGTGTTTGCTGAGGATTCTGCAGAACTGTTGGATTTTAGAACAATCCTTCTCTTCACATGCAGAGAATACAATATCATAATCATGGGTATTCTTTGAGCTTTGAAAAATCAATAATAAAGCTAATAATAAGTCTTTTATTTCAGAGTTTAATGGTTTTTATGTTTTGTATATGGACACGTACAGAATGTTCCTTAAAAATGAAACTTAGCATTAGTCTGTGTTGTAGCTACATAATTACGTTGTGGCTCTTTTTGTTTTGCCCTTGTATATTTTTTTCTCTCTTCATGTTAAAATATGTTGCTGTCAATTGATACCTGTGATTGCAAAGGATTCTTTTCTTTCCAAACAGCAAGAATCTTTTCTTAAAAGGAGAGCTCTTTACACCATTCAGTTCATGTTTATTTAAAAGCTTAAAATCTTTAGAGCAAATCTCACTTTTTGTCCAACAGAAAATTGATTTTGCTAACAAAAATGGTGTGGGTCTGAAAGAGAATATTCAGAAATATGCAAATAAGTAGAGATAGAAATCTGTTTGAGCAGCTGAACAAAGCAATCAAATTTTTCTCATTGAAAGTTTATTTAGCTTCGTCGTGAACATTTTTGAACAAAATTATAAACTACTGCTAGTGAAATGCTTCTTTATATAGGGAAAAGGGGCATTCTTTTTAAGCAGAACTATTTTTAATACTCTACATTTTTCTGCCAGGTCTTGTATTTACAAAATAAAGCACATTGTAAATATTGAACAATACACAGATATATTTCCTAACAGTTTATAGTACGCTGCATATCCTGGGTGGGTTCCAAACAGTAGTTGGTATAAATGATATGCCAATCAAAATTATTTTTGCAACTATAACCTGTTATAATGCAGTCTTGTATCTGAAGCGTCAACTTGATGCAAGCCAGATCTCTTTTCTTAAGCTTTAACTCTTACATGTAGAATTTCCCTTGTCCTGAACTAATCCTGCTTCTGTTCTCTAACCTTGGTAGTGCACGACAGCAAAGCATAGTTTATCTAGAGGTGATATAAATCTTAATAATCACTGCTTCCATTAAGTCATGTGCATTTCCTTTCCTTAGTCAGGGGTGAATTGTGTACAGAATCAGTGATGTACTTCCATGAGTAAATAAGTTTCGTACATGTCCAGCATGGCTCTCCCGGGCCCCCTTTCTAATGATTCAGCTTCTGTGTAAAAGCTGCCTGTTTTGAAAACGTCCCCTGTAGGCAGTGAGATGAATACTGAAAATGTGACCATTTCTATTGGTAAATAAATGTGTGGTTTCGCAGTGTGTTGGGTTTGTCGCTGTTGCTGGCTTAAGGAGTTCCTCCATCTGCTCGTCATCCCTGCCCCAAGTGAAAGAGAAACTCTTATTGCATTTACCTCCCCAAATTATGTGTTTTGTTTTTTTTGTTTGTTTGTTTATTTTGCAAAGGGATCTCAAAAAGAGTTGTATCAGCATCAGCAAAGGGATACTGAATTACAGAGCAAATAATTAAATAAGCAAGTGGGTTGAGGTTTGAAGTATGATCCACATTGAGGTCTTCTCTGGAACTTGAGGTCACTCATCATCATGTCTGCGGGTAGCAGTGCTGACATAATGGCTTGGGGTCACCGGAATTGCCTTTCGTTTGGTCCCACTGCTGCTGGTATAACCATTTTATGGTTACATGGCATATAACCTTTTTGTGGGATCAGGAGATGCTGTAAATGTGCTTTGTTGTTGATCATTCCAACTGCTGATGACTCTGTTTAGATACCCCAATAACTTCTGGTGTGAGGGGAGTGTCTGAAATTGCCACGTTAAGATTCTGATAATAAATCCATTCATGAGATTGAAGTGCTGTGATATTCACAAGCTGAACACCGTTCCGTATCTTTGAAGCAAACTGAGGCTACTGAGCTTTAGCATGGGTTGTGCTTCTGAGGGGATGAAGAGGCTGGAAAGGGGCCTGACTTTCCCCAAATTTGTTTATGAAGGAAAATATGGGAGGAGTGAACACCGTAGAAAGAGAATTTACAATTGAGAATGGTGAAGGGTTTATACTCACTCCTTATCCCCTTTTCACAAATGCATGGTGTAAGTATAATAACATGGCAGAAGATCTTTTCTTACCTCAGAAGATGATATATTTATATGTTGACATGAAAATTGATAACCCTTTAATATTTTTTACTTTTTAGCTGGTTTGGCTACAGCTGATATTCCATTTACTGGAATATGGCATGCAACCACCAACACCATCTGAACCAGATGGTAGGTACAGCCTGATTTATGGTGGCAAATAAGCCTTCACGGGTTTTCTCCCTAGTAAGAACCACAGCAGGTTTCTGTTTTTCCGAGGCTATGCTTGCACAAATTAGCATCTGAATTTTGATTTTATGGGACAGGAAGGATTTGGGGGTTTGGTGGATATGTAGAAGTGGAGGGGTTTCTTCTAGTCAGTGTTTTGTGTGCAGCTGGATGAAGGTGAGATCACAGCACTGAAGGGCTTCCCATGGCACTTGTAAGGGGTTGTTGTGTTGCCTAAAATGAGGAGAAAACTTCCGAGGCAATATTAATTTGGTTTCAGTGGTGCTAAGGAAGGTCCTGCACGGAAATGTGTCGTCACAGCATATTACCCAGAACTTCCCATGGATGGATGTGTGCTTGAACATGGACAACTGTTCTGTGTTGTTGGAAAGGGAAAAATCATAGGATTGTGTGGGAGACAAAGGAAAAAGATCTTTTTTCTCTTGAACTACTGGAATTGTGGTCTGGAATTGTGGTCTGGAATTGTGACATTAACTTAAATTTCATATTTGCTGTTACAATCTGTATATTTTTTCAAAATGGGAAAAAATGACATTTATGTGAAGGTTAACATAAATACATATGCTTTGAATTGTTACTAGAAGCTCTCAAAATCATGTTTTACATGATATCACAAATATTCAAAATAATTTTTTTTAAATTTTGAATATTTTTCCCTTACTATTTGTTTCTTCAAAACTTATTCTCTCCTCTTACCAGTTTTCAGTTTATATGTTCCTTATCTATCTGATAAGCTAATGTTTATTATCCTGCTCTGATGATTGTCTTACTATACCTTTCCCTGGGTCTTTCTTCCATCCTTTCTCTCTCTCCTCGTACCCAGCACTTGTACATCATTTTATAGCACTTGTATTTCTCTTTATTCCTCTCAAAACCAGACTATCTATACTTCATTTGACAACTCAGTTCTTCCATCAAAATACACGTCTGTTTTTTATGTTGCTTTTCACAAGTTTTGAAAATACCATTGAGCAACCTTTTATTTGATTAGCGAAAGAAATCTCTTTCACTGGTGAACTGCTATAATAATTCCAGGGCAGGTCAGGGAAGCGATTACAAGCACTGCCATTACCTGGAGGATGCTTTGGTTTTGGGGTTTTCTCAGTCTGAAAATCACCAGACAGTAAATTACTATCAGAAACTGTTCTAGATGCTTATACAAATGAAGACAAAGTCTTCATTTATAATAGCTGCTAGTTTTCACTGTCACCCATTAGTTATTTTCCCATCCTTTGAAGGTATTTTCCTCTTCTGTTGACAGAAACATGACGTGCTGTTCCTCTGTTTCTGCTTTATTTTTTACGTTCACATCAACTGTGCAGTGTCTCCCAACTCAGGTAGAAAAAGTGACTGAGAAATTTGGTGGTAGAGCAAAATCACCCCAGTTTGGCAGGCCATGAAGCAACCAACCTCATGGATTTCCTGTGATTTTGTTCTTGCTGTGAACAGACAAAGCAATTTTGATGTCTTGTGGTTCCTTGCATGGTTTTACATCATTTCACTTGCTCACTGGAAGTGGATGTGGGATTTGTAGTTCTGAACTCTTACACGACTTTGATATCACAGAAACATAAAAAGTCTGTGTTATAAAACTTGGCTAAAGTTATTATATGATCCAAAATATAGTATAGTGATGAAACAGCTTTAGGTCTGGGTATTTGGGAAACAAAATCCCGAATAGATAGGATTTTGTGAGAGTGCACTGACTCCAGGTCTTACTTTTACTGCCCAGAGATTTCTGATGTCTGGGAAATTTTCCATTCAAAAAGTGGGGTGGAATGTTAAGGTTCAAGAGATAACATGAGAGAACTCCCTGTAGTTTGCAGCTAGTTGTAGCAGGCATCTGCCTTCCAGAAGCACATTATTATAGTACAGAGTATCATTAAGAGTGGTTTCTGTATCAAAAGTACTGTCTCAGAGATGCCCAAAGAAATGTTTCTCTAGAGCTCAGATCACTATCATTCTATCAGCTGATCAGGAAAACTCCCATTTGACCTTGAGTTATGAACTTGGCTTGTAATTAACAGGTATTCCTAGGGATATCTTGCATAGTTTCCAAACATTCTGAAAAAGAAAGTTCATTAAGAGATTACAGCTTTGATACATCTACTAATTATGATTATAATTCTTACATCTGCTTCGACTTCACACTAAAGCTACATCTGATTATTTAAATTCAACTAAGAAGTGTTCAGCTTCTTGCACATCTTTGGTATGAATAGCATGGGACTGAATTATCTCAGTCCACTCAAGTAGGAGAATATATTCAGAGCGTGAGTTGTGAGCTGTGGAACATCTTGGCAGCAGAAATGCCACTAGGACCTGCTGTCTCTCGTACTTCAAGAAAAGAAACTCAAGAATTTGCATGTATCAGAGCTCGTGCTTGCTTACCTCAAGACATGAAGAGTAGTACTTGACTGTTCAAGTGAGCTTTTATTACTATTTATAGTCTTATATTAAAAAAACATTGTTTTTTTCTATGCCATTTGAAAAATATGAGAAGAAATTACTGGTGTGCTTTTTAATATGCACTTAATTTTAACTCTAATTAGTCAATATTTTGAAACATCAGTGCTGACGGTCACCTGAAGACTTGAGAGGCCTTGGCCTTATGGTGGTACCAAGCATTTCCAGCCTTGTGTGTGTGAGATTCTTAATACAAGATCTCCATATTTTTACATTAGGATTTTCCTAATATGAAAGTTTGAGTGAAACTTTATTCATTTCACTCATAGTAAATGGAATTTGCCGTGTACCCTTTGTGTGTCCTCAACTCTCAGCAGAACCTCAGGGGCTGCAATCAATATCAGAAGTAATTTCTGTGCCCACTTACAAGAAGAAATACAGTGACCCAATTAAGTGAAGAAAGTGCTAGACTGTAGTAACGGGTGAAAATGCAATTAAAGTAGGTTACTCACCTTCAAAATCAAGTTTCTGCTGCCCAAAACGTTGCCTTTAGGTCGGAATAAAATGGTGGGAAGCTAAAGATAGCTAAATTAAGCCTGATTGGTCTCTGTGGCATAAATTAGGAATACAAGCTAGCATGAGGGATTATTCTACTCTTAAATTTAATTCTCCTGTACTGTTACTGCAGAGCATTGCATCCAATTCCATGTTGCATGTTTAAATAAAGTCAGTTGTTGCTGAAGACTCTCCAGAGGCCTCCCTGCTGTGGGACTTGTAATCCAACCCCAACTAAAAATAGTGGAGAAATCCTCCAGGTTTCAGGCTGGTGTAAGATAGAGGAGGAAGTGATGTGTTGTGTGCTTGTTCAGAATGCATCTGTGATCGATGTTATATTGACACACGTAACTTTTCTGAATTGGAAAATGCCATCACCTGAGGAACATTCCCAAAACTTGTGCCTGTCAGTCATTTTCTTGTCCAGTCCCTGTTCCTGCAGGGTTAGGATATGGAATCCTGGAGCCTCGTCGGTGCTGTCCTGTGCATCCCATTCGAAGGGCATTGCTTGTGGGTCAGAGCTTTGGTCAAGGGTAACCACCACTGACTAGTCCTGGGGCTGGGACATTTCTGGGTGCCTTTTCTCATTTTCTTGTTCGGGTCTGTGTGTAATAAGGGCAGTTATATCCCACAGCCTGTCTTTGCAATAGACAGCTTGCTTTGTATTGCATTGCATATAATGAGCCGGGGTTAATGGAGACTTCAAAAAATGCTATTTATCTATTTGATTATGATTAGTGCTTCTGAAGTGCAAAGTATTTAATTTCATAAAAAAATTGCGGGAACCCATGGTATCAACATGACTGAGAGTTAAGATATTTAAGATTTTATGCATGTACTGATTTTAGCCTGAAAGTATCCTGACTGATCCTCCATTATGATTATTATAAAATGCCTACATCTGCTTCACCCTTTCTCTATCAATTTTATATTTAAAACTTGATATAATTTGCTAGTGTGGTAAAGCTGAATCACAGTCTAGAATGGAATTTACAATTTTCGCTGAAGTGAGTGAAATTTGATATAAGATTGTAAGAAAAGCTACTTACAGCCCAATTGCAGTATAATCACATCACTTTAAATTCGTGTGCAAAAATGTTACAGTAATCTTGAATATAGTGATATAAAACTATTTCTTGGGATTCTAAGTATAAAATACTGTCATTATGTTAAGAAATGCTTAGATTCAATGCTTAGACAGTTTATATAAAATAAATGGGGGCTGGGGGGAGACATGATTAACAGTTTCATTGTATGAATTTAATACCTGAAAGAGAAAAGTAAAACAGAAGTCTTCGTATGGCAAAACTAGTTCTGTATTTATGCATTTGACCCCCTCCCTTTCCCCCCACCCAAAAAACCCCAGCACCCACAGAATCCTATAAAAATGTCCCTTGCAGCAGTGAAACTGTTGGGGATAAAGGGATGCTCTGTGGTGCAGCAGGGGAGTTGAGGAAGGGCTGTTGATGCCGACCCTGCTGCGTTAGGGCAGCAGTGGACGTGGTGCCCAGAATAAGGCCCACAGGTTAGGGTTGGGTCTCTCTTGCAAATTGTTTTGCGGTCAAACATGTGCATTTTGAGGCCATTCGGAGAGCCTGGTGCTCTTCTTCCATTTCATGAATGTTGTGGAGAACAGGGATATTTCCATCTTCTACAGGGCTGTAGAAAGGGAGCAATTGTGCTCTACCCTTGCTTAGTTCTTTGGAGCAGTTGTGGAAGAAAAAGCATGATTTAACCACCATCTGTCCTCAGATGTTGTTAAAAATGAACTATTATGTATAATTTCAGCTGTTTAGTGAAATGTAACTCATAAAATACATACATCTAATGGGTGAGGTGAAACTGCATGTTTGAAAAGACCTTTCTCATGTGGAATCCAAATTGCTACAACGTTGTAGAAAAAAACGTATAAGCAAGAGACACAGCCATATAAGTAAGTTCTTTTTGCATTTTCCTTCAGTGACAATTATGTCTAGTCTGGTTTATTGTAGCAACAAGTATGTGCTCATGAGAGTGATAGTGAAAATAATTTCATAGTTCTTCACAACAAACACCTCTAGGTTAGAAAGCAAAGAAAGAAAACATGTTCTTTAAAAATTCATATATGTTAAAACAAATACTTCTACTACAGTGGTCTGTCCTTGGCTTTGTTACTGAATATCTTAACATTAGGTCTCTTCCCATATTTTAAGCTTCAGGCAACAACAGGGTGTGATGATAGGGAATGTACTGCAGAACTCTGCGAAGTAACATCTGTAGACCTTGTAGAGTCTCAGGTGAAGCTCAGTGGGTTGGTCTAAGTTTGATGTTTATATTAATCTTATACAGAGGAGTATTAGCCTTAGCATATGTAGGAGGATGCAGAGATTAAATGCAGAATCCATGTTTGAGTGTCCATTTTGCTGCCTTGGAAGGCACAGCTCCACAAACTGTGAACGGGCATTCTTGTCTACATAGAGTCAGGATGGTAAATTGAAACTCTTTGAACATGTGACAGGAAAATTCTTGGCATGTTTGTCTTGGAGAGCACTTTCAAGATTCAGACTAATTTTACAACACCTTAATCTTGTATAAATATTAGGACCAGGACTGCCTCTTGGACCACCTTTTAATATTTATGCATTTAAATATGGAATAAGTAGCATTAAAAATCTGGCATATATTGAATTGCCTTGACTGTCAGTCAACATAATAATTGTACCGTGCATATTTATACAAAGCTACTTCTTGCATATAAAAACATTTATAGAATGTGTCCTTCTTAAGAGATCTGAAAATGTCTAACATGAGACCATTAAATATTCCTTTCATGACTGTTCCTAAGACTTGCTCAATATCATACTTTGCAAAATATCATTCAGTTACAGGTTTTGGCTGTGGAATTCACTGGAGGAGTTCTTATTAAAAAGTTTGGCTGGAATCACAGAGATTAAGTCAGTGCTTTTTATTGTTATTGTCAAAGTTTTTATTTGCTGGCTGAAAGCTTTTAAAGTAACTTCAAACGTTTCCATTCTAATTGCTTTCCTAAAACTTTTAAATCTGTACTATCTGCAAACAGTTTGTCTGATGGATATTTGAGGCTATATGAATAAAATATGTGTATTTTTCTTTAGGATCTTGCTCAAGTATTTTATGCCACTGAGACTGTTTTGGCTCTAAGCAAAGAGTTAGAGAATTTGTGTGTACATATATATATGCACAAATAGTCACACTTGTATAAGGATATATATATCAATTAGTGTGGCAGATGTTTGAGACTCAAAAATCGGAATCTAAGTGGTGCCCTGAATTAAAGGCTTTGAGATTTTAAATATCAAAAGACTGTCACATGTATGATTGTACAGATACTTATGTACAGATTCAATAATTGATGAACCGCTAATGAGATTATTCTTTTGCCTAAAATTCAGCATTGAGGATGTGACTGCAAAGCTGGGTGCTTTGTATTTTAATGTCGCTTGGCTCGTTGCTCATCAGCAAAGTGGTCGTAAGCAAATTCAGCTTTCTGGCATGAAATCCCCTACAGGAACTCTTTTTGTTTTCATCAGGGCCTGTGTTTCCTCCACGTTATTGCAGGATCCTGATATGGTGTGAGAGAGAATCCTGATGGGGAAGAAAGAGAAGTAATTGTTGTGTAGTAAGTTCTGGTGGCTGAAGTTTCCAAGGCTAACACTCCCTGGGTAGCTTTTTACAGGTCCATGAAGTTCTGCCTGAGAAAATTTGCAGACTTTAGCAGGAAATTAACCTACTTCACGAAAATAAGAAAACACTGTAATCTGTCTCGGAAAGCTGATTGCTCTTGTACTGTCCTTAATAAGCACTAATCATAAATTTGTTCTAAGAATATGAATGGAAAGGGTCGAGTATAAACTTGGCATATATAGCACGTTACCTGGTGGTCCAGTACTTCATGACAGTCTTCCAAAATATTACCTTTTGCTGACAGAAGCATTGTCCCTGTGCCTGTATCCCTGCCCTTGTGCGCACACACTTAGCAGTTTGCTCTCCCATGCAACGGGGGTACATTTTCTGCGTACTGACCCAAATGGACAGCCAGCCTCTTGCCTGCATCTGGTCCAGCTCTGCACCTCCTCTATGCTCGGTGACTCCGTCCATAACCTCCTGTAGCTGCCTGTTGTCTATGTGAGTAATGCTTGTGGTGGGCAACACGTACTGTTTCTTCCAAAGCATTACTGTCTGCCAGAGGAGTGCTGAAATTTCTGCAGAAAATGGTGTAGGGTCAAAATCGAGGCTGCATTTTGCATTCGTTCTGAGGTAAAATTCCTTCTTCATTTACAACATTTAAAAAAAGGCTGCATTCACTTACAGCAATATAAATCCCTAACAACTTCAGTGGTATTGCATCTCTGTACCAGCTACTAAAATCTGCCTCATTGTTCTAGTAGCAAAACAGAAATAAATACTTGTATTTTTATAAAATAATATAGATAGCACCTACTGCTTCTGAAGTATTGACACTGCCGTGAAGGACTTGCTCTTCCTCTGCTTCTGCTAGGAATGCATCATACTTAGAGGGAAAGCCTCTACACAGATTAGCTGGATATCCATCTAGAACAGGAATGATTAGAGAGTTTTTGTCGTGTTTTTTTTGTGTTCGCTGAGAATATAAATTGTGTTTCCTGATGAGAAAACCCCCAGTTTTAATTTAATACATCTAGTGAGGTCACTGCTGTTCATACATGGTGGTAGTTAATACTGGTTTTAAAAAAGGAAAAAGTCCCCTGTCCCAGCCCTCCTCCCACTCCATCTACTTCTGTTGCCAGAATAATTTTAGTGTGTATTGTTTTGTTTGGAATAATCAGGCTGAAGTAGCATTAGTCCAGCTTCTCATCTTTTAATTACAGACAGTTTATTGTCTATGCTGTCCCACTTTCTGCATGGTTCCCCACCAGCCAGCTAGACTTAGCAATCTCCATTAATTTAATTTGGCATTTCATTCAATCAGACAGGCTGTGAACATGATGAATTTTTTTTTTTTAAAATAACACAATGCTCATTCTTAATTGATGTCCTTATCAGACATTGTATTTGCCAGAGCTGTAATTATTGGTCAGGCAGCAAAATCAAATCTGCCCAAATGCAGTGAAGATGTTCTCCGGTGAAATTATTGAGATATAGTACTTAGACCTGCGAAGTAATTTAGCTTTGGTCTGTAATTACATCTTTTGGGATTGTTATCTTTCTTTTTACTCATAAGGATAGTGTAACCTCAGAGGAATTAATTTGCCAAATATGAAGATAAAACTGAGATCCTTGCCATAATATGTATTTGTGCAAGTAGATATTACTCTGTATAAAAACCATGAGTGTGCTCACACCAGAAAAGAAGGATTTTATTAATGATCATACTTTAAAAAAATATGACTTCTGATTTTACTGCAGAAATACGGGAAGTGTGATCAGTTGAGGGTGCCATTTTCCATAAGCAGTAAATTGGCATCAGAAATGATAGAATTCAAATGTGTAACTGTCTAGAATACAAGTGGATATGTAGTGCAGATTAGTATAGAGCTTGTCCTGCAGGCAATGAGAAGTTTGACTGGAAATACTATTTTGAGAAACTTTAAACACGTGTTTTGACTAAACATTAACTAATAATTAAGAAAGGACTGTTACTGTCGTGGTGATTAAGTCTGAAGTCTGTTTTCAATAAGTGTTGGGATAAGGTTTTCTTTAATTAAAAAAAAAAGGGGGAGAGAGGACTGGATTCTGTAATTTGTTTTATATGTTCTCAGATATATGATATGTAGTCTTTGAATATAGAATTGCAGTCATTCTTTTTAAGCAAAATTTAAGTTGATGGATTAGTTATGAAAAGATGATAAAATGTGTTTCATTCCTGTTCTGGATATATTTTGTTTGAGTTTCTCATTTGGGACATTTATTCACATTCCATGGTTTTGCTGGTGTTCTGTGCTGGAACAATAACTCTTCCAATGGGTTCTGCCTTGGGGTTGCACTATGAAACAGCAATGTTATAAAAAGGATTATTAATAATATCTAATGAGTTTGCCTGCTGAATACAATTTTCTTTTTGAGCATAAAAATACTAGTATCTTAAACATTTATTTTTGCTCCATGGAGATTGTCAGATAAAAGTCTGGGCTTCTTTATATCTGGTTTTAAGTTACTTGTGTATTTCTGTATTTGACCTCTTGGGGAAATGAATATTTGTGTGTGAGTTCTAATGTTTTTCATACTAGAATTGCACTACAATTGAGTTGATTTAAAAACATAAATATGGAAAGTTGTAAAAATTACTAATGACTAAACATTGTAAGTAAAATCATTTCTCCATTAAAATCAGTAGCAAAATTCACATTAACTTTTATAGGTTCAAAATGTTATTCTGTATGTCCATAACACCTTCAAAATTACTTAATTGCTTTACTTTTCAAGATGATTTTTTTTTTTTTTTTACTATTATGGTTTTTTGGTGTAAAGTTCTCTTTTGGTTGTTTTATTTCTTGCTGTGACGACTCAATCAGAGATGCCAAAGAAGAGCCCTGAGAGTGTCCACAATTTAACATTTGAGATCTTCTGTTTCTAGTAGGAATTCCGACTCAGTGGACATTTAATCACTGATTCTTATCCCAGACTGCCAAGGCTTTCTGTGACGTTCATCTTGTCAGACTTCTGCCTTAAAACAACTGCTCATTAGGCTCAGCTTTCATAACCAACCAATTTTGAAGCTCTGGCGAGTACAAAGGGTAGCTTGAAAACCCAAGTAGGATTGTGCTGTGGGGATTCCAAGTGGCTTATCCCTTGATTTACAAACACATATCCCAACATCTGGTCCATGAAAACATGCAGTTTGTAGCAGTGGTACAGTTTTTATATCCCCAGCGCTGGATAGGAGTTGATTGCTCTTCATTAGGGCATGTGTTGGGGAAGGAATAGAGGGCATGAATTCTCCCTTAGCATTGCAAATATACACCTTTCCTGGAAAAGCTGAGTAAGGCTGAATATTGGGCTTCAGGGTTGGGAGTCAAAGCTAAGAGAAGAGTTCCAACCAGGTATTTTAGAAAGAATCAGTTTTCTGGAAATGCTTTATACAAGCTGTTAGAAAGCATCACCCAGTGTCTCTCGCTGCAGTCCTGTGTCTGTTTGTACGGATTTCGGCAGGGCCAAGGCCCAAGTGCCCTTGCAAGATGCAAGAGTAGAGGACTGGACTGTCCCAGTTCCAATGCAGTGATTTGCATGAGGAATGGGAGCTGTGACTCCCAGCGAGTTCAGAAGGCGTTTTGTTTGTTAGTAAGTAATTTCATGAGATGGGCATGTGCGTGGGGTGTGTGGTGGCAGTGACTTGGGGACTCCGTGTGTTCATCAGCACTGGAGATGGGGTTTGAGCTCCTGAAATCAAAGGGAACAAGCCAGTTTGTAATGCAATGGTGTCTGTTGCCAAAGCAAGCGGAAAACATTTTATTCTTTCATAGTGACAGAGCAAGAGTGCTCTGAGATCTTTAGATGAAAAAGTTTATACAAACTCTTGCTAATTATGCTAAGTAATTAGCGGAGCATCCCAACACCAGCACAACAGAAAAAGATTGCTGGGCTAAGTGCTGCATCTTACTTTTCTTCTATCCCAGGGAAACCCAAGAGGTGGGAGCCTTCAAGAGTCTACCTGGGCAGGCCAAATTGCTTCGTCTGCCCTTTAATTTGAATCCCTGCTGCCAACTATAGCAATGCTCTGAGGTGTTTATGAGGGGTCTGAGCAAGGGATGCTTTTGAATATAAATGGACAAAAATGTTGACTGCAAAAAGAGTCATTTCACAAAAAAATTATTTTACTAAAATAGACAAGAACCCCTTGTTCTATTTAGAATGATTTATAACTGTTCCCGGCTGATCACAAAGTGTTTCTAAATTAAAAGCCATTAATTATAGCCTTATATAGATACAAAGATATGCAAGAAGTGCTTTGTAATTCCAGCTCTGCACTTCAGGTGAGAGCTTTTTAAATTACTTGGACCATTGGAGCCACCTGCTTGACTAAACGCTGAGGGCCCTGTGTTTCAGTACTCATCAGTGCATTGCAGTGTTAACATTGTTACTGATTTTTCTCATTTCTCCAGGGCAAATACTAATTAATGGATACAATTCACAGCTGATTAGCTGTAGTTTCTTCAGTAATTACATTCTCAGACTAACTGTTCAGAAGAGGATTTCTAACCCAGTTCTTATTTCACTCTAAGCTTAATTTGTTTTTTGAATTGTTTAGGTCCTTAAGATAATAACCATTTTATTTTCCTTTGTTGTTATAGGTACCATTAGATAATAAGGAAGTTTAATCTTAGAAATGCTCACTGATAATTGTTGTGTGCCTTCAATGGATTTCCAATTCAGAGACAAAAAATAAATCTAAAGAATATTAGTTGTGATCCATACTAACAAAAGCTGAAATATTCCAGTTTCTGACATCAGTGGCTGAGTCATACACAATAGGGTCTTAAATATTATAGCCTAAGAACAGAATGACTTGAAGGATATGTACCTGTAACTTTTAGCTTTGACATTCCTTGTTACATAATTTGCTTCCACAGTCTTAATAAAATGGAAAATTAAGTTGTCACTCTCCCCTTTGTTCCACTTTAATAAAACAAAAAGGAAGAAAACCACTTGGCAATCAGAACAGCAGCAGCTGTGGTGTGAGCAATACATGTAGATCAAAACAATGTAGAATTTTACTTTTCAAGGTAAAATTCAGCTGCTTTTCTGTTTTGAGACGCTGGAGCCCCAAGGAGCCCCTATATTAAAACAGGATAGGGTTTGTTCCCACTTACCTATCCAGTCTTAGAGTTGTACTTGCCTAGTGTACCTTTGCCCTTGGAAACGTGAATATTTTTTGTTGTTGTTGCTGTAGAAAGAACATCTCTATTTGAGCCATTTGCGTTTTTCATGTAAACCCTTCTTAGTTTGCCACTAACTGACATGAAAAATTCTATCCTGTTGATCGCACTGTTGAGCTGAAGTCCCGTGTCTTTGTGCAACAAATCCACACACACACACACACACACACACACACACACACACACACACACACACACACACACACACACCCCCGTATGTGCCAAAACAGTCAGTTGAATGTGCAGTTTCACTTGAATTTTTTAATCTCCAAACATGGGTGACATCTGGGCGTTTAAAAATGGATGACATTGCTTGAGTATCTGCATAGCTGGGGATAACAGAGTTTTAGTAGCTATGAGGCAGCCTACATATTGTGGTAAGGCCTCTGTGGCTGAACATGTGTTGTAGGTTGAAAGACTCAGCATAAGTTCGCAAATGGAATTTGTTACTTCAGAATGAGGAATCTCATTTCGTATTCCTTCCCACTCATGATCGTCTTCTAATTTTGTTGATGTCCTGTATTGTCAATCTGACAATTCAGCAGGTACACAAGGCTCCAATTCTTTGTGCCCACCTTCCTTTTTTTATCCTCTTATACCAATAGTTTCCTCCTTTTTCTTTTTTCTTTCTTTTTTTTTTTTTTTTTTTTTTTTTTTTTCTTTTTTTTTTTTTTTTTTTTTTTTTTTTAATCTCCTTTTATTTTCTGTCTTATTTTTCAGAAATAGATGTTGGGATTTTTCAGAGAAAGAGCCTTTCTTGAAAGGATCACTGGTCCCTCCAGTGAGGAACTGGGGAGAGTCAGGGTCTTAAGCATTTCCCTGCTGAAAAAAAAAGAAAGTCAGGCACCAAGTGCAGCTGTAGCAAATTGGGCTGAAGCAAAATGCTCTTCCTTTCAGGAGAGGTTCAGTTGCTCTGAAAGCACGGCAGAGTCTCTTGCTTGGAAAGAACAGTCTGTGCAAGTGTGTGGTTACCCGTCCTCGTGCACTGGTTGCAGAGCTTGTTCTGCTCCCAGGAGAGTTTGGTGGTGTGAGGTTGAGGAGGAGGAGGCAGGTCCACCAAGATCTGGCAAGATAAAACAAAGCCTTCCTGAAAAAATTTGCTTTGTAAAACTCAGAAGTGGGAGTCAAGAGCAGAATGCTTAGCATGGCTTTAGCAGCAGTGATGTGGCAGGGACAGCACAGGGGCTTTTCCCTCCCCCCGTGCTCTTACCTTGCCCCGTGCTCTGTGCTGGTGATAACGCTGTGCTCGGTTGAAACTCTTGTCCTGGGAGCTGCATGACAGGCCTGGCATCTGTTCCTTGAAGCAAAGACTGGACACCTGCCTGCTCCGGTGCAGAACTAGTTACCAGCCTACGTGCCTTTGGGGGTGCTGCTGAAGGGCATAAGGCACAGTAGCTGATAATCTCTCTTTTCTGTGCTCAGTCTATAGAAGAAAAAGTACTTCAACAAATGTTCATGCTTGAGAATTTGGAGGGAATGACTCCATGGCACCCCATAAAATCACTGGCATGTGAGCAGACTTGCACCTCAGGGAGAGCACGTGGGCACTGTGCCCACTCCACCTGGGCAGATCTTGGGGTCTCAGTTTATCTGATCTACAAAATCTTCTGGTGTTACTGTTCACTCGGGGCATGGGAGCTCAGTGGAATGAGGGATGAACAAACCGCGGTGTTTGGCTCTTTAGTTTTGTGGAAAGAATGGGATTTTAGGAACAAGGTTGCAGATTCTCATTCTTCACCTTACTGGGCTTCAGCTCTTTAAAACCAGGTCTACTTGGAACAACAACATGCCAGCTGCTTCTGGCTGCAGCAATCCTCGGGATCGGGATCATCCATAGAAATATTTCAATGTGCGTCAGGAAGGGCGTAGTAGAGGAGAAGGGACTTTCCTGGAGAATGGACTCTTTCTAATGGACTCGTAATTTCCAAAGTCACCTCTAGGTCTGTGGGGTGGCTTTGCTGCATGGATAAAAACAGTTGAAGAGATATGTGAATATCTTCCGTGTACAGACTGGGGGATGCAGAGTATGAAATAATAATAATAGTAGAAATAATAAAGCTGGATCCAATCTAGTTCTGACTTCAAAGAACATCTGCAAAATTGCATCTTATCTGTTTGCTGATTTGTTTTTCTTGTGGGTTTTTTTTTCCCCAGCTCTTTCTATGCCAGTAATGGGGTAAAGAAGAGTTTATCATGGCATACATTAAATCCAAATATTTATTTTTCTTTCAGTTTGGAAACAATAACAACTACATGAACATGGCTGAGGCAAATAATGCATTTCTTGCTGCAAATGAGGTAGATATTTTTATTTTTTATCTATGCTCATATTCTGCTGTTTGCTGTGATAATTTAACAGACTTTGAATGGATGAAGAGTGAAGTGCCGAATTTCTGTGTGTTTTATGGAGCACAAAATAAAGACTTTAATGAGAAAGAAAATAACCTGACAGCTCTCCATTACTAGTCAATTTAGCTGTCCATAAGGCTGTTACTTACATAGCATGTCAATAGAAACAAATCTGCTTTATGTATGGAAAAAAATTATGAACAGAAGGAAACAAATAAAAAGCACAGTAGGTGTACACTTTGAGAGCAAGCTTAGTAATAGTCATTACTAGTTAATGTTCTAATTTTTGTTATAGATACAAATGTTTCAATTTGTGTTCTTAATACTCATAGAAGTTAGAAAACCAAAGCCACCTCTGTTGCCTGAAGTGCATGGGCTACATGAAGGAAAGGTCTGACCTGGAGGCTGGGCTGGTGGAGGCTGCCTGGGCTGTAGAGGTGATGGGTTTGGCCACTGCCTCTGAGAGTGGAAGCAGGAGAAGGTGTGGCAGCTACAGGCTCCATGGATTTGTTGTGATGGGGCCGCCTTACAGCCAATTAATAGACCATCAACACTCTGATACTGACCCCAGCTCCAGCCCAAACGAGCTTGAGCTCATCACCAAAGCCCGGCAGCGCTTACTCTAGAGGGAGGGATGGAAGGGGCAGGATGCACTGTGTGGTACAGGGACAGCACTCTGGAGAACAGGAACTATTTCTGTAGGGTCTGTGCCATAAACGATCTTCCCAGCACAAGGAAAGGTTAGAAAACTGGGCAGCTCTGATTCTCCATGTTGTAAATGGGAATTCAGTCGCAGGTATTTCTGGGTACTTCTAAAACAATTCGGAGAAAATAAGCAGAAAGGTGTAACAATAAATCCGAAGGTTAGAATTAAGAGTAGAATTTTATGAATCATTTATACAATGGTCACCATCTCTTTTTACCCAGCAAGACTGCTTAGATAAGGGAATATTGTTTGGCACTAGCTCCCGTGTTATTTGTGATAATGAACACAAACCCCATCTGTAATGACAACATGATGTTTCTTTCTGTAGAATTTCTTTCCTACATTTGAATCAAACATTGATGAAAGCTCTGCTGCCAGCAGCTGTTCAGAGACAATTTAATTCCAGCTGTGATAATTCACCGTGTCAGACATTGGCTGTTATATGTTGATACAACAGTTCTCCAGATTTGCATTTTTATCAAAAGGAACAAATGTTTTGAACATTTCAGTACAGATGGCATTTAACCATGCACACAGTTTTGTGGGTTTTTTTAAATATGTAAGATATAAATATTTGAAAAGTTAATAACTTAAAAAAATGTGATTGGTAAGATAAATCTCACAAATGTTACACCATCTTTTGGTCATAACAGTACCTTTCTGTGGTCCCAAATTGCATACTACTCAGCCTCTTTTTACAGACTGAATAGCTCAGTGATTTGGATTTAAGACTACTGCACTAAAGGGCTTTCTTTCTTCTTAGATTACATCTATTTTATCCTCACTCTTAGGTCCATAGTATGTTTGGTTTTGGTTTTTTTT
>VWZG01001152.1:278-18728 GCA_013396735.1 Grallaria varia | reverse complement strand
GGGACTGGGAGAGGGACAGGGGACTGAGACTGAGGACAGGGAACAGAGAACAGGACCTGGGGACAGGGACTGGGGCCAAGGACGAGGGACAGGGACAGGGACCAGGGTTTGGGGACAGGCAACAAGGACTGGGAGTAGACACTGGGATCAGGGACAGGGATTGGGGAAAGGGACCAGGGATTGGGGACAAGAGACAAGGACTGAGAGTAGGCATTGGGATNGGACAGGGACAGGGACCAGGGTTTGGGGACAGGCAACAAGGACTGGGAGTAGACACTGGGATCAGGGACAGGGACTGGGGAAAGGGACCAGGGATTGGGGACAAGAGACAAGGACTGAGAGTAGGCATTGGGATCAGGGACAGGGACGGGGACAGGGAGTGGGACCAAAGACTAGGGACAGAGGCAGGCAACAGGGACTAGAAAACAAGGACTGGGAATAGGAATTGGGATCAGGGACTGGGAATAGGGACTGGGGACTGGGACAGGGAGAGGATAGGGGACAGGGATGGGGATTGGGACTGGGGACAGGGTCAGGGACTGGGAGTAGGGACTGGGAACAGGAACAGGTGATAGAGACCAGGGACTGCAAACAGGGGACAAGGGCAGGGTGAGGGTGGTGGTGGCCTGTCCAGGGTCCCCACCCGGGCTGCTCCCCTCAGCACCGGGCCAGGGAGACATCCCTGGGCCTGCAGCCTGAAAGCATAGTTATTGTTTATTGTTCATTAAATAGGTTTGAGCAACACCAACAAACACTGTTCTGTCCCACAATCAGAGGATCACTGAGGTCGCAAAAGACCTCTGAGATCATCACACTCAATATTTGCCTCATCGCCACCCTGTCAGCCAGAGCAGAGCACTGGGGACCATGTCCAGTCATTCCCTGATGTGACAACCCACCCTTAAGGGGAAGGAAGCACCTAAGGTTTGTAAACAATCAGCAGTTTAATTAGTAAATTACACACTTGGCATGGCAATTGGTGTATTAGTCCCTGACCTGCTACAGTGGTCACACTTGAACACTTACTAATGCAGGTGTGACCAGGGTGGGCAGTGGAAGGAGCCTGAGCAGCCCTTCCCCAGCACCCATGGGTGGTCTGTGTTGGTGGAGGAGGGCTTTAGTCCTTTAACTGTGAGAACATGTCTAAACTTCAAGGTTTTACAATATAATCTTAGATTTGCATCATTTGAACTCATGTAAAGTCACAGAAAGTAGGATTGGAGTGGAAATTATGATACCAAGTCCTGTCAGGGCAGGATCTGTCACAAATCACCATTCTTATGATTCGCATTTCCTAAAATAATTTCTAAACTCCATCTCACTTATTGCCACAGTTTTTCAGGCCTTGTTGTCAAAATACATGGTGTAGCAGGGCATGGGGTTCTGCATTTCCTATTAAATTTTTGCTCAGTTAAACCAAATGCAAACCCGAAATAGGGAATATCTGAAAATTATTCCATTTTGCCCTTTTTGATCAGTTGAGGCAAATCTTCTCAGTCTTTGCCATTGTAAAAAGCAGGCTTAAACTAAAGACTTAATTTTCAGTGTTCCCAACTGGAGACAAGTAGGGCTTTCTTTTTTGTGTAAATGTACATTTACACATTTCTTAGTTCCTGCTTAGGCTCCTTTACAAGTAGCTGGATGTTACAAGCATTCAACACATAAATCCCTTTGAAAATCTAATCCTGTGGGAACAGAGCTCTTGAAACTCTGCCCTGGTCTGTGTTCGTGTGGGTCCCTCAAGGCACACATATTAGCAGTTGTTTTCATTTTGTTCATGTTGAGGCAAAACTGGCACGTTTTGGTTGGTCCAGGATCTCACTCAGTGCAGTGTCACTCCAGCTGCACACAGAAAGTACGATAATATCAAGCTTGCTCTCTATTGTACCTACAAGTGCTTATTAAGGGATGAATATCATATCACTTTCATCGCTTCAGTAGAGAGAATATTGACTACTGGAATTGCAACATTTCAAAACCTTTATCAGAACTCCTGAGCTTGCCTTCTAAATGGGTTTTGTACGTAGTTTGAAGGGGCTCTCAAGGGGCATGTACTTTTATTTTTCCCTCTTATTCTTCCATCTAGTGCTGTACTAGCTTTATAGGGGTTGTTCTTACTTAATCTTTCCTGCTTTTTCTGGACAGTAATTGCACTTGACAGAGGCAGAGGTTTAAGTAGAATCTATCAGAATGTCTTCTAACCTGGAACAATTGAGTAACTTCCTCTGTGCCTCTCAAAACGTCCCATTTAATTCTAATCTCTTGTAGTTCTTAGAGCCTTGATCTCCAAGGATTTCCCAACATAACTCAGCTAAATCGTAACAGAGGTGAGGAAGGTTTGGCAGCAGTTTGCAGTCAGAGGAACAGCTCTTGTTGCAGTGCAGAACCAAAGAGACCAGAAGTCCTGAACTCAGTCCCCGTGGTGTAAATGTCAGACAAGTGCACTGTTAAGGATCCAGTGAGGAGGGTGAGCAGAGACTATTTCTGGAATAAGCTTCTCCAGAAACAACCCTTCTAAAATCCCATGATTTTTTACCAAATTTACTTGACCCAAAAGTCCAACTTGGGCATTTTCAGCATCAGCAGACATGAGTGAATGCATCTTCCGGGAGAGCATGTGCTGTATTAGTACAAGAGGAGTAGCTGTTGCCTTGCGCTCTGCCTGAAATTTAATCCTGTAGGGTTTTTGAAAAAGAGAAGTTTGCAGGTTTTCTTTGACCGGTAACATCCAGGGACAAGCAGTGAGTGTGAACACACAGTGGTTGCTAGAGATCAAGGGAAAACTGAGGGGTTACTGGGGTAGTTTGGTTGCAAAGAGCACAGTGAAGTAATTCACACAACACCTCTAGGAGAGGAGTTTTTCCTTTTTGCCTGAGGAAAAGAAACAAGTGGAAAAAGAGCTTATTAAATCTTTTTTTCCTTTTAGATCTGTCTTGTGGTTGACTTCAGTGCATATGGATGCTCAAGTTCCAAACTTTCCCTACTTTTTTTTTTCCAGTGTGGAAAATGAGAGGCTAGCCTGTATCACAGAATGAAAATGGGGATCAAAACCCCCTCTGAACTGGGCTGCTTCCCATTGCTGTTGCTTTACTGGCTACAAAGAAGTTTGATTCCACTGTGCCCTGAATGGTGGGAATTTGCAGTGAATTACAGGCCCCGCTCCCCAGTGCAGTTGAACTCATAAACCACCCACTACTTAATTCAATTAATCCAAGAAAGCTGAGTAACGAGGTGGATTTGGGAAGCGGCTCTGTGTGTTGCAAAGACTGAACTCCACTGCTCTCATAGAGGGAGGGAATTGCAGAGCTAAGGACCCTCTGCCTCAGCAAGGGAGAGAATTAATTTCATCTGTCCCAGGTTGACTCCACCTGTCGGTGTTACACCGTGGAGAGTTTGGCAATAGTCTCCAGCAGGCAAACCATGAAATGACATCACCTTTAGGTGAGTGCAACGAGAATGGTTTGAATGTAGAGATCAAACATCTGAACAGAAAAAAAAAAGCATGTTCTTACTTTCAGGTGAAGGCCAGGGAAGCAGAAGTTGCACACACCTTTAAGAAGAGACTTGGTGGCTCAGGACAGCAAGCCTTGGCCTCATTCCAAAGGCAAGTAACAGCGAACAGAGAGGAGGAAAACCAGATTTTACTGCTTGCACTTTATTTTATTTCTACTTTTGCCAGAGTTTTTCAACAGTTTTTCTCACTTTTTTATTTGTTTAAAATACAGTGTTCAGAGTAGCCTAATTTTTAAATGTTTGTTTTACTTCTGGTGAGATTGATGGGTCATCAGCATTAAGTATTAGTTCTGCAGCTATGGAGTGTTTGTAGGCTTTAGTCCCTTCTCTTTAATACAAAGCGTTTGGAGAAAATTTACATTCATCTAAGTATTACCATAAAGAGGTTGGTTAAAAATCCCAAACCAGTCATGCTCTTTGCTTCAAAAGTTTTTCTGGAATGCAAGGAATTCAGTCTGGAACAATTACATTATTTGCAGTGGTAACTTCTTAGCGAACCCTGGAATAGTTTATGTGGTTAAAAACCTTTTCAAGAGCAATTGAAAAATTATGTTATCCCATCTATTCTTTAAAGGATTCCATGTGGTACAGTTCTTTGAATATATGGGGAGAAAATGAAGCCAAAAATGAAAATTTGGCAGGCAAAAATCGAAGTGCTTACATTGGCCCTAAATCCAGATATATGCACATTAATGACCTCATTTGAAAGATGTCTATATTAAGATCTGAAAGCTTTCTGTGTTCCCAAGGGAAAGGCTCATTGAATAATGTGATGTACCATGAAACTAAACAGTTTTTCTTACTTCAAAATAACCAAGGATTCAGGAACTCATTCTGTGTGAGTAACAAAGGGCACGTTAAGAGCATTGTCTTTTGGGTAACCTTGCTCAGCCATACATTAGAATTGCCCTTGCAGGGAGGCACAACTCTGCTTTGTACTCCTTTGCTGGAAGATATAAAGATAAGCCATAACCCTTTCAGACTCACTATACTTGCATTATCAGAGTTATCTGCACACACTTCAACTACTGCAATACCAAGTGCAGCTTCTCTGCTGAAGGCAGAGTGGGACAAAGGCTCCCTCCTGCCAACTCTGTTATTGCAGCAGGATTTTACAGCAGAGGAAAGCAGGCATCAGCAAGGCCCGTGCCAGTCACCACACATTTATCACACCTCACCCAGCAAAGCCCAGTGTGGTCCAGCACTGGGGACAACAAGGGCAGTGGAACCTCAGAGAGAGCACCCGTGTTTTTCACTCTCTTCATGAGATTATACTTTTCTTTAAAAAAACTAAAATAACAACAGGGAGTTCTGCTTCTTGAGGCTGTTTTGGGTGGAAGTATTGCATATAGTAGTGTTTCTCAAACCCACAGACCGTGGCAGCAGTAGCATCCAATGCATTCAGTTTCCTAATCTTGAGACAACCAGTTCATTAACATCAATGAGATGAGTCATGTCAGATCTGCAGGATTGGGCCATTTATCCCATTTTCTTCCTCTGAGGCACAAGCAGATCAGATATCCCGTAAATTCTAATGGTTTGCAATGCCCACTTGCCAAGAGAAGGAGGGAGCATTGCAAGTACCGTAAAATTCCTCGTCCCATGTGTGTCGTATTAAATGGTGTAGCCAACAGATTTCCATGTTAAGGCTTCAATAGCAGTGCTCATTTTGGAGTGTTTTATTCATCCAACCACTGTTAACCCTCAGTTTGTCCCTTTCAGAACTGTCTTTGGAGACATTTAGAAGAGCAATACCCAAGAAGTTGTTGTGTAAAGAGTGGGCCAGGCAGCTGAAGAGATGCCATAGGACTTCAGAGGATCACCAAATCTTTGCAAATTCTTTGGCTGAGCAAACCCATCTTTTAAACAATTTCATGCAGGTAGGATTGCTGGAAGCTCCAAAAGTGTAGCTCAAGGCCTTCCTCCAGTGATTCTTGAGCCTTTTCTGGGGGTCTGCCACCAAAGGTGGTCCAACCCAAACACTTGTCAGTACAAGTTTAAATCCCACATCTTAGGTCAGTGGGGACACCCATACAGTCCAGCTGTTTCTCATCAATGCCATCCCATCCTTATGAATCCTTTTATTTCCTATTTTCCCTGATTTCTCCTAAGTGTTAGTGGTCTCTCTATTTACCTCTTTATTTCACTACAGCGCCTTTTCCAGCCCCATGTTCCTTAGATGCAGACACACAAAATATTTTGTACTTCTATGGCACCTTTTCCTGGAGAAAGAGCCTTTCAGTAGAGCTGCAAGAGAAGGAATTATCTCAGATTTATAGGCTGAGCAGACCCAGAGACACAGCCTGATTTTCCTGGGGATACACAAAAATCAACAACAGGAAGGAAAAAACCTGCACATGTATCTCCTACCTCCTTGTACCCTTTTTGTCATGAAGTATATTTCCTTCGCTTATTCATCACACCTTGAAAAATACCAATGATACTTCTGGCCTTGTATGAAAAATAGCTGGAGACAAACATCTGTTGTAAAATGAGTATTTCTTAGCAGGTAAACAAACTCCTTTTCTATAGAACCTCAGTTTGAATCTGTCAAAAATGTTTGCTGCTGAGACAGCTCTCCTGCCTGACTCTTGCACCACTCAGGCACAATTAGGAAGTTCCTTTCTCCTCGGAGACCCCGGGAGGTTTCACATTACGTTGTTAACCTCCCTCGGATCATCTCCTCCCTGCACAATCCCAGTCACATTTACATGCAGGCATAATGTCACTCAGCCCACTTTATGCCACTTAAATCTCTCTTGTTGCTATGGGGAGCATTGATAAGGAACCAATTAGCAAATAAAATATTTGAGGATGGATGTGAAAGCCACTGCTCCGTGGATTTGTGTGACATTTCACTTGGCATTTGTCCTTACCTGGCTGAGCTTCTCCCACTGCAATTTCAGCTACGCCGTGTAGTCAAAACATGCCCTTCCCGTGGGATTTAGAGGCTTAGGCGTGCAACTGTATCTGACCCCGGGGAATTTTTACAGTTCTCAAGACAAGAGGGATTGCTTGGAAAGCGCTTTTCCGACATGAAGTACCAAGAGCACCATCCAGTGCCTGAGCAGAGTAAACACACAGGAACTCGGTGGCCATGGGACAAGGGCAGCTCTGCACATCCCATATCCCAGATACACGTGATGGGTGCAGGAGGATTTAATAAAAAGAGGCTACAGACGGTTACTGAAGGAACTTGGAAGGGAAGGACAGGAGACAACCTGGAAGATCACATCTTTTAAACTGGAGCTGTATCCTGAGCTGAGTTAATGATGATTTAGGGAGCAAAAGACACAAGGAAGGAGGAGGTGGAGGTGTCAGTAAATGGGGCTGGTTAAGAAAAGTAGGTAATTAAATCCACGATGGAAAGGAGCTACTGCAGAGAAAGAAAATTGGGCCAGATATGGATCCTGCAATCCTTCCCTTTGCAGTATTGAAGCAGCAAAGAGGGACTGGGAAGGTGCACTGGCAGCTGAGAAAATAAGAGAGAAGTGACCTCAGCTGCCACTGCTCAGTCCCAACAGCCTTGTGTTGCTTGATAAATGTAGGTAGTCCTGGATTTCAAGAATAAGAAGTATTTGGAAAAAGATTTTGCACAGATGTGGGCAATAAGGTAGTAATTCTTACTACATATGGCTACAGGCTGTTGGTGGGCTAGAGAGAAGGAACTGACTGGAGAACAAGGAGTCCTTTGGGCCAAAAGTGGGCACAGGCAAAAATTAATGTTATCTGTAACGGAGTGATACTCAAACAGATGTCCAAGAAAAAGCATACAACTTTTCCATGGACTGGTAGCTGTGCAACAGTCTGTGGAATCTCTGGATAAACAAGGAAACATGAGTTTAGTATATTATGAACTGGATGTTTGTTAATCAGAGATGCAGAGTGCTCCAGTTTAGCACAATATTTGTAGTAATCTATCACTAATATTTCCTTGCTAAAATCAGACTCTGGACATAGTACAGAAATGCTGTAATCCAAAACAGCTCCTCTGTTGTGTTCAGCTTTACATGTGTTTGCTCTTACTCTTTTTTTATTGAACTTCCAGAGCAAAACTCACTTCTTTGATTACTATTAAGCAGTGGGGGCTTTTTGTGCCCTGTGGCAGAAGTGCCCAGATGGAGTGGGTTGAATGCTGAAAACATGAGAAGCATTTAGTGTTCTTTGGAGCTTGTTAAAGTTGTCTGAATAGAACATCTGGTATCAAATCATTGGATAAATCAGTTGGACCTGCTCTGGATCTGTGCTTTGTTCCAGCTTTACATTCCCTGTCTTCCTTCCTTGTTCCTGGAGCCAACAGATGATGGTTTATTGCCTGGTGCAACCCATTAAACTCCCTTCGTTGGGCCTTGGCAATTAGTTGAGCAGAAAGGGTATAAAAACCACTTTGACATCTGTGGGATTGAAATGGCAGCACTGACTTAAGATCTGCCTGAAAGGTTTTTTCTGTCTGTCCTCAAGGTGATGGAGAAAAAAGGAGCTGGTTGTCCAGAGACTTTGGGAAGATCTTGCCTGATGTGCCTGCAGAACATAACCCTCTTTGAGAGCTTTTATCTGTGTGAAATGTGTGTGCCCACCACAGGGCCCTGGTGTGGACACATCCATGCAAGACTTCCCTGCCAGGAGAAATGAGTGGTATCCCAGTGCTCAGCACTGCCAGATCCCTCTGCTGGGCCTGCTTTCTGTGCCAGAAAAACTCCTGCAGATCTGAAGAGTGAGAAAGGAAGACGGGAGCTGTTGGGGTGTCGTATGACAGATGGAGATGCCCATCCCTCAGTCATAGGACACACTCTACGGCCCCAGCCTTCCCAAACACATCCCACTGCTGGGAACAGCGAGGAAGGGCAGGCTCACGTGGTGTTCACACCCAGAAGTGGGACTGCAGAGGCGAATCAGGTGCTGGTGCATACGGACACCTCTTTTAGAAGTGTCTGAGATGAACTCCTTGCACTTTAGGAAGTATTTCAGCTGAGCACACAGAGCAACCATTGCCCTTGTTGGGACTTTGGATATTTGGCTCCACTCTTGGGCAAATTTTCCTATGAGTGTTGTTTTTACCTGCAAATTTAATCAAATTTACATGCTCAGAGGCTCTGACTCCCAGAGCTATGACCAAACCCATGAAAGAGCACCAAACAGGAATTCCTAAGTTGCACTCAGAGTATTGTAAAGCAATTTTTCATGTGTAGTAACCAAGAAAAATGTCTCACAATGTAACATTTTATGCTATTGAGAAAATAAGATATTTTGGGTTATATTCCTTAAAGATGTCTTGCCATGTTTAAAGGGTTGATTTTCTTCTCTTTTATCTTGTTTTCAGGCTTGATACATCAAGCAAACTTCAGAGTTGTTGTTCTTGCCTCACACTAATGGTAAGAGGAAAGAAAAGCAAGTAATTCACGTTTAATGTTGTTTTGTGCCAGATTTTTGCTGGTAGAAATCCATAGCTCCTCAGGCACCAATTTCTTCAGGATCTGGAACATCTGACACAATTTCTTCCTCCATTCTGGATGGTCTGTGAAGGAAGCTGCTTTATTTTGCAATATTGAATATTCATGCTGAGAAGTTATAAGCAAAAACAAAATAATGAGAGACAGAGTCTCTAATAAGCTTCCTGTCACATGAGGCTCTGGTTCTGGTGGAGCAGATGTGGTTGCTGACTTGTTTCCAGAATGTTTGTTGAGTGGTGATTAGATTCTGTCATACTGATGTTATATCTCTGTGATCTCATTCAATACAAGTAGTTCTGCAAACAGTGAAATATTTTTTCCTATGGATTTATATCTTGGATTGTGTTTCTGCATGGATTCTCTGATGTTTAATGGGGATTGAGTTCATTTTAGCCTGTTTCTTCACAGAGAGATGAGTAATCTGCCTTTACTTGGCTGCCTACTTTCACAAAACTTGCAGGAATTAAATATCACCAGTATTTAAAATTTGAGTGGGAATTATGAACCAGTTCCAAAGCTATTTTGGGCCAACTCATACAAACAAACATAAACACGAGTCTCATTTTCTTACAAAAACAAAAGGTAAGAATCAATCTTTTATTATTTTGTCCTCCTGTATTACCTGCTTGGTTCTGTTCTGGTTTATTTGTGATCAATCACATAAGATATACTTTCCTTATAAAGCTGTGTGAAATATGGGACTTTTTTGCCATACTGAATGCATATTTAAACATCATTAATTCATACTTACTATGGGCCACACAAGAGATGACATTATTTTTTATCATCCTTGCTGGAGCAGGGCAAGGAGGTGACATGCGTTTTAACTTACATGTTTGCACAGGCAAGTGCAGAGAAAGAGCATTATTTTTGCTTTAGAATTAGCCCTCACCAGCTCTGATTGGAAAAGGAGAAAGGAAACCTAGAATTGAAAATGACTTTGTGTTGCTGAGTCCAGTCTTCTGTTCTGCAGCAAGCCCAAGTTCCCGATCTTTTCCATAAACAGCTTCTGCTATTCAAAGATATGCTCCTTTTTCTTTGCCATCTTCTCTATCCTCTGTTTCCTACTTTATTCAGGCATTTGCTCCAGAATTTCCTTCTTTTGAAAGAAAAAACCCCTTTAATGTCCATGGTCAGTTTATACATGTTTGTTCTTGTTCTATGAAATTCCTAAAAAGTTCATTCCTGTAGGTAGCCATGTCTGTATAGAGAATAAGGAAGGAAGAGCCTTCCAAGAGGACAGAAAATCTACAGTTGGGTAAATCCTTAAGACACAAATCTGCTGGAAACTTGGCTTCAACAGCATTTAGCATAAAATGTTTGTGTATCTGATACTACCAGGTTTCTCTGGGACTGGCAAGGGAATTATTAGTAATGGAAACTGCACGGGCATCTGCTTGGTTTCTGCGGGTTCATGTTAGAGAAAACTGTAGGAGTGTCTGTACACACCACAACTACTCAGCTTTCTGCCATAGACCCTGTGTCTTAAAAGGGCTCAGAAATTCATATTTAGGTGTGTAGAGGAGAACAGGGTGGCAAGTCCCAGCTCTTATTGCTAATGGTTTGCAAAATAACCTTTATGGTCTGTAGATTCAGTCCCGTGCAGGTCTGTGTGACTGAAGATTTATTGCACCACTTCATATTCGTGCATCTCTCTCTGGTTCCTGGGTAGGGAAGAAATTAAAGGTCCAAAAGGTTAGCTTTGTGTTAATACATCCAGATATTCCCACTATTTAACTTCCCTGGAGGACAAAGGGACTGCATCAAGGGCTGACCTGTTACGTTGTGACAGTGTCAGCCCTGTGTGCTGCAAAGCTTCAGGAAACTTTAGGGAATAAAAAAATAAGAACCCCAAGTGTTTGCTCAATGGGAAACAGATGGAGTTTTCATTAGATATTACTTTTAATGATCTGCTTTAAAAGTTAAAATACGCCGTTCCAAGCAGAAGGGCCTCCTAATAGCTGTGTTTAGGTCCCAGGCTCATTATGTGAGCTACAGATAAGCAAGATTGCAAGATCTTTGTATCATTAGAACTTCTAGTTAAGCTTGCCGACCATTATTAGAATTCCAAACACAGCAGAACTATTTTGGAGCCTTACCAATATTTTTTCCTGAAGATGTATCTTTATTTAATGATTCAGAGTTGTTATTATGGGCCTGGCAGTCAGTTGCTCAATTTCTGGTGTATTACCATTTAACCTAGGTCAGGATTAAAATCCTGGAATATTCATTGCAGGGCAGACCTTTTGCTTCTTTGAGGGCCTGTTCTTCACAGTCCACCTTGGTGTGACTCCCACAAATGGTGTTTTGGCTGTGAGAGGTGAGCCCAGCAGTCTAGAAAGCCTGAAGATCCTTCCTAAAAAGATGAACCCTGCAATCTGAGCCTGTAGGTACTAAATCAACTTTTGACATGTAAAGAACAATGCAATCCCAGGGTTTTAGGAGTAGATGGTTGCTGCCAAACCACAAGAAATGCTTTTGTCTGGAACTCATGGAGCAGTAACATAGCAATGGAGGGTGTACCCTTGTCTGTTATTCCCTCTGAGCAAATTCTCAGAGACATGTTACCAGGATTTCATGGAACTAGGGGAGAAATAGGCTTTAATTTCCTTACAATGGGAGGAAGAGACAATAGAACTCAGCAAAACATGTGGCATTTTTTGTTTCTGTGTGAGAGTTATGCAAGCAAAACCCAGTGCCCATCCTCAGACAGCACTCCCTGAAGTGAGACTCATGTAAGGAAATTTGTGTTACCTCTCCTCTGGTATAACTTGATAAAATTGCTTTCTTTCTTCTGCATATGTGTAAATACAACCTATGTCTTCAACTGATCTCCAGCTGGAGAGTACAAATCAGAATCCAAACTTCTCAAAGGTCCAGCAAGTTTGGAGTTGATGTTCTGGTTCACTGTCATCTCTGTAGAAAAACACCTGCATGAGTAAGAAGAAATAAGCCTCTTGTTTTCATGAGAGGGACCAGAAGGATCAAGTTCAGTGACAGTCTATCCCAAATTGTTAATTAAGCACTGTTCTGAAACCAGGTTTTTCCCACTCTGTTAGAAACCTTCTTCAATTTCCAGACTAGAGTTATTAGAGACGAGTTTGTTCACATGTATTATTGTGCCAAAGCTGTCTTTTAGTTTAGATTATACACAAACAGAATGTGAGTATTAGGTTTCCTCTGCTTTTTGTCTCTTTCAGGGAATAATAAAAAAAAAAAAACTTAAATATAAGGTCACCTTGTGTTCAAGGTCCAATTATTTCCTCATAAGTTCAAGGATGGGGGGAGAATAAGCAGAAGGAGCAGATGACAAGACTGCTTTATATTTAGGTTTGTGCACCTTAGAATAGTCCAGCCCTTTAGCAACAGCCTCCCTGTTTAAACTGAGGGTGCAAAGCCCTGGTGTGGATGGACACTCTGCAGGGTGGTGGCCTCCCTGACTCCCTTTAGTCGCTTGGCAGCACAATAATGGAAACAGCAACGTGGGATTTCTTTTGTCTGTTGTATCCATTGGAACAATCCTGCCAAGAGCAACCGAGACCAAAGGCCTGGCCTTCAAAATATATGACTTGAAAAGAAAGCTGCTTTTTTTTGTTTTTTGGTAAGGTCCCAATATATTTCGTTCAGCTTTGCTGCTACTCCCACTGTTTAGCTGTAAACAAGTCACCTGTCTGGGTTGCACTGCCTGTAACTGTTTTCATCATCACCAGCAGGTATAGGGCCCATGATGTTCTGTGTGTGCAGAAAACAGCTTGGAAGAGGTAACCTGAGCAAACTCTTAATTGAAGAGCTTAAATGTCTTAGATCACCAGTCTGCAAGGTAGCCACAGCCTTTATCTTTGTAGATATAAACCTGAAGTGTTAAAATTCTGCATTTCTAGTCCTGGAGAGTTATCAGTCAGGCTGCTCCCTATCAGATTTCCATGCTGACGCTATGTCCAGAGAGGTCAACTGTCCAAAGGAATGATGTACCAAGTGCTTTCAAAGGAGACAAGCGTGAACTTCAGTAGAGCTCTCCTGTAGCTATAAAGCTTTTTTAGCTATACAACAATGAAACTGTGAAAATAATTTCTGTACATCATAAATAAAATGCTGTAAGATGTCAGGATTATCAATACTCAATGCCAAGTGACAAAATAATGTTGCACCCGAGTAAGTTCTGCTGAAGCAATGAGTGATTTTCTTACTGCACAGTTGGCATATCCTGGAGTCTTTGGATTCTGCACTGTGGAGGTTGAATGTGTTTGAATTAATTAATATTTAAAATGTTCTCTGCCCCTGATTTCAGCTCAGCTCCCCAGACCATGACAGTGCAGGTGATCACAGAAAAGCCACTGGAACAAACAGCCACTGAATTCTAGTATGGTCAAGGATCCACGGAAAGGGCCAGGGAACTTGGAGACTCCCAGTTTGTGCACAGTTGATACAAAGCAGGGTTTTGGGGTCTGTGGCTGCTGCTAGGATGAGAAGAGGACATGACCTGTTCACTCTGAGAGGCTGAAGACACCTAGAGAAGGAGGAGTTGACAGACTTGCCTGGTTCTCTGCCTTCCCTTTCACTTCTTGGAAAGGCCATCCAAACAGCCTTTCCAAACTTCCCAGCATGCTGGTAAGGTCCTCAGTGTGGAAGAGTAGGAGAGTGCTTCTGCTCCATCTTGCTGTCCTACTCTGCTCCTGAATTGTTCCTACTCCTGGTGAAACCTGGGGCTTGCCAGCTGTCTGCCATGTAACTCGTGGCTGATTTCCACATGCTCCCAGTTCCCCTTCCACTTGCCTGGGCAGTCCTTTGGCCTCCCAAGCAGAAGCATGGACAGAGCATAGATCAGCCACTTCCCAACCACGTGGCTTTGGGCACAGGGACAGAACTGCATGTTCCAGTCTGAGTAACTGGTATGTGGCATCGCTTCGGGCTCCGCAGATTCTCTGACAGCACAAAAAGGCAGGTTAGAAAGGCCAGAGACAGAGACCCAACTGTTCATCTGGCATTCTCATACCTCTCTTCTGAGTGTCTCTGATGGCCTGTCTCATAAATCATTAATGCAAGATACTTCTGAATAAATACTTTCTCTGTATCTTCTCCAGTACTAAGGATTAATTTTGCATGAGTCTTTGCCTTTACTCTGTTCTTCAACAGCGACAGAAATTATTCTCCTGGCCAGATTTTATGAATGATGTTCCACATTTATTGCATATTATGACCTTTTTGGATGATACAAAGTCAAGCCTAGGGATCTGCCTTTCTTATTTTTCTTCTCTAATGAGCAGTGTTGCAGTATAGACACGTGTAATTTACATCCTTTATTTGAGTTTAAAGTAAGCTCATGATTAACATTTTATATGAAGCAAAGTGGTGAACAGGAGAGTTCACTGACTTTTCAACCCTGGAATCACCCAACCACTGTTTCACATTCCAAATAAAATACTTGCTGGGTTTCACACCAGTCTTTTACCAGTGCATATCACAATGTTGCTGTTGGGAAAAACTGAATTTATTAAGGCAGTATATTTTAAAAATTGGCTCCAGCACCACACAGCTGGCAACAAGGAAAAAGTAATCTAAGGCAGCATGTAAAAAACTGTTCTCTAGTTAGACTGTGAATTTTCCAATAACTGCCTCCAACAGACCACCCTATGACACTGACTGCAAGCACATAAAGCCTGATTGTTCAAAAGTCATATAAATAAAATGTAGATGTCAAAATGCCAACCTCCCACTATTCACCTCCAATCTTTTCTTTTCATCTCTTACTGCTTATTTTGCTTTTTTCTTTCCTGGTGTCCTTTCTTTCACTGATGTTTTCCTTCAGCACTGCCCCCTCTTTGTCTCCCAGAACCGAGTGGAGCTTTTAGCTTTAATGGCAGAACAGGAGCCAGCAAACAGAAAGAAGCTGGGGCAGGAGGTTTGCTGAGCACATCAAGCATCCAAAACCAGAGCAGTGCAGGTTATTTGTGTGTGAACACAACTTCACACATGTGGTACCCACCTGAGCAAACCAAGGTATCACTGGGGCAGTTTAGAGAACTAAGCCCGAGCCCTGCTCAGTATGTTTCAGTGTGTAATTTGTAGCCGTGAGTTTGACAACTTAGAACTGTTCAAAGATCTTTTAATCTTTCACCTCACATGGTACTACACAAGGACAGGCTACCCATCACTCAGGAAAGAACTATGAAAATAAGAAAAATAGATTAATCAACCCGGATCACTGAAAAACCCAAGAAACTCTCACTCCTGTTGTCTGGAACTAAAATACATTGAGTACTTCCTGGTTTATAACACACTTTGTGTAAAGGCTGTTTACTAAAAGACAGTGTTGGTGTGGTGTCACTTCTTTGATTGTTTGGGTTGATGAAAAGTGTTTGTAAATGTATCTTGTTAGACCTAAGTCGGGTGAAACGTACTTCAATGATCTCGGTTTTCCTTACTAAAAATTAAGCAACTTAAAAGTTTCAAAAAAACTGTAATTAATCCTCCTTTTGAGAACAAAAAGGATACATTTTAAAAATGTTATTATTACCTCAGTAATGCATGCAACAAAAAATGTCTCCCATCGCAAAACACTAAGAGCAGGGATGAGTGCAAACTAAACAAGTCAAAGTAAATTATCTATGAAACCACTTAATCCAATATAACAGAGAAAAGTAATAAAGTTTTGAAACAGCTTTTCCTCCTCTGGAGAATGCAGAATTTTTTTCTCCATTGGAACTCCTGACATAGGTCAAATATTGGACTACACTGAGATTTCAGTTCTTTTCCTCCCAGAGGGACCTAAACATTGTCCTCACAACACGTTTATTTTGCTGGAATAGAAGAAAAACCTAGTCCTGAGAAGGACTGCTGCCAGCTGTCAGGCCAAGGTAATGGCTGTGCCATGTGCTCTCTTCAACAGAAAGAACATAAAAATGTGGATTCCACACCACGACTGCTTCTCAGATCTCTATTCCAATCAGTTCGTACTGACTTCCAAAGGCTTAACTTCTCCAGGAACTCAGCTAACATGAGCACTTTACTCAGATGCTTCAGCACAGCTCCACAAATCTGTTCTGTCAGGCTTTCTCCTCTGAGCACCTCTACACAAAGGGATTCTGTGATGGATGACCCATACCTTTATCTTTTGGTCCACACTAACACATAGAACAATACCTTCCTGTACTTCTGATGACACAGTGCAGCTATAAAGTTACCCAAATTGCTGGATGGGCAACCATCTCCTTGGCATCACAGCTCACCTATGTCAGCACTTGTTTCCAGGCTGAGGTGTTCATAGGCTGCAGATTCTCCTTGTGAGGACCTGTTCATAGGCTAGGACAACTTACAAAGGGAAAATTATAATTTTTCTTCCCTGTTTGGTATTTTTTTAATGTTACGAGATAATTGACATTTCTTCCCTCTCTCTGGTCTCATTTATTATGGTGATAATGCTTCTGAAGTATTTAATGAATTCCATCCGAACATCTTCAGGATCTTCCTCCAAGTTGGAATGTATTAGTTTCAGCTTATTCAGTGGGTAAGCTTTGGAAGTAAATAAAAAACCATTAGGTATATTCCTTTTATAAAAGACATATTCACAATCAAGGCAAGGTCATGGGACAGCTCATGTTGGAGTCAGCTCGAATTCAGTAGTATCCAATGTTTGATACCCCAGATAACACATGAAGAAGAAATGCAGCAGAGCTTGTCACAATTACAAAAAAATACAGCTTATTGCCAAATTAAATCCTTCAGACAGTATTATTAAAGTTTAAAGTCTGTTTTGGACTCATGTTCAGTGAGACAGAATCAAACAATTCAGCATTGAACTGCAATTTTACTACTGAACTGATATGACGTTTTTTGATTACTTCAAAATTGTGGAGTCATATTGATCTATTAAATAAGTATTAATACTTATAACAAATACATATTTGTTTGAACACTGGAGCAGGTTGCCCAGAGAGAGTGTGTGTTCTCACACATATAAAGAGCCACAAAATTTTGCAGTATATAAGGTATCTATTACTGATTTTAAGAGGCAGATGATCATTAGCCTTTTATTTCAAAGGTCTCCTGTTCTTTTGATTAATAGAATGCAGATTTAAACAGCATCAAAAGGGTCAGTTAACAAAAAAACATCCAAGGGAAGAACCAAACTACTCCTGATGAGGAAATATGGCAGGAGTTCTAATTCCTGGCTCAGCTGCATACTCACTGTGTGACTTTAGAGAAGCCACTCAGAACTTTGCTTGCCTTTACTTTCCCTTTTGTGAAACAAGAATATCCTTGAAATCCATTATTTCTGTTTTTGCAGAGCACTATATTGTTCTTTAATTAGCATATTTAAATGAAAATTGCAGAAAAAATTACAGATGGAGTTTTCCATCTCCTTACCCAAGGACAGGTTTTCTGTGTCCTCTGAGCTGCCCGGCTTGTGATGTGCCACCAGGAGACACTGACTGTTGAGCAGTGGCTGCTGCTGCACGAAGCAGGTGTACCACATTTCAATTTCCTTCAGGTGACTGGGCAAGTCAGGGTTGAAGATTATTATTACTCCATGAGAGTCCTTCATCAGAGCTGGCCAGCACGTTTCAAACCTGGAAAAACAGGAGCACAGAAAATGGCAAGATGTACAGCTGAAAAACAGAAACATGCACTCAAACTGCCTCAAGTTTCCTTCTTCCCTCCTCAAGAAGACACAAGTAATTTTTTTTAATTACAAGATCAGTAATCTTGCCAGGAATCTCTCATATTCCAACTCTTTTGTTTTACCTATTATGCTAGGCTCATGATCTGCTGACAACCTGGTATTTGGTCAAATGCTTGTTTATAGCCTTTTTCCCTGAAAACGGATCTGTCCTGTTCTCAATTGTATCTTTTGGAAATTTAGGCCTCAATCATACATATACATTGTTTGAAGTCCACTCACATAATAGCTTCAAGAAGGTAGGGCAATTACAAGGTGGGCCTCCGTCTCCTGTACCTGTAATTCCACTCCAGGAGTTGTGAACTTTGCTGTTTTATTCAGTCCTTATCCAAAGCGAAGTCCAGCTCTGATCGTGGCAGAGAGTACCTAATGTCAAATGCTTTACAGCACAACCCATAAAAGGGGCTGAACAGTCAGGAATATTCCTCATCTCAAACAGATCATTGGTTTCAGGCCTGAAGTATGAATAACTTCTGTAAACAGAACTATTATGAGTCAAGGAACCTGGAAAAGGTAACAAGGATGCTGGCTTACTTCAGATCTCCACTGCAATCCCACAGCTCAAACCGACACGCAGCTCCCTTGCTGTTCCCGTTCAGGTTTGGCCTCTCATACTCCAGGATCCTGCGGAAATGATGGATACACGAGGGGATACGACTGTACACAGGAGCACAGCAGAGTGTGCGGGTCCCAGGGGGCACACAGAGCTCGGAGTTCTCGGGGGGCACAGAGAGCTCAGGGTTCTTGGGGGGCACAGAGAGCTCAGAGTTCTCGGGGGGCACAGAGAGCTCGGGGGGCACACAGAGCTCG
>VWZG01001150.1:54625-78351 GCA_013396735.1 Grallaria varia | reverse complement strand
AAGCTGAAATAATTTGGAATGCCTTTCTCAAGGATTGATCACGCCTCTTTTAAATTTAGAACAAAATTTTAATTTGAAAAAAAAGTGTAGAAGGAGAGAGAACAGTTCTTAACTACTAAATATAGTTATATATGCATATATGTATATGTGAACCACCAGAACAGAACATATAACAACTATATAACCAAAAACCTCCAAACAATAAGTCCCTGAAGATACGGGGTGGGGGGTCGGCTCCTCTCTTGCAGGCTGCAGGTAGCAGGCAGCGTGGTCCCTTTGTTCTCCTGGCCGGCCAGCTCTGGCCCCGGGGAGGGGAGGGTGGTGAGCAGAGGGGTCGGAGATCTCCCTCGCTAATGCCTTGGTGTCTCAGGGTGAAAATGGCAGTAACTCCAAAGCAGTGAAGATTAGATTGTATATCCCAGTGGAGCCCTGGGCCCAACGGGCTAGGAGCAGAAGGCAGGGAAAGAAGCTGGAACCTGCAGCAGAAGAGCAGCAACCTCCACGCGCTGGTTCTGTCTCCTCCGCCTCCGCCGAAGAAGTGCCGTGAAGCCAAAAAAACCACTCCCCAAAACAAAATGAAAGAACTATCCTCCAGAGCTATCGAGGTGGAATTTCGGATCGTTAGCTAGGTGGAGGCAGCCCCCCAAAGTTCGTGTTGGCAGGAAAGGAAAGAAAAATCCTGACAAAATCTAAAACTATGACAGAAGTCAAGGCATGGCAGGTGAGACAGGCTGCTGATGAGGTTGGCAGTGAGAGAACTGTTTTACTGGTGCATGATTTTTGTGCTTCACAGCCAGCTCGATAACCAGGGTGTTCTCTTGTACTCTCCCATACTCCCAGGCCCAGGGCTGCTGGCAGGCACTTGGGTTTGCTCTTTGGTTTGGAAATTAACTGGAGACACCAGTCTCTTGTCTTCCAGTGGTGGTACAGAATGCAAATAGCTTTCCAGAGATTTGCTCAGAAAACATGAGGCAGCAGTGATACGGGACTGGCTCCATTTTTTTCTTTCTCCACAATTTGTTAGTCATAACCTCAAACCAGTCTTCTCATGGTGGGGTCAATAAGTGCAGGGGCTGAGAGGATGTGAAGTACATGCATTGTACCTCTGTCCAGAGACTGTGATTAACTGCTTATGAAACCCAGTGCAGAGGAACTGTGAGAGGTGGAAGCCTACCCAGAAATGGTTTTGAAGGATATCAACAAGGGAACCCAGCTCTGAATTCATGGAGTCAAATCTTAGATGTGACATGAGTCTCTTGGTCCAACAGCAGGAGTGTGGATCCTGCACTGTGGCATGGCCTGGTTTCCTCGTGAGGGGGGCTCTCTTGGCTATGTGACCAAGCTCTCTCCACTGGCAGTGAGGGGGACATGGATTGCCCTCCTATGGGTAACTGGGGATAAGTGGTGGGGCGGGTCTCACAGAGCTTGTCAGGACGTGGATATAGGCTGCAGGGGTTTCACAGCCAGACCTGGTCAGGGATGGAAGTTGCCAGGCTCTCTGTGTTTTGGCCAGACGTCAAAGCCCAGGAAATCATGCTGAAGCAAGCAGTGGTTTTGCTCCTGTCTGGTATCTCAGTGGGCCGCTGGCTAACACTGGCAAAGGAGAGCTGGGCTGTCTCTGATTTAATATGGCTTGTTGCTGGCACATGGCCATGCAGGGAGATGCCAGCGTCTCTGTGGCAGATTTGGGGAGTGCGTTCTGGCTCTTTTCACCTTAGACTGTGGTTCTTTTCCCCAGGCTTCTCCCCGGGTTTCGACATCAAGCACCTTTGACCTCCAGATGAAATTTGTGTGTGGCCAGTGCTGGAGGAATGGGCAGCTGGTGGAACCAGATAAAGACCTCAAGTACTGTAGTGCCAAAGCCCGCCACTGGTGAGCAATGCAATCTTCTCTTTCCTCCATTCCTGTTGAAGCATTCCACTTCATTTTAAACTAGGCTTCTTGGCTTTTTCATTGCTTTGGTTGCTCTTCTCTGATGCATGTCACATCTGTTTGCTCCTCTCAACTCCTTGGGACCCGTGAGAATGTTTGGTGTGACAGAATCATTGAATCATAGAACAATTTGGATTGAGAGGTACCTTCACAGGTCTTCCAGTGCAGTCCTCCTGCAATGAACAAGGGCATCTTCAACTAGATCAGGTGGTTCAAAGCCCCGTGTGACCTGACCTTGAATGTTTACAGGGATAGGGCTTCCACCACCTCTCTGGGTTGTGCCAGTGTTTCAACATCCTCATCGTAAAAAGTTCCTTCCTTATCTTCTCTGAATCTACCATCTTTCAGTTTCAAGCCATTACCTCTTGTCTTATTACTACAGTCCCTACTAAAAAAAGTTGTTCTCATCTTTTTTTATAAGCCCCCTACAAGAGGAATATTGGCTGGGTAATCACTGTTGGGTCATGGAAACTGTGGCCTGTCTCATCCAGACAGCCTGGCAGGATAGGGTGAAAGGGTTTATAGGCCTTCTCTGCCCATAACACAAGCCACAAAGGTACAGTCCAGCATCCTATTGCAAATGTAAGACTTTTGTTGGAGAAAAGACAGAAGCAGCAGTTTCTGGAGGAAGTGATTAGGTGAGGATCGTGTCCTGAAATGGGAAAAATAACACCTCTTTGTGCAGCTGCTGAATAGAACTGGGGGTTTTGCCCAGGGTGTCTCCTGCTGTTCACTTGTTAGAGCTGTAGGAGAATTATTACTTTTTGGCACCTGTTCATAAGATGGTGCTTGTAATGACTTGTACTTCTATTGCACCTTTCAAGCGGAAAATATTCCCAAGTGTTTTTCATGGATCTGATTGCATAAGAATTGTCTGTGTTGAGGAGTTGAATGCAGCTGTTTAGTAATCCATGGTAATGTCATGTGAGATTTGGGGGAGATTTTTGTAGCTTCATGAGAAGAGATACCCTAGGAAATAGGTAATATGTACAGGGAAAAGTCCTCCTGAAATGCCCTCCTGAAAAGCTTCTTCATCATAGATATGCACGTCTAGAAGCAACCAGATAGTGCAGGGACAAGCTGGACAGCAGGCTCTGGTCATCTCTCAATATTTAAGGGTCTCTGAGGTAAAGAACCCTTGTTCTGCTCTTTCTTATGCCTCTCTTGATTTATTCTCTCTTTATCAGTTGGACGAAGGAACGCCGTGTCCTGCTGGTCATGTCCAAAGCAAAAAAGAAGTGGGTGTCTGTCCGACCACTGCCTTCCATCCGCAACTTCCCACAGCAATATGATGTAAGCCCCATGTCCTGCATGGCCAGGTGCCCTTTCCCTTCCACTATGGTGCAGTGCTTTGAGGGCTACTTCCTTGCAGCCTTGCAGGGAGGTAGGCAGATGATGGCTTAGGTGGGTGGTAAGGACAGACTGATGGCAGCAAAACACATCCAGCAAAAAGGTAGAGCAGAAAAAGGAGCAGCACCCATTTAAACTACTCTATGCACATATATGAGTTTTTGGTGTTGCTGTTAATGCATATCAAGAACTGTTAATGCATCTCCAGCTGGCACAGGATTTGGGAATGAAACTTAAGTCTCCCCTTAGGTCAGGGTTTCTCAATGTCAGCGAGAGGCGAGACACTTAGGAGTAGCCAATTCCTGCCTTTGCTGTGGCTGGGCTGCTCTAGATTGTGAAACTTGCTCACAGTGGATTTTGAAAGCAAAACCAAAAACTCAGCTAAAAAGCCACGTGCTGTGAGGAAAATTACAGATATCCAACCTCAACCCCAAATGCAGTAATAGATGGTTTTTCTCTTCCTCTCCTTTCCTTTTTCCCTGAAAGGAAAAGCTGCTTCTCCCTACCCTAGGTATGGTATGTCCTCCTCCTCTAGGGGAGAAGGGATAATCAGTAAATATGGTGCTTGGAAAGCTGCTCATGTTCTCTGGCAATGATGCTGTTGGTAGCTGTGAGGTAAAGTTGTGTGTGCATTAGTGTGGTCTAAGCAACTTGTAAGGCCACTCTTCTCCCACTCAGAGGGGGCTGGAAAATTAGTCACCTTTGGGGACCAGCAGCTTGATCAGTAGGAGACACTGTGGGGTCAACCCAGGTTGCTCCCTGCTGTCTTGCCCTGTATCTGCTCCCCATCACCTGTGGAAATGGAACAGGTGCTGAACTGAGCTGCCTGCACATTTGTGGCATCAGGAGATTGGGGGAAAGAAACATGAGTTAATGATGTATGAAGTGTTCTGTTTGCAACCTCTCTTGTGTGTAATTTAATGCCCCACCTGGTTATTGAACCCCCTTTCACTTTAGCAAGGAGTGTTTGTGCTGATACTAAATTTTTCTCTCTGTCTTTTAACAGTTGTGCATCCATGCACAGAATGGCAGGAAATGCCAGTATGTGGGCAACTGCTCCTTTGCCCACAGCCCTGAGGAGAGAGACATGTGGACCTTCATGAAAGAAAATAAAAGTGAGTGGGGGAAGTGTGGGCCAGAGAGTTTGGGGAGAAGTAAGAGGACATTTGGGCAGTGAATACAGGGTCTATTAAGATATATTCTTGACAACAGAGACAGAGCTGGATAGGGCTGCTCCCATGACCTTAGATGGGATTATGGGGCAGGTCTGTCTACAGTAATTTAGAGCTGCTCTTTTCATAAATGTACATGTATATCTTGAGTCCCTTGCTCTAGGGCTTGTGCACACTGGTCTCACGTCTTGCTTTGCTCCATTGCTGCTCTCTCTGCAGCATGTTTGAATCCACCCTGTGTTGTTCCTCCAGTTGACTGTAAATGTCTCAGGATTGGCTCAGTATGGAGCACTGCCAAAGCACCAGTCCTGGCCTGTAGCTGCTCCTCTATCTCTCTTGAGTCTTCTATCTGCCTTGGCGTTCTTGCCTACTTCTCCTCCTATCACTTGCTTCTGGGCTGCGGCACTCCTTGCTCATGGCATTGTACTTAGAGGGGTGGAGGTGGGATTTTGAATGAAAGCATCGTTGGGTGGTAACTTTTTGGAGGAGCTTGTCCTTGTTTAATTATGCAGGCTCCCAGCTTACCTTCTGGGAGATAGTTCGGGGGTTGCCCATGTCCTGGATGGCCGGTTCTGGCAGCAATCCTTGTTTATTCAGACTGACAGCAAGCTGGGGAAAAAGGACCAGTTGTCCACGTGCTCACCTGCCTCTGTGGGAGATGCTGGAAAGCCTGAAGGATTTCAGGCCTCCCCTGAGTTTTTTTCGTCTTTATGACTCTGTGGAGGGTCTTTCTCTCTGCTGGGCAAACTGTTACTTGTTACAGTTCCAATAATTTTGTTGCTGAGGCCTTTAAAGCACATCAGACCATTCTGGGTGTATTTGCTTAAGCACGAATGTGAATCTTCTAAGGAAAGTGTTGTTTCAGTTTGGGGGCATTTGCATTCATTATCCCCGTTGCCTGGAGTTCCCCAATTACCCATTTAGCAAGGAGTAAATCACTAATGCATCACACTTAGAGCATCCTATGACTGTCTGCAAACGTGTTTCCATAGGTTCTCTCAGGAGCTGATCTCGGAAAGGCAGATGTATAGTTACAGCTTCCACCTGAAATTTCCCTTCCCACTAGTATGCTGAGTGGGTTTTAAACCAAAAGCCGCAAGAGACAAGGACTGCAGTCCTCTGGGCAGGTTTTGAACTTGGAGCAAGCTATCACTGGTCTTTCTCCCCTCCTCAATGCTTACTGTGGCCAGCTTGCTTAAGGGTTCCCCTCCCTCTCTAGCACTGAGGATGAAGCTTAGGTGTGGAGGAAGGGGACAGATCTGAAACTAGCCGCTGCTTTAGCTTCCTGGCTGGAGTGAGATGTCTTCTGAGGTCAAGCAGAATCAGTTCTGATAGAGAATCATCTTGTGGGGTGAATTCCATGAAGATCTTATAGAACTTTCCCACCTTTCTGAAAATTTTGAATAGCTTGCTCAGCTGATAGAAGACACCTCCCATACCAAGTGGTCTGGTGTGAATTTGGTTCCTGTCCCCAGGAGTCTGATCTGAGGAGGTGCTCCCAAGCACAGACCTGCTGCACAGGCGAGGGGAGGGAAGGGCTGCCCCAGCATTAGTCCTTTAGTTGTAGTTTGTGCACAGTGTGGGAGGTTGTCTGAGTGACTTCATGAGTCTCCTTTGTACAGTATTAGATATGCAGCAGACTTATGACATGTGGCTAAAGAAACACAATCCTGGGAAACCTGGAGAAGGAACACCACTCACCTCACGAGAAGGGGAGAAACAGATCCAGATGCCCACCGACTATGCAGACATCATGGTAATCAGCTGATCTCTTGTCCTTCATTCTTCTTCCTCCTCCTCAGTGCTGACAGCCTGCCTCTCTCCTGTGCTTCAGGTGTGAGCAAGCAGGGACTGCATTGCTCTTCTGGAAAAGGGCCTCTGCTAACATAGGTTGAATGGATGGCTTGGAGCAGCACAGCAAGGGCAGCACAGCAGAGGCAGAAAGAGGTTGGCCTGGGGTCAGCAAGGCTCTGCAATGGCTTTTCTGCTAATCCTCAGGTCATTAGGAGTCTACCTTATGTTCACTTTTGTGTGGGCTCAGCCTCTCTCCAGGGTTCCTGCCTGCTCCTGGGCAAGCTGGCAAAGCCATTGCAGGCCTATGAGAAAAGGAAGAATCTTGTAGAAGAGATAGGTCGGGAGCACAGAGACCTAGAAAATTAAAGGCAGATGTGTCTCCTTAGCCCAGAGGTGGTACTGGTGTAAGAGTCTGTGCTCCTGAAGAGTCCTATATTGCCTGTGTACCTGGGGACCTTGCAGTGAGACCCGACTGGGGCCACCAGCAGGGTCAAGGAGGCCATGTCAGTAAACTGAGCTGCCCTTCCCCTGAGCCTGTTTGAGCCCTAGGGAGATGCCAACAGAGCATCTCCTCAGTTTCTCTTTAGAGGAAGCACAGTTCCTAAAGATGACATGGCAGAGAAGTGTGAAGGGAAGTCATAGACTGAGTGGAGCTTCCAGGATGCTCTGGAAGGAGGGGGGCAGAGGCAGTGCCAGCACAAGGAAGGCGGATGGTTGTGAATGTTAACACTGACTGGCCTTCTGCCCTGTCTGCACTGGTTAGATGGGCTACCACTGCTGGCTCTGCGGGAAGAACAGCAACAGCAAGAAGCAATGGCAGCAGCACATCCAGTCGGAAAAGCACAAGGAGAAGGTCTTCACCTCAGACAGTGACTCCAGCTGCTGGAGCTACCGCTTCCCCATGGGCGAATTCCGACTCTGCGAAAGGTACCGTTGTCTCATCTCCTTCCTGTGCTGCTGCTGCATGGACAGGGTAACATGCCCAGGGCTTCTGTCATCGCTCCTCATCCTCACACAGAGTTCTCAGAGAATTCTGCATGGAGAAGGAGTGGGATGAGATGATGGGTTTGGGTTACAGTGAGGCTGCTGTTGGATCCCATAGGTGCTCAGCCACAATAGTGAGGGATAAAAGTACGCTCCTGAGCATGTGTCTTTAGAAGAGGAGAGCAAGCTTCATGTCTGCCCCTGTGCCCCCCATAGCCAGGATGCTCTCAGCTCTCAGGCTGCTGAACAGTCCACTTGGACTAGTGCTTGGGGGAATCCCAGGTGCCTTATTAAATGGTTTGAGTGCCTCACACCCTCTGAATCAGGACCTTGAGGTACCTTGAGAAGTTTAGAAATGCCATTTTGGGTGGAAAGAAAACTCTGTCTTTTGTGATGGTAACCTGGCATTTCCTCTCATGTGCAGTGGTTTCTCATCCCTGCTGGTCCAGTTCCAGCTAACATTGTTTTGTGCTCTTGACTAAATCCTCTCACAGTCATTGCTCTTTTCGCTGCTCTGTTCCTGTTCCCAGCCTCTGTTGCCTTTCCCACTGCATGGGTTTGTAGTGGGAATGTTTCAGTGAGTCCTGATCGAGCGTCCCAGACAGGGAGCTCAAAACCCTGTCCTGGGGCTGCCCTCTTGACTGTGCTTCTTGTGCTGTCAGGTTCCAGAAGAGCAAGGCCTGCCCTGAGGGAGAGGAGTGTCGCTATGCCCATGGCCAGGAGGAGCTGACAGAGTGGCTGGACCGGAGGGAAGTGCTGAAACAGAAACTGGCCAAAGCCCGCAAGGACATGCTGCTCTGCCCCAGGGATGATGACTTTGGGAAATACAACTTCCTATTGCGGGATGGTGTATAGTAAGGGCAGGGGGGAGCCTGTCAGCTGCAGAAACACAGGGTGGGTTTTCCAGGTGGCAGTAGCAGGGAGAGCGAGATCTGTGTCTTGCAAAGAGAACTTTTTCTTTTCTTTTGTTTTAAGATTATGAGATGATGATTTATTAGTGGTGAATGAATTTGTGAATTTGATTCTCCTTGGCCAGCAAACACCATGCTCACTGAGTTTGTGATCCATCTTTTCTTCTTCCTTTCCCCCAAGTTCTCCTTCCACTCCATCTTTTTGTTTTCAGTGTCCATTCAGAGGAATTAATTCAGTTGGTACTGGACTGCAAAACAGAATTTTTCCTTGTGTCATTATTCTGTCCTTCAGTTCAGGGTATGACTACGGAGGTCTGGAGAACAGAGCTGAGAGAAAGGGCCAGAGAAGTCGTGGATGCCCCACCCCTGGAAGTGTTCAAGCCCAGGTTAGATAGAGCAACATGGTCTAGTGGAAGGTGTCCTTGTAAATGGCAGGGAGATTGGAACTAGATGGTTTTTAAGGTCCCTTCCAACCTAGGCCATTCTATGATACTATAATTTCATGACATCTGGTGAAAAGATGACCATGAATTTCATGTGCTCCTTTTTTCAGTGCTGCAGAGCACACCCGACTTATCCTGCTGCAGCCATCCTGCTCTTCTTGGAGTTCAATACCATAAGAATTAGGAATTAAGGTGCAAACAAGGAAAACCACTAGATCTGGCTTAAAACATCTAGGCTCAAGATCCAGCTGTCTGTATTACCCTAAGGCATCAACTGGTGCTGAGGAGGGTAACAGCCCTGTGGTGTAACAGTGCAGGTAAAAGCAGCAAAGTGATGAAACTGCTTGCAGCAGCAGGACCTGTGTTGTTTCAGATTTGTTCAGATTTCAGACTGTTCCAGCTGTACCCAGAAAGCAAATTGGTGACTCTTCTTTAGATGTCTTTCTCAGTGTGTGGCAAGTTTTCAGGGTAGATAGTTTTGGGTTTGTTTTTTGGCTGGTGTGACTGGTGCAAGTAAAACTGAACTCATCTAGAAGGTAGAGTCTGTGACACACCCTCTGTCACTGTAATCCATGCAGCAGGAGGAAGGCTGTTACCAAAAGGAGCTTCTGTGTGTTTCTGTGTTGCCTTGCATCCTGAAGAGAGGGAGGGAGACAATGCTGTTCCCTTCTTGCTCTTTAAATGATGTGTGTTTCTAGTTACTTAGAGCTGTGTCTTTCCTTCCACTGCCAGAAGAACTGGGTGGGAATCCATTTAAAAGGACACCATCAAGCCTCATGGGTGATATTTAGCTAACAGGAATCCAGCTGGAAGCACTTACTAGCACCAGAGGTCCATTCCTTTCTCCTCAGAGCCAGGGCAGGGAGCTTGCAGATGCTCAGTGCAGCCAGGATGTGACCCATGGCAGGGACAATGGTGGAGAGTGAGTGGCAACAGTAGGACCCCAGTCATGCGCCTCTCCTATCCTGCTGATGGATGCCGTGATGGGGGAACCAGTGATGCTGAGCTCTGGGCCAGAACTTTTTGCTTTTATGTGGCAGCAACAAGAGGCAGTAGTGCTCTGAATACCAGCCTTGTCCTTTCTGGCAGTCTCTTCCTGTAAGCAGTAAACATGTGTCCTGTCCTAAGCTTCCCTCTCTTCTCTTCTGCAGTCCAGCTGTTCTTTGCAGTTTTGTATGCAGGGATGGCACCATCCACTCAAACACAGACACATGTCCCTCCCAGCCTTTGCCAGGGATGTCTTTTTAATGCAGTCTCCCTACACAGCAGTCTTGGACCCCTTGGGGCTGGCAGTGCTGTATCCATGGAAAATACAATCTGGCTGTAAACTGCTTGGTGCTTTGGCATTCTGAGTTCCCTTGTTTCCTCCCTGCTCCCATATCCTTGGGGTTCACAGCTTCAGGAGAGATGAGATGTGGAAATCGAGAGATGCTGTGGAGGCAGCTGTCACTTTCTAAACTAGCCTTTGGGGAGGTGCTTTGGCTCCACTGGGGTAGTTATGGTCCAGTTATGGAGCAGAGTGCTCTGCATACTAGTCTGGAGTCTTACCAGAGAGACAATGTGCTCTAAGTACACTCAATGTGCCTTTGCACTTTGAATCGGTTAGGTTGAAAAAGAACTCAAAGATCATCAAGTCCAGTCGTTAACCCTGCACTGCCAAGTCCCTACACTAAACCATGTCCCTAAAGTGCCACATCTACATGGTCTTTTTAAATACCTCCAGGGATGGTGACTCCACGACTTCCCTGGGCAACTCAACCACTTCCCAATGAGCTTTTTTCCTCTCCCTTAAAATGTGGATGGTAGTGATTGGTTTGGTATGAACAATATCAGACCTAGCAGTTGTTGAGTGGTCAGGTGCTGTATTTTCTCCTCTGTCGTTTGTGGTAGCTGTCGGGATCATACCTTCTCCTGGTCATCCTTGTGCTCAAGTGGTCAACTTTACAGACAGAGACGGGAGAAGGCAAGGCATCAGCTGCTGGGTTATCTTGTTCTGCTCTTCTTGGGCAGAGGCACCAAGGAAGAAAATCTGGATCGAGGAATATTGGAATGTGTTTTTTATTTTTAAAACAAACCTGCATCTCTAGTGTGACTCTAGCATTCGCTGAGCTGTGATTTCTCATACAAGGACTTGTTTAGGTTGCAGAGTGGGTCACTGTCCCCTCTCCCTGTCTCTGCAGTGAGAGCCAAGGTGCTCAGCAGGGCTTCAGAGGTTCAGGCTGGGGCTGAGGCAGGGAGAGGGAGCGCATGCGTGAGATGAGATGAGATGAGATGAGGTGAGGTGAGGTGAGGTGAGGTGAGGTGAGGTGAGGTGAGGTGAGGTGAGGTGAGGTGAGATGAGATGAGGGAGGCCCACAGTCATAAGGGTGTCTCTTTTTGTTTTCCCTGATATGATAACCTGGTCTGTGGTGTTGCAGTACTTTGTCACCAGACTTGTTTTAGTGTGTATATATGTGACCCCTCCCATGAAGCATATATACACAGGTATTAAATATATCTCTCTATATAATATTATATGTGTGTGGTATCAAAGGAATCTTAAATGAGGGTAAAGGAAAAGGACTCGGGCCAGGAAACGCAGCATCTCTAGTTTAAATATGAAGACTTTTATTTGGCATAGGGAATGGGAAATTGCAGAAGAGGGGAGGGTTTTATATAGATAGGTATAAATCTTGAGATGGGACAGGTTTTCCTGTTCACATTTTTGAAACCCCTTAGGATATCCTCACAGTCCCATCTCAGTGAGAGAGTATTATACTGCTAACCAATGAGTAAAGTTTTAATGGTAAGGCTTTGCTTGTATTATTCAAAGGGTCATTGTGAAAGGCAGGAAGTTTCACACTTGACTTCCCAGGCTCGCTTTATCAAGCCAAGAGGGTTTTCTTCAGCACATTATGTGGTCTCAGCAAAACTGCTCAGTGCTCACAGCTCTACAACGGAGAAACCACAAGTTGTAGGGCTTTAAGGGTGTGTTCACAAGGCTCTGTGATAACTCTCTCTTCTTTATTCATGTTAGAGAAGAAAATCCTGCAGCCCAGAATGAAATGTGAGGGTTATTAACAAGAGAAGTGATGTTTTAATTTTATAACTTTAGAAGAAAATCTCATACCCTATAAAATAACCACAGGCATTCACACAGAGCAGAAACTTGTTACATGCTGAAGGACTTAGTAAAAATCTTTTCCCAAATTCTTTGGTAGGGGCAGGGATTTAGGTGACACTGGCATTAGAGTTAACCTGGCCTTTACATGGGGAAGTGAAAAAAAAAAAAAGAACAGAAAATACCCTACTTAGCTTGTATGAAACTGTATGTCAAAAATGGTTGGGTTTCAGCAAGTGAAAGGAAAAGACAGCAAGGGGATGCTGCAGTTCTGAGCTGGGTAGTAATGATTTCAAATCCTTTAATATGTCTTTGTATTAATATAATTTAAGAATACCACGCTTTACTATTAAAAAAGAACTTAGTATCTTTCATAAGGTCTAGTATCAGGATAATAATGTAGATGTTTTAACAACATTTTTGTTTTTGTTCTTAAATAAAGAAAAAACCAAACTTGCTTCTTATAGCCTTTGTAATAGAAAATAAAAGTGTGCACTTTAAACTGTCTCCTGATCCAGTGTGTGTTTGTGTTTTTCAAATAGCCTGCAAAGGGGTTTTATCTTGGTTTCAGGTTTCCCTGCTGTCGGGAAGGAAACAAAAGCACATTAAACATTGGATCGCTTTGGCTTTCTCCCATCTTTAAGTATAATCTGCTGTTCTTGTTGAGGGGAATATTGCCTATATGTGTATAACAGATTATGCAGTTCTTCATCAGACGTACAGTCTTTGTGAACTTCAGGTGTATTTTAGATTATTTTTTCCCCACGTGCCAAGAATCTGCACTCTATATTAACATGTAGTTTTAAGTGTTTGGGTAACCTGTGTTTTGAAAGCTCCAGTAATCAGGTCTTGTAACCACCTTCATCCAGAGGCTCTTCTGCTGTGTAGGCTGCTCTGTTCAACTGGGTCAGACAGTTCTTTTGCCTGACAGGGAAGATGTCCTTAGTCCTACCCACGAAGTTGCACACAGCTTGGTCCGTAGGGAGCATCTGTACACTTTCCCCCTGGAGAGGATGTGTGTGAGGAGGACTGCACCTGGGGAAGATGTCAGTGTAAAAACATTTATTAATAAAACTGGATTCTTAAGGCAGCCAAAACTGGAGATGTGGTGAAGACAGGGGTGTCCCATGGATACGCCCTGTTACTGCTATATAAACTGGTAGAGTGACCAGAAGGCCATATCCAGTCAGGCCCGAGGAGAGGAGATTTGTTACATTTCCCTGATGTGCCTCCATACAGACACAAGGACTTCTGGTCAAAGGAGGAGACACTTGAATACTTGCTTGTAGTGCAGGGGAAATGAGGAGACCAGTACACTTCCAAAGGGCATCGATTGAGTATATACAACGGGAGAGACATTAGTTTTATATTCCAGAGATTATTGAGGCCATGCTGGCAAGAGTTGAGGGTAGCCTTTCCAGTTCCATGGAAACCAAAATTGTCAAATTACAAGGCAGACAAAGCATGCAGAGAAAAAAGAGTGTTTTCCTTGCAGGTTTGAGCCTCAGCTGTAAACCAGTGTTTCTTCACTGAAATAAAGTTGTAATTGGGAGAGACAGGGAAAGGAGGGGTGATTTCATCCTCCTAGGAACTTCAGCAGTTTCAGAGACAAGGGGAAGAGACCCAGGTCAGCCAGGAAGAATCCAGATCTGATTGAGGATTGAGAGGAGCAGGGTGGGAGGAAGTCTTCATGGTCAAGACCATTAATGCCATCACACAGCAGCCTGGCAGAGGGAGTTTGCTGCATATGAGATTTCTAAGCAATCCTGTGACTGAGTCTGCCTGCCCACACTATAGAGAAACGTTTCTGGACAGTGACAGCAGGGGATCCAAATGCTGTCATTCTCTTCATTGTGTTTGCTGCTGCCATTGCAACCAGGAATAGGGCGATGTTGTGCTGTGCCCTGTGCACAGAGAGTAGCAGAGAGTTCCTGTCATGCAGGAGCTGTAACCTGGGGAGGTGTGCTAGTCACTGGCTGGGGTGGAGGCCACGGAGAAGAACCATGTAGGGCACCTGGGGGGAAAAACATGGGGCAGAAAACAACGTGCTAAACAGTAAAAGACGCTTGGATAGGAGTGACTAGTGGGAGGGAACTGGAGGAGGAAAGGCTGCAAGCACACCTGGCTGGAGCACACAGGTGTTTGGTGTGGGGCAGAAGAAGGTGCTGAACAGACTTGATTGGGTACTATGGCGTGGCTCTGGGCAGAGGTCCTGTGGACACTTAGCTCTTAGGGCTTCCTGGAAAGCCATGGGCTCTGGCCAGGAGCATTGAGCCATGTCTCATTCAGCCTCGCCCTTTCTCCCCAGGATGCAAGGAGACAGGACAGGAGCTACGCATTCCAAATAGCCTCTCTCCCTTCCCAGATGGATTGTCACCTTCTGTTTTTCTGCAGTTCCCCCTCCAGGCAGGAGCAGCAGGTCCTGGTATCCCCAGGGCAGGAGTGGTGTTTCCTAAAACCAGATTCAGGTGCAGCAAGGACAAGAGCAGGAATCAGACCAGGTGACAGCTCCAGCTGACTCCTTTCCCATCACAACAGTCCTGTCCCTGGCAGCTCCCAAGATTATACCTTCCAGGGATGCTCCTCTCTGCAGTTTATCCTATGGATGGCCATGCTCCAGAAAGCTCCTACTTTTTCCAAAGAGGCTCAGGAAGCACAGTCATAGCAGAGCCCCAGGAAATAGAGTTACTCATACCCATCCAGATTCATCCTCCCAAAAATGACATTTACCCAGGGCTGAGATGGAAATCTCTAAACTCAGATGCCAGAGTAGATTGGCTTGCTTGGAACTGGAAAAATGCTCAGCTCTGGAGGTGCTCTTTGGTGTATTTCTTTTGTTCTCAGCAGATCTCCTATGTCTGCTTTAGCTGTGGGCTTCCAGTAGTGCTGGAGCCCTCCAGGCAGATGGTCGGGAAGGATGAAGAGTTGCATAGTTTCTCTAATTGAAAACCAAGGCATTCTCCCCTGTCTGTACCCCAGCAAAGCTCTGAGGCAGAGGGAAAGTCCTGCTTCCATGGAAGTGAGATGGCCTCAGTTTTCATCAGCCAAATAGCTTGAGAGTAATTGCAACACAGCCAGACATTGCCCCTGGGAGCTGTGGTGGAGATTCAGTACAGAAGCAGTGTTTGAAAAGAAGCTCTAGGCAGTCTGGATCTTCTCCTGTTCGAGACCATTTATATCCTGGCTTTGGGGGATCAGCAGCAGCCAAACTGCCTAAACTTTTTCAGGATCAGTTGTTTTCTTTGAGTTCGCAGGCTGTCCCCAGGCTCAGATGACTTCTGTATCTGTCCATCAAGCTCTGACCTCCTGGGCTATGATGCTGCAGGATCCCTGCTTCTGCTGGGGACCACGGTGTTCCCAAGTGGTCTGACTGAACCTGGGAAGGGATGGCCAAGGGACAGCCCAGGTCCTTACAGCCAGCTTCTTCCTTTTGAGAAGGAAGCAGCCAGAGTAATGTGTATCTTGCTGTCCCACCCAACAGTTTCCCATGGACCCTGGCAGAGGCCCAGTATCACTGCACTCAGATTTCCCCATTCTGCCTTAAAGCCCTTGATCTTTGCCGCTCATGGCACCTCCTACCAAGGTTTCTTCAGAGACCTCCCAAAACTGTCTCTGCCCAGGCTCCCAGGGTGCTTCCAGACTAGGGAATTGCACACAGGCAGGTCTCTGTGTCCTTCCTGCCAAGGGCATCACAACTTCCGGTGAACTCAAGATCCTTTCTCATGTTTTCTCTCTGCCTGGCACTTAGTTTTCTGGCAAATGGCACTTCACAAGGGAAGGCCACATGCAGACAAACAGAGCTGTGGTGAGACCAGCTGCTATATGAGAATCCCGAGAAGGGGGAGATGTCTTGGTGGAGGTGTTGGGGAAGCAAAGCTCATTAACTTTTTGGCACACATTTTGGGGAATTAGATTTTAGAAATCCTTTTGCCTCAGGCAGGAGGTGAGGCGGTTCCTTCCACTGGGGTTCACTGCTTGCTTGGGAGATCCTGGTGCAGCTCCTCCACGCAGGGAGACAGACAAGCACACATGTGCACAGACATAGGCATGTGTATGCATGCAATACCCTGCTGGGGAAGGGGCAGCCCTTCCAGAGGTAGGAAGGGGGCTCAGAGAGAGGCCTCATCAAGTCTGAGTGTCTATGTTGCATGTTGCTACCATCAAAAGTACCCAAAGTGTTGCATGCCTGTATTGCAGGCACCAGGCAGAGTCTTTAGCCAATGCAGAGCCCCAGTCCCACTTTTCCCACCCTCAGCTGTCCACCCTCCCACGCTGGCTTCATCACTCCTTCTCTGACCTCCTTTTCTCTCAAAGTAATCTGCTGTGGATGCAGAATACCCCTGTGGTCTCGCCACAGCCTTCCCTGCTGTTCTGGGTATCCATGCAGCTCCACAGATGTTTGTTGGCACTAGCAGCAGTATCTCAACCCCAAGAAGATAAGTTTCTGGGATGCGGTGCAAGCATCCTTTCAGTATGGCCATGGTGCAGCCTGCAGGCCCTTACAAAGGTGAGATAAGATCCCTATCAAGCCCAATGCACTATGCAAAAAAAGTAATTAAATCTGGAAGCTGTCAGTGGAGTGTGAAATTGTCCTAGGAACTCGTACAAGAACAAAAAAAAGTATGGATGTCTGTAAAGAGGCAGTGACTGACCTCTGGCAAAGGGTTTGCTTGGATAAAAGAAGAAAGAGGAAACCACTTACCAAGCTAGGTGTGGTGCAAGAACCAAACCCTGTGGGTGGGCCTGGAGCCTCCGCAGAGACATTGAGGACTAGGCTTGATTTGTGGGATGTGCAACAGAAAACATCTCATGTGAGGAGATATGGAAATTTCCAAATAATGGCTGTGCTACCAAGGTGAGTGGTCTTGGTGACTGCAAAAAAAAAGACAAAAAGAAAGAAAATGTCTTGTTTCAAGAACAGCAGAATTTGCAAAGCTTCTAGAGGTTTCTACATGTTTTTCTCCTTATTTCCAGATTCACTTAAGGGAAGTGTCTGTCACCTTGTCTGTCACCACAAGTCCCCTTAGTGCTGTTGTCTTTTGCCTGTCCCTTCACTATTGTCTGTCAGGGGCAGCACGTACTTTGGGGTTTCACTGCCAAAATATGTGCCCCAGATCAAACAGAACAGAGGACAGCAGGTTTTCTCTCTGGGGAGGCATCAGTTCAACTCTCTTCTTCCTATCTTATCTTTCAAATAGAAATAGATAATTAAATGTATTTATCCCTTTGCCAAGGTAGGTAGCATGCTCTGGGGAGGGAGGGAGGGATACATAATTCTGTTGTGTAAGCTTTGTGTCCTTAGAAAATCAGGCAAAAATATTTTTTATTTTCTAAGAGAATACATGCTGTTAGATTACCAAGCCAAGCTTTCAGCTTACAGAGGAAGCTGAGATAACAGCAATTAGTAATAATAACCAATAATGCCTTTCTTTGGTCAAATGTCATTGCTGGTGGTGAGTTCCCCACCAGCTGTGCTTTCAGATATGCCTGAGAAACAATGAAGTTTCTCATCTGTAATGGTGGCCTCAGAAATTGATGTGCAGTCAGGTGCCATCACCAAGGTCAAGACCCATAGCAACAATCTGTCAGAGTTTCTGACTGAAGAGGCACCCAGGTGCGCCACCAGCTCTTGTTTTGGGTCTGAAGGTGGCTGCAAGTTGCTGTCAGGAAGGGAGACAGTGGAAAGGCAGCTCCAGAAGCACTGTGGAATGGCCCTGTGAAGGAGTTGAGAGAGTAATCCTGGGGCTGAGGGAAGGATGGCAGTTTGGAGAAATTGACAGAGAACTCCCTCACCCAGCTCTTTGTAATGAGCACAGCTATATCAGAGGTCTGAAACAATTCTTAGGGGTCTTAAACTGCCAGGAAGGATGTACCTACTGGTAACACCTAAGCAGTGGTGCTCTGTGGCTCCCAGAGCACTTTAGGCCTGATGGCAGGCCTCTGTAGAGAGATCCTGCTAGAGACAGGAGTAAAATTAGAGGTTTTAAAAGAGGTATTTACATGCTGTGGTGCCAAGAGAAGTATCCGAGCACTGCAGAAAGGCAAAGGGATGGGGGGGAAGCAAGGTAAAAGAATTTTTTGCTTAAAAAAACCCACAGCCCTTTGGAATGGAGAGAGAGCATGGACCAAGAGAAATGCTGAAGGACCCACATTCCTCCCCTCTGGACTGCTGAACACGCTCCCCACGCAGATTTGCTGAGAGGTTCAGTCAGCACTGCTGGGCAGTGTGGGTAGCTCCACCAGGAGACCTACAGAAAAAACACTGAAGAAGAAGACACTGGCCTCTGCCATTTAAATTGGTGCTCCTGGAATTTGGTGTTTTCCATCATGTTAGGTTCCCTCTTTTGTGTGCCACTCACTTAGGGCCAGTATGTTTCTGTTGTGCTAATAAAATGCATTTCCTTATGGGACCAAACACCATGCTATCCACTATGACTTTTTAGGACTCTAAATGCTGGCTAGTGATGTGCTTCACTTTAGACACAAGGAAAGTCCTAATGACTTCACTTAGGCCATTTCCATACTGACACCCATGCATGGTTTTGCTGGGCTGTCCCTGATAGCTGGGGTTCACAGACCAGTGTAGGAATACCAGGTTTCTATCACCTCACACTGACACTGTAAGGCTGAGCTTGGCAAAATGGACAAGAGCAAACTGAGAAATAAAGGCACTTCTGTTGTAAATATCACACCCAGCAGAAGTGGAGACAACAGCACATGTAAGATGTTACTTCCCACACCAGGTTCTGATAAAGAAGACCAGACCTTTATCCTCCTGACTTTGGTCCTTCCCTCCATGCTAAAAACTTCACTAATAGGAGAGGAGGGGCTTTGTGTGCTCAAGATTTTACTTAACCAGCTGTTATCAGGGTATTTGCAGGGTTCATGAACTCTCTTGCTGTACATTGCTGTTGTGAGAGGAGGCTGTTAGCTTTTTGATAAAATTCTGTGCCACTTAAGAGGAAAAATCTTGCATTTTGGGGATGATGCACACTTGATAAGAAAGATGCCTTGTGTTGTTACCAATACTGACTTAGGAGGGACATGCAACAAGTGTTGCATCACAGACAAATTGCATCTCAGAGAGCTAAAAAGTTAGCAGGGAGATGCAGACAGCACGTGTATCTCCCCATGGCAGCCTGCGCAGCTCAGAGCTCCTCAGAGCCTCTCGAGAGCCCATCAGAGGATCCCTTTGCTGTTGCATTTGCAGCCGACGTGTGTGTACCCCTGACAGTATGCACCTGATTTTTTTCGCCCTCCAATGTGTATAGTTGTTATAACACCTTGGGAAGGAAAAGGGTGCTGCCTTTGCAAAGTTAGATAACTGGCCCAGTTCTTTGCTGCTGGATTGGCTGGGAGAGGCCCTGTAAAACCACGCTGGCCAGCCGCCCAGCCCAGCCCTGCAAGGCTGCAAGCTATTTCCACAATTGGCCACTTCAGAGTGGGAGAGGGGGAGGTGAAGACAGCCGGGCAAACTGCGTCTCCGCCAGGCTGCTTCCCTCCCTCCTTGTTTTTTCTCAGCCGGAGTAGTTTGGCAAAGCCACTCTGGGTGCCTCCAAGCCCTTCTTGCAACGCCCAGGCAAGTGGAGTGTAGCGTTGGCATCCAGGCACCTGGCCCTCTCTTAGCCCTGCTGGCACGGTCCCAGGACAGGACATGTCAAGCTGCAACACCCCCGGGGGCCCCACTGCCCTGGACTTTCCAGAAGTCCTGAAGTCCCTACTGGAGTATTCTTTACCCTGGACCAACAAGATGACAGGTAGGATTATGGAAATATATCCTATGCTGGGGTTTCTGTTTTGATTTCTCCTTCCCCTCCTTAAGTTGCAAGGCAAGAAGGCAGCAGATCTTGTTTGCTGCAAGCCCTTCAAGGATGTGTTTCCCCAAAGCGTCTAAGTCAGACAGGGAGTTCTGGCACTGAGCATGTTAGACAGCTAGGAGGGAAAAAACGACAGCAGTGGATTGATTACAAAATCAGTCAGGAGTGCTGAGTTCCTGATCCTTTTAATCTCTGTGCTCAGGTACTTCTTGGGAACCCTCAAAGATTTGTCCACAAATCTTCATGCTCATATAGAAACAACTTCCAGGATTGCCATTCATGTAGTCCCATAGTTAATAAACACTGAGCCTCTGGACATTGAGTCTTACCAGATGCAGACTGTCCAGAGAGCCAGGCTGTGTGGGGCAGGCTGACTCTGTGTAAACTTTGATGCTGCAGTTATTTATCAATGGAAAGCTGAGGTAAATAACACAGCAAAAGTTGCACTTTCTTTGCAGGAGCACTTCTGCACTTCCTATACTTTCCCACTCTTTGTGCAGCATTCTAGAAAACAAACAGAAAAGACCCAGGAGGTTATTTAGTTTGGGCTTCTGCTGTGCTGAACACTTTGCTTGTACTGGACTGACTGCTTCTCTATTGCTGGGCATACTCCAAGAGCCTATCACGCAACTTGAGTACTCTCTGATTTTGGATAGGATGCCACACGCCCTTGGCAAGCTGCTTTTTGGTTGTGTTTTAATGTTCGCTGCTGCGTGCAGGGGAGGTGTGTGGGAACACCTCAGCTCAAGTACCTTATGTCTAGGCATGAGTAAGTTGAACTCACCAAAACAAACATGCACAGAGCCCACTCTTCTGTAGGGAATTGCTACCAGAACACACAGACAGCTCTGCAGTCTTGAGGGGCAGCAAGACCCAGAAGCAGAAAAGCCAGACACACAGTGTAGAGAGGGACCCTGCTTTCACTTCAGGGTCAGTGGGAGAAAAGGCTGCTGCTGTCACAGCAAAGTACTCACGACAGGAAAGGCAGCTGCCTGTACCTGTGGTAATACAGTGAGCCCTGTGGCACAAGCACAGGTCCCTGTGGGAAAGGGAAAGAGGGCAAGGGGAACTGCCATACCCCCTAAGGGTATGTCCCATTTCTCTGCTGCTGCCACCTGTGAGCAGTCTCTCTCCTTTGCTGAGACTGCTCACTAACAGGTGTGTTTATACATCACACTGTATGAAGTTCCCCTGTTTGTGAGGACCAGGGCATATTTTTCCAAGCTGACTGATGCCCAGGTAGAAAGCAGACCTGGCTGGGAGGAGGCGGTAACAGCCATGGGAGGCTTACTTGGTGCAGAGCCTTGCTGTGGCTAAACTGAGTTTGGCTGCCTTTCTGGGATTGCTGCTCTCCACCACAAAGTGGATTGAATTAATCCAAGGGAGGAATGCTGGCAAGACCTATCTGTTTGGAGTAGGGGTTAGAGAAGAGATCAGTGATTTCCAGGGAGGATAATGTAGTCTTAACTCAATGTGACTTATTTGGCAGCTGAGGGTGCTGTTTTGTGGCAGCTTTCTTCCTCAGCCCCAGGACCACCCTGCCTCTCAGCATCACCTCCTTTAGTCCTCAGAACTGTCCTTACTATGCTGCCTCCCTCTCCAGGCCAGCATTCACATCATGGCCCTCTGCTCATAGAGCTCAGTTCTCTCCTCCTGGGTCTCCATACTTACCACTCATCAGGATTTGCTGGCTCTCAGGGCTCTGTCTGAAATGTGTTCTGCTATTTGAACCTCCCAGTGGGGCTTGCTGTACATGTGCCCCCACCCTGTGCCTAGCACTGGGCTGCTTGTCACTTGCCTCCCTGGTGCACCAGAACTGCTGTTCTGCATCATCTGGCCCTGACAAAACTCCCAGCAGCTAACAGCCAAGGCCGTTGCATTCGTCTCCTCACACCTCATTGTCCTCCTCTCTTCCTCCTCAGCTACAGAGTGAAAGAAAATGTAAAAATCCCAAGCAGATTCCAGCTTAACCAAGAAGGTACAGCTCGTGGTGCAGTGCCCACTTTCTGCCGGCAATTGCTCAAGCCCCTGATCTCCAGAGGTGTCAAGGAAAAGCTTTCATGAGTCTTTCTTCTAGCTGGCAGGGTAGAGCTAATGCTGGAGCAGAGAGGGAACCCACAGGAATGTTCTCCAGGAACTCCCTCCCTCCTGCCTTCGGGCTGAGCAGCTAACACTGTACAGGCTAAACCCGCTCCAAGGAAAGTTACAACTCAGTGGTGGCATAGAGCAAATCCTAGCACAGTGGAGTGTGGGTGGAAATGTGCCAGAGGAAGAACACGGTCGATCTAAAGGGAAAAGCCCTGGAGTAAAAGCTGCTGAGTGTTCTTAATAACCTCCACTCATATTGACATCACCCAGCAGACCAGTTTCCATTGAGCTCCACAGGGGGGATAGGCGAAGACCCTGTTCCTTGAAGGAGTGCTGTACAGTACTGAGGCACAGCATCATCCTAGGGGCCACCAGCATAGACAACAATGGAACAAAGTGACCATGAGAGCCATAACTGAATGGGAAGCCTGCAGCCTGCCCTACTTTGGCTGCATCCCCTTGCCCTGTTCCTAGATGCTGCTCTTTCCTGACCTCACTAGGCTGTGTTTTCTATCAACCACCTATCAGTAGATGTCTGCTAGGCAAAAGCATCACTGCAAGCTCACTGCCCCTTGCTGAGCTGTGTGTGCTGCCTCTGTCCTGTGTGTGCTGCCTCTGTCGTGTGTGGTCCGACATCTGTATTTCATTGCCCTGTGCGAAGCGGTATCTCCCTTTCACACATGTGCCTTTTTCTCCTGCCAGCTGAGCTTGGCAAGGCGGAGGGAGTCCATGGAGGGCATGCAGCAGCCCTGGAGCACGCTGGGCAGTGGAGCATGCCCTGTTCTGCCCATGTCTTCCAGCTGGATTTACTAGCCTTGATAAACGATGCATTAACCTGTTCCGTTTCAGCCTGTATTAACAAGGTGGCCCTTTCCAAGCTTCCCACCAGGCAGCCTGTGTGCAGGAGTTGCATCAGGAGCTGGAGGCAGCAGAGTGAGCCTCCCAGCCTACGCCAGAGAAGCAGCTGGCAGGCAGGGCAGCTCCCCGTCTGCCCAGGTTGGATGGAGTTGTACCCTGGTCCTCATAGCAGCAACACAGTGGGGGAAAACACCGACCCCATGTGACTTCAAATCCATTCCTTTTCCTGGAGGGTGTGGGGAAGAGTTCAGGCCTGGGTTTTCTTTTTTTGTTTTGTTTTGTTTTGTTTGTTTGTTTGTCACAAAGACCATCAGTGTTTATTAGCAAGGGTCAGGGCAAACAGTCCCTCGCCACCAAAACGAAATGCCTGAGGTTTGTGGAGGGGAAGCAGAACCAAGCAGGTGCCCAAGCGTCTACCCGAAAGGAAGGTGTCTCTTTCTTGCTGGCACGTAGGGAGATGCCTCGGCTCTGGCTCCTGCGGCTCTGCTGGGTGCGGAGGGGCCGATCCCAGGGGGACTGCAGCCTTCCCTGTTCCGGCTCACCGCATTGGGCGGTGGATTCGTGCAGCCCGTCCTGCCGAGGCGAAAGGCGGCGGCTGCTGACAGAAGCCCGTGGCTGCCGCATCTGCCACTGCTGCGAGCGCACTCACCCCACGGGAGACGCTCCTCGGTGTCCGCCTGTCCTCTCGGGAACGCACTTGGCAACGTTTGCTCCCTTTGTATGTGCAGAAGCTTAAATCCCAGCACGGCATCCCTGCTGCTGGCGCAAGGGGACCGCTTGGGGAATCGCAGGGACTGCTTGTGACCATGACAACTTGGAGGGACGGCCCTTCCCCCAGCAGCCCGGCCACGCCAGCGCCGCAATGAGGCCCTTCTCCCTGCCCGTGGTTTACACGGCATGCCGCTGTGGGCATCGTGGGGGACAGAGGGAGATTAAATCCAGGGCAGGTGAAATCCAGGGGGTAATCTCAGGATCCTAAAGGAGGATATTGAAGGGCGGACTGGAGCGCTGGGGCCGGGACTGGGCGGGGAGGTGGCTGGCAGGCGCCGCGGAGCCGGTGTCGCCCTCACGGGCCCCCGCCCGCTACCGGCGCCCTCAGGCGGCGCGGAGCACCGCGCACGCGCGGCCAGCCGGAAGCGCGCACGCGGAGCGCAGCGGGCGCGCTCCACTGCTCCACTGCGCCCACGCGCGCGCTCCCTCTTCCCCCCGCCCCTCCCAGCGGTGACGCAGCGCTCGGGGGAGGAGGCGGAAGGGGGCGGGGCGACGCATGCTAATAA
>VWZG01001150.1:13035-54156 GCA_013396735.1 Grallaria varia | reverse complement strand
GGCCGTGGGGGAGCGCCTGCGGGAGAGGCCGCACGCCCGAGCCCCTTCCCTCCGCCCCCTCCCTCCCTCCGCCCGCCCCCCGGCCGGCCGTGCCAAGTGCCGGCAGCACGGGACCGCTCCCGCCTCCCGGGCCCTCGGAGGGTGTGGGTGCCTGCGCGGGGCACGGCCGAACGCTGCGGGTCGGCAGGGGCCGGGGCGGGACACGCTGGGTTCAGTCCCTGCGCTGCCTGGAGCCTCCCTCGCAGTTGGGAGCAGCAGCGAGAAGGTTTCGAGTCTTGCTTGACCTTAATTGCTGCGAAGTTGCCCGATGAGACGCGTAAACAGGAGATCCCCTCAGATTAGGTTCGGCGGTAATCCAGGAGGGCATGACGGGCTGCACACGCTGCCCTGCATGGGCTGGAGCTGCCGCTCTCCCGCTGGACGTGCGGAGGCAGCTGTGTAAATAGCAGGGCTGGTGCTTGTAGTCTGCCTTGCTGATGGCACACCAAGAGGGTTTTATTTCTTCATCTGGCAGTATTTTTGCCTTTCTGAGTATCAGTTTCATTTCGAGAAAGAGCTCAGGATTATCTGCGCTGCTGTAATACCCAGTGTACTGGTGTATAATAAAGTAAGCCCTTACACTTGAGAATTTTAATGTTGAGAATTGTGTTTTGGAACGGCAGACAATATCCAGGGTAGACCACAGTATAAGCAAGGTTGGGAAGATTGTTCCCAGTGAGGATCCTAGTTACGTTTCACGTTTAATATCGCACAGTACCTTGTAAACATATACATTTTGTGATTCTGGTATTTTTTTCTTCTTTCTCCTTAAAAAAAGAAGTCAGCCTATGGTAAAGGTTTTAGTTATGTTGCTGTGGTGCAGGATGCTGCAGTACACAGAATCTTGAATCTACAAAATCATGGGATTTATTAAGATATTTCTGTACCCAGGCCTTTCTAAACGTGATAGTGCCAGCAGGAGCAATTTAAGTTCACATGTAGAAGCAGTGATGGTGGCTAACAGGGATATGGTGACTTTGTCTTGGATGTGCTTTTTCTGCCAGAATCACATGATCTAGCCTATGGAGATGTGAAATTCTGAAATGAATATGATATTGAGGCAGTGCATTTTTCTAAAATTAGAAACATTTGATACTTTTACTAGATGACCCCATTCCAGCTCAGGAACGTGTTCAACTTTAGCCTATAAAGCTTACTAGTGACTCCATTGCATCTTGATTACCCCACTCCATCCATGGTGTGATAAAGTTCAGATTCTCATTCTTAAAATTTCTCCGTACATTTCCTTACTTCACCTTGTTCTGTTTCACTTCATACTTTGTGGAACTTGTTGCTTTCTGTTTATTTTGGTTTCTGATGCTTTTATTGTTTGCATATTTGCAAGACGAAAGGATGCCTTCATGTTCAGCAGGTAGTTACTCCTAATTTTACAAAAAGGCTTGTCAGTAGACTTGTGACTCAACTGACTTCAGAGGATAACTGTTTATTTTTTGTTCCATTGACAATATAGTGACACAGTCAAAATGTTAAATAATTACTAATTCACTTAATTTAGTGGTGCAGTTTTAGCAGGCTTTCTGAGAAAAGACCCTGTGTCTTTTGTCTGGAATGCCGCCTGACAGAAATACAATTTTCTGTCTTATTCTGTGAGAAATGGTATCAGCTAGCTGCAGTGTTCATTTATACACTCCACAGGCTACCTGTGGGTTTTCCAGCTGCCGTGGGTAATTTGACTACCCGGTAAGCAAGCAGGCTCTCTAATCCTGAGCAGCAGAGGAGGGAGGTCAGCCAGTTCCAGCAGAATGCCATCCCCTTGAATGCCCTGCCATATACAGGGTATGCTGACCAGCCTTCCCTGGGGTTGTTGTCATGTACGTTGTAGGGGTTAATTAAATAAAAATAATGATCTTTTTATTAAAAAAAAAAAAAAGTCCTCTGGGTTAAGGGAAGAGAATTAATATTCTGGAGCAGGAGTGTAGGTCTCTAACATCGAGCTGCTGCATACTCTTCAAAGGGTGCCTTAATCACCAGTTGCACTGCTGTGGAAGGAGGAATGCCTCAACAAACATCACAGTAATGGGCATCAGGGATATGGAACCCTGCAACCTGTCTTGTTCCATTGGCACAAGTGGGACTAAAGATTTATGGAGCAATCAGCCATGGTCTATATAGTGTTTCAGTATAATTTAACAGTATTTTTCGATGAACAAGGGGAAGTTTGTCAAATAAGAGTTTGTTCTGTTTGTGGCTGGGATAGCTCTTGACAGCTGTGACCAAAATTGTTTGTCTGGCTTTTTTTTGGTTTTGAGGAAAACCCAGGATGTGAAATAAAGCTCTTTTCAGGCTGCTGCTTTTGGCTAAACCAGCAGTATTTCAGTTCAGTAACTGGAATGGTCTACTTAAATTACTGAGCATAAACTGGTGTGCTCCCTATTAACAGCAGATGTACAGCCCAGTTAATAGGTCACAGTAGCAGAATGAGGGGGCTAAATTGGACATGAGCCATCAACTGCAGAAGTATAGTCCAGATTTATCAGGGTGACCTTGAATCACTGCAAATGGAGCCTCTTAGGATACTGCAGCTCTACTGTCAGGTAATACCTGTTTACACTATAAATATCTTAAGAGAATTAATGTTTCAGGTCCCTGTGCTTAGGCAGGCAGAAACATCCCCCTCAAGATGCAAGAAGTTAATTAGCGTTTCAGTAGATATTGTGCACCCAAACACGATGTTGTGCAGCAGGAATCTTAAAGATTAAATGAATTGAAAGAAAACCAGTGGGAAAACATCAATGCAAAACTGATCTTAAAAGGTTTTATTATTTTATGTATCACATTTGAAATACATGGGCACCCAATATGTGTGTTAACTTCTGCTATTTTGTTTCAGATATTGTTAGAAGTGAGGGAGGAGAGAGAGAGAGAGAGAGAGACGGCCTAGCTAAATAAAGACAGGACTGGGAGCCCAGTGCTTGCCAGTTGTTGACTTGTAGCAAAAGAACAAAAAATTTCAGGTGCTTTTCTCATGAGGAGGAGGGCTCTAATCTGGTGGGAGCCAGGAACAATCACAAGAGGAAGTTGGAGGAATCACAGCTTTTCCAGGTTACTGAAGGACAGGAGAATGATGGTCCACATCTAAAAGGTGTTTAAAAGTCTGAGAAGGGCCATATACTTCAGTAGTGTAGCCTTTTAGCATCTACCTTCTGAAAAATATTTTTAAGCCTTATATTCAGTCTGCATTGTTTCTTTCCTCCTACCTTGGAGTTGTTGTATTAGATGTTGTGAAACAAAACCACTGCTGCTTGTATTAAAACTGGCAGAACTTATAATGTTATACTATTGTTTTCAAGAATAAAGAAAATTCTTTTCTTTCTAGTTGACATTTTTACTCAACATTTGCAAGTTTTTTTATCATGTTCATTAAAAAAGTTGTTTACAAATAATTCATTATTATCACTTGCATTTGTTTTGGTGATGTGTTTACTAGGATATCATCCACAACCTCCAGTGTAAATCTGGGTTTGGTTGTGCTGGGCACTATGTAAACCATGGAGAAATACACAATCTCTGATTCACAGGTAAAATGTTGGTTCCAATTCTGTGGGATGTGCTTCAGTAGTAAGTGAAATCATCCTTATATGTGGTTTAGGTACTGTTTCTTTGCTAGCTTCAAGAAGGAACTGTTTAGAAACATGGTTATTTGCATCATGACTGTTAACATGCATGTTTGCTTTGCCCAAGCAAAGGGTAGGAAAGTTGCAAAACTCCCTGCAGAAGTGGACTTTATAGCAGGAGTAGGAGCTGGGAGATGGGAGTTCAGAGGCAGCAGTGTGAAGTGGCATGGGGAAGGCCAAAAGCTGCAAGGTGATGGTAACAAAACTTAGGTCCAGGAGCCACTGGTCTGAATTTAACGTGTCCTTTAGGTACATGCTCTTAGTCCCAAGTTGGTGGCTAGTGAATACTTTCTCAACAGCTTAGTTTAAAATCAGTGTCTTCTTTTGTATAAAATGTTCGGAGTATGGTAGATAATTTACTTTGTGTGACACCACTGTTCTTCGAGCCATAAAAAGCTCTTTCAGTCTCAGTTCCACACCAGCTAAGGCAACAGCGGAAGGAATGCTGCTTCTGTCAGAATAGGTTTTATATAAATAGGCTTTTCTGATTTAGAGCACTAAATCACCCCCACTTCCACCCCCGATAAAGAAAAATGCTCCTTTAACATATTGTCTAGAAAACCCTAATGCCAAAGATTGGTGCATTTTTTTGGGCTAACCTCTGTGAGTACTGGAGATCCAAACTGGTCCAGTGTATGTCCTTGGAGTCCCTGTTCCATTGAACTGAATATTTGTCAGCTTCCATGGTAATAACAGTTGGTTAGGGCATGACTGGTTCCTTTTGACAGCAGTGCTGGCTCAGTGCTGGCAGCACTAGCACTGCTTCTGCAGTACCTCCCTCAGTGCTGATAGAACTGCATGGCTGCATGGAGAACTGGATCAGAAAAATTACTTGGATTTTTACATTTTATTTTTTTCTGGCAGCATATTTTTATCTTTTATATTACGTAATTATTCCATAACTTGAATTTTCTGCTTGGATTCTGTCCCAGACAATTATTAAGATTCAGTAGCTATGGGGAACATAGAAACAGCCATTTTTTTCTGTAGTATGTGCACTGTAGCACAGTAAATGGAAGAAAAATTCATCAGTCTCTTGTGACTCGGGGGTGGGATGTGGGAGTATTCCTTATTAGACATCTCCTCAAAGAGTGATAATTGTATGTAGGTACTCTGAGCTATCTGTAGTGAGCAGCACTTGGAGCTATTGCTTTGTGTGGACATGCTGAGTCATTTCAGAGAGAAATGCTTCTAAAATGCTGAACAGTAGCCATCCAGGTCTCTGTGTCTTGTGGACCTTTTGACTGATTTTCAAATGTAATCTGAACACATGTATTCCTTTCATGTTTGTATTTATATTATTGTTCTGTACTTTCTTTCTTTGTGCATAGAATAAGCTACTCTGCTTCCTTGGAATTTTCTTAATGGCTTCCCATATAATCCTGCCTAGGGACACTCTTGTTGTCTTCTGACATGGGTATGTGAAAAACAGGCTGTTTTGCAGTGACTAATTAATAAGCTCCACGCAGTACTACATCACACTTTGGAAAGTTATCCTGGCGAAGATGCTGGTCTTCAAGGCTACTCAAATGTCTGTGGTCCAGCCATCACAGGGGGTTAGAGCGTTCCATATGGAGTTACATGTGAATGCAAGAATGTTGCTTTTCTGAGGTTTCAGATCATGTCATGAGGCAGAACTATTAGCCTTCTGAATTTCCTTTCATGGGGATTTTGGTAGACTCTTAAACCTTGAATCTTTCCTGTGTTTCAGCTTGTACAGTGACCTACTTGTATCTTTCAGATAAAGAGAAGGAGAAAATAAAGCTTGAAGAAGATGAGGCAGCAGCTGCCAGCACTATGGCAGTCTCGGCTTCCCTTATGCCGCCCATTTGGGACAAAACTATTCCTTATGATGGAGAGTCTTTTCACCTGGAGTACATGGATCTGGATGAGTTCCTGCTGGAGAATGGAATTCCTTCCAGCCCTACTCACCTGGATTTGAACCAGAATCCACTCTTGCCTGTGGCTGAGCTGGAAGGAAAGGAGTCTGCCAGTGCTTCCACTGGTTCTCCTGCATCATCCTCTTCCACTGCAGTTTACCAGCAATCTGAAGCAGCCTCCAGCACAGGTAGATGGAGTAATACTGGGCTCTGAGGGACTTCTGTTGTTCTCATACAAAAAGGTGTCTCTTCAGATCAAAGAGGAGACATGCTAACCTGTCATTTTTAGCTGAGGCACGTTAAGTAGCACAAACATGCTCAGTGTAGAGCCTTAGTCCGTGTGTCAGCTCATGAAGATGCTACCTCTCCTCCTCTTCCCCTCTTGCCCTCCTGTGAAAAATGAGTGTCTATCAATGTGCAGTCTGTTTATCTTTTGAAATTAGAAGAGGTGATACAGCAACAAAAACTATTTGATTTCTTGGTATTGCTAATCTAGTGAGAAGTTGGACATGTTGAGAAGATACTTTGTCAGGTTATTTTAGAACAGATTTGATAGCTTGTCACAAATCGTGTGCTTGGTCTGCTTGGGTGAACTTATACTACCTTACAGTGCCTCAAATAACAATATTACATAGAAAAACAATGAAGCAATCTTTTTTGTGGTAGCCTCTGAAATGTGAGAACAGGCACTTGGAAAAGGTGTTTCAATGATGCAGTTTGATGTTCTGTGGTGCTTTGAAGTGAGAATGGGGGAACACGGAAACAAAACTGTACTTAAATGGTAGTAGGAAATTTCTACTCTGCATTTGTAGTATGGAGATCTTCTCTGTTAAAGAATTCAGCAGTTCAGTTTGCCCTAAATTTGGAGTTTAAACATGATAGCCTCTAAATTTTTGCAGCACTATTTTATGAGCAGGCTTTACAGAAAGCATTTTACTCTGGCCCTTTTCTGTGAATCTGTGAGAAATACAACATGGAACTCGTTCTGTAAGTCATAGTGTGGCTTTTTTCTGGGTGGTATGTGAAAAAACTCTACTGCAAATTGCACTGACACTTGCAATTCATGTATATGAAGTTTGTAAACAGTAGATTAATATGATAAAGTTCATATGAACACTATCAGTGTCAGACAGTCTGTTGGGAAATTTGTTGCTACGTGACAAAGAAGTAGAATACTGTTGCCTTTGTAACAAACCCTCCTTTATTTAGCCATTTCTTTGGAAATATAGTTGTCTGACCTTTGAAAGTTCCAGGGACTGGGGTCTCTGGGCAGGTTTGTTTCTGTAGAGACTTCTGTGGTACAAAACACAGGCTGATACAAGTTTCTCTCTTCTTAGTGCAGTTGGAAGTGCTTCTTAACTGTGCAAAGCATGTAATTTTTGCCCAGAAACTATTAACTCCAGTCCTGCATCTGTCTGCTCATGTCTATTAGTCTGGCTTATGTTCCTAGAGTTATGTTACAGACTGGACTGTGAACCCTTCCTCTGTACCAGCAGCAGTACAGCACCCCCCAGGGAAATACCAACTAATACTATTAAATACTGCTCACAACAAGGCAATAAATAGATACACAAATTGTCTTCTTAGTTGATTCTCTACATCCTGCTGAATGTATTGTAACTTCTGTTGTTGCCAGAGTCCCCACCGCAAAATGAGAGAAATACTCCCAGCCCCATTGATCCTGACTGCGTAGAAGTTGAGGTGAATTTTAACCCTGACCCTGCTGATTTAGTGCTGTCCAGTGTGCCTGGTGGTGAGCTCTTCAATCCTCGCAAACACAAGTTTACTGAAGAGGACCTGAAACCACAACCTATGATTAAAAAAGCCAAGAAGGTTTTTGTCCCAGATGAACAAAAGGTAACAGATTTATTGCTGCAGACTTCTAGGCCTTAATGAAAGTTTCTAACTCTCTGTGCAAACACTTTGACATACACAACTAATGCGGTACACCTATATGATTGGGCAGAAACACTGCCAAGAATAGAATTGGCAAGCCAACTGCTGTGCTTGCTGTTTTGCAGGTTTTGGTATCATGAGATAATTACTGGCCAGGAACAACTGATCATGCTATAAACAGAAATTAGAAGAACTATCAAGTCAAATCCTCATGACCTGCACGTTTGAAGGCCATTGTCCGTAAATGCCCAGCATTATGTCTGACCTGGATTTAAGCAACCCAGACAACAGAACAGGTTGTTTTCTGTGGAAGTTCATTCCTGAATTGAAACTAAGTAAAGGGAGCATTTCATTTGGACAGCTTCCTAGTACACAAGTCTCTTGGTCTCTTTGATTCTAGCAGTGCACTTGGTTTATCCTAAGACAAGACTTGCGTAGGGATGAAATCCTATGGTACTGCATTTGCCTCCATTTTCATGTCAGAGCCCTGCAAACCTATGGAGGAAATTCCTCAGTATAGTAGTCAGTGTGAATGTCATTATACAAAAAAGAGGTGTCTCTGATACAGTTGTCAGTTTGGCACTGTTTTTTATTACAGGATGAAAAATATTGGACAAGAAGAAAGAAGAACAATGTGGCAGCAAAGCGTTCCCGTGATGCTCGGCGGTTAAAGGAGAATCAGATCACAATTCGGGCAGCCTTTCTGGAGAAAGAAAACACCGCCCTGAGGACGGAGGTTGCAGAGCTGCGCAAGGAAGTGGGACGATGCAAGAACATTGTTTCTAAATACGAGACCAGATACGGACCCTTGTAAGCACACCCCTTTTCCTTGTTACGGCTCCTTGTTCTAGCCTCTTAGACTTCTCTGCCTTCTGTAGAGACTCCCAGAAATAAAGTTTGTGGAGGCTTTGCCATTTTGCATCTACATTAAAAAAACCCAACAAAACACAAACCTAGTTTCTGTTGGCACAACTTGTTCAGGCCCTTTCCTGATCACTTTGTTGCCCAAAATCTGTGTATCCATATTTACAACTTTGTTTTTAACACTGATAGAGCATTTTCTAATGTCATACAATGGAACAGATTCACCTGTCTGGAGGAATAAATGTTGATCCCTCCTGACTGGACAGGGCTTTTGCTCTCTGTTCTGATCTTCGTTTTAAGTGGAGAAAGAGCTTATGAGACTCTTCTCTCTTTCTTTTATTTTTTTTTCTTAATTTTCAAACTCTTGTTCTTTTCTCCTCCCCATTCCACCCACCCCTCCCATTAAAAGTGTAAAACATAATTTTAGGATATAAGTAGATGTTGCTGGGCAGCATCATGGAATTGTTTCCTCTCCCATTCAGAGGCACTAGAAAGTACTTGTTGTATAGAACTCTGTTCCTATTGAAGAGGAATAGGGGAACCTTTAGGACAGGAAAACAGAAAAATATTCAATCTCTTGTTAAAACAGAAGTATTGTGAGATTAATTGATGAGTGTTATGCAGAACAGAGTCAATGCAGTTTTGATTAAAATACTGTTCAAATGTTTTGGTAGGTTCTAATTCTGTGTAATGTGCAGAAACCAAGGAGAGAGAACAGTAGTGAGTCACTCATTTTACAAATATAGACAAAATAATTTGCTGTGGGTTTTGGGTTGTATTTCTACAACCAACCCTCATTTTTTCCTTAGAGGGACTTCCCTCTTGAACTGCTAATAAAGCAGGATGTTGCACTTAACTGAGAAGTAAGGGTGATTTAGAAAAGGAGGTCTGGCTCATTAGGCTGAACCTTGAGTCCCATCTGTTAAAAAATGGCTAGTATCTTATGCTTTGGAAGAAGGGGCTTTTTTTAAGAAGTAAACAAGCCACTGCTACTTTGCTGCACCTTACCTGTTGTGCAAGAGATTGAGAAAGAGTTTTGGTCCTTTGCCTCGTGGATAAGCTGCACTCACTGTAAACATGAACAGTTTACCTCACTATCTCTCCTGTGTAGCATCATATCTGGTCTCTCCATGCTTGCTGGTTCTTTCTCCAGCATGTTTTGTGATAGAAAATTAGCACACAAGACTTGCCCTCTTGGAAGTAATCCATTCTCAGTACCAAGCACTGCTTCAGCAGTATGGGGTGTTAGAAGAAAAAAAGAAAGGTGTGATATTGGGACCTTCTACATGACCTACAACTGCAAGAACCAGAAGCTTTACCAGAAGTATATGTTTAGAAGTCCTCTTAACAAGAGAAGCTGTCTTAAGATAGTGGCTGTGTCAGAACTCTTAGGCTATGCTTCTTGGGATAATATTTATATTAAGGAGTAAATGTGGGATAGATGATGTTGAGGGTAGTTTGCAGTTCCTGTATTGCAATCTGAAAAGTATATTAAAAAAAGCATTGGGTTTTTTTTTCTATACTAAAGACTTCTTGCCTAGCTTGTCTTTTAAATATAATGTAGAAATTTTTGAGTTTAGACCAGTTGTGTGTTGACTTCTTAAGGAAGTGGAGAAGCAGGCTAATCCAGAACACTTAATGAATGCTTTGAGCTATCTCCCCTTCTGTTATGCTCTTAATTTGACTATAGTGGCTCTTGATGCAGTGTTTGTTGGTCTCATTTCTTCCAAACATACTAAAAATTGTCACCCTTTCAGCAGGGGTTTTTCTTTCACAGGGTGGTTTGTGGTGGTGATGGTGGGAAGTATGTTATAAATAAATTGTCACACTTAACACTTTGCTTTGTTTAAAGTGACTTATCTGATTCCGAGTGATGCAACTTTAAAGACTTTTAAAAACAAAGAAACTAAAAAGCACACATGAATCGCCAGTCTTCAGAGTGAGCAGTGAAATCTATGAGGTGTCCCAACACAAACAACTGATGATGACCCTGCCTGCCTCCTTGCCTGCAAGTACCCCATCTGACTACCCAGGGCTGGGCATGATGAAAAGTGCAAAGTCTCCTTAATTCTGTATATGACTTTCTTATCTGTCTTTCTCACTGTAACTATGAACTACAATAAGCTTACCTGCTGGGGTTTTGTCAAGACACTCAAAGTTCATGTCTCAAAGTCTGTTGACAGCCTGTGTGAATAGTGACTTTTCGTTTTGGCACTTGAGTAGAAGAAAAGAGGGGGTTTTAAAAGAAAGTATCTGTGTATATAAGGAACTGCTATGTTTAAAGACTCTTTTCGCTGTAGTAGAATGAATTTTATTTAATACTGCAGCTCACTTCTGGTACAGTGTAGCATATTGTGGAGTACTGTGAGTGCAGAACTAAAGACACCAGGAAAACAGCAGCTTGTGATGTGTGAGACTTCAGTGCAGAAAAGTACAGCAGATGTATTGGAACAATGCACAGCATGCTATACAGAGAATAATAAATCTCTATTAAATGACCCATGTACCAGTAAACATGGTCGCTTTCCTGCTCCACAGCTCCACTGCTGTAACCTGCCTTTTCCTTTATATCGTTTATGAGGCTCACTTCCTTTTATGGTATCTTGCTGAAACAGGATCTATTCTTCTGTTAACAATTTAGCAATCATGGAAAAGGTGCTATTCTGAGCTGCTGATCCCCAAGACTTTTGGCAGTCTGAGACTACCAAAGGAGTATTAGCTCCAGCAAAACAATGGCTATTTAGCTGCCAAATCAGAGTTTTCTGTCTCTTGACAGCAGGAGAACTGCGGTGGTAAAGGAGTACTTTGTTAGTTTGTTTTATAAAAGCAAAACGGCCACTGATCTCCCAGAGTTACAATGGGCAGCTTAAGTATCAAGAGCCATGTGCCTGGTGTGGGAGGGTGGATAAAAGCTTGGACAGCTTGCAGGGATGTTTATTGTGTGTAGAAGATGGAGGAAGTAGGTGCAAGTTCCATTGTAAGAGTTTCATCAGCATAACAAGAATCTGCTCTTATATTCAGGAAGCTTCAAATCTAAATCTATGTGGGAAGAAAAAAAGCACTTAATTTCTAGGAAAGGAGTACAGGACCATGCTGTAGCCAAAACGGAGCTTGTAAGACAGGAGTGTATCCATGCCTGGAGATTGATAAATAGCATACACCTCAAGAAAAATAATTCTGAAAACTTTCAGAAGCACAAGTGCCAAAATTATGAGGCATGACTAATTACCAGCATAGCTCAGTGCCATCATGTTGAACAATTATTTTGACTTCGTGTCAAGAGATTCCACCCCTAAATTCAGAGCAAAAAGGCAAAGAAAAAAATGTGAGAAGCAGCAGCTAATGCTGTAAATTTAATTTTAAAAAAATAATTTCAAAAGCCAGGATTCACAACCAGTTTTTGACAGCATAACCTTTGTAAAGAGCATATATATTAAATGTAGTTATTGACCTAGTATTTTTAATGGACCATGTTCTGAAGTCAAGAAAGTGTTTTTAAATTTTGCTGGTTACCAAAGTATACTTATGAGTGTATTATTATAATTTGGGATTCTAAAGAACTGAGATAACTTGGGATATTCTTATCAAATAAATTAATTGCTTAGTTCCATATTGCTGAACTGCTAGCATATATCTCTACCTGTATCAAGTATTGCTGATTTGGACTGATATTTTCGGTATGTACTGGGTTTTGTTTTGTTTTGGTGATAAAGGCCAAACCATGGATTAAAAGCAAACAGACAGACCAGCAACAAAACAAACAACCCTGACAAGCATGTAAATGTAGCAACTCTTTGCATTCATAATTTCTGAATTTTCAGTTAGCTTCAGCTGTTCTTGAAAGTCACACTTCCTGTTCAAATCGCAAAGCTTAAGGGTGTTATAACTGGCAAGGAGTTGCTGGTCCTTCATTTGGATCTTACTGTGCTTAAGAATATCTTTTAAATACTTACATATTGTGTACAGGATCTGGTTTTGCAGTATGTCATGACATTTTAACAGCAAAATAGTGAGATTAATGTGTGCAATTCTATTATTCCTGTTGTATTAAAAGCTTATATAATGGAAACTAACAGTGAATGTTCATTAGATCCTTCTTTCAGAGAAGACTGTTAGCAAACTCTTGTGCTTCCCTGTAGGACATTCTGTGATTTGTGTGTCTACAGGTTGCAAAACTGGAAAATCACACTTTAGGATGAGTGCGGCTCAACTTTTGTAGCTGGAGAATTTTTTTTGTTTTGTTTTGTTGAGAAGAAGCATCTTTAAAGGTAGATCAGAAGGTATTAACTATTTAAAGGAGTGCAGATATTGCCAGACAAAAACTACTGGCAATGCCGAATTCCTTCCTCTGTTTGCAGTCTCAGGAAGTTAAGTTTATTGCTTCAGAGCGCTCTGCTCCTCTCAGAACAATTGGCTATATCATCTTATTTCTTTGACTATGATGACAATCCTATCTGTAGGTCATAGCTTGATGATCATAAGAAGACCAGTATTCTTTTAGCTCAATTTGAACATTAAAAAATGCTGAATTGACACCATTAGTTTGAAGTTCTCTAGCCTGGGAATATGCTCTGTAGAGGCCGTAAGTGTGCCTGATGCCAACCTACCCCGTTCCACCTGTAAAGGGACCATCTCCAAGGGGAGAGAATAAAGGGAGTATGCACCTTTCAGCATCACTGCAGGGATTGCCAGGAAAGAGAGCAGTTTTTGACTGAGATGTACTTTCATTAGGACGTGGACTGACATCACATGGCCATTTCACACTACTGACTTTGAAATATATAAACTGTGGATGAGATTTGTGGACAATGAATTTTATCTTACTCTATAGAAGAAACAGGCTATGAATAAATGATGCACAACATGTAATACAGTATTGCTTTCATACATGATTTTTTAATCTACATATAGTTATATCTCCTTATAATAATGTGGGTTTGTATCTAAAAATTCCCTAGAAGCTTAATCTTTCACCTGTTGCCAAGATCTGCTCCCACTGAAGCTAGTAACAAAGATCTCATTAACTCCCACAGGAAAAAGTCTTTACTCGCACGTGGTTATTGTGCAGTTTTAGCAAGCACTGGAGTCATGGGCTTCTTTGCTTTACTGTGGAGCGTTCTGTGCTGGGATCAGATGGAAGTAGCTCAGATTGCAGGTGTAATGTTGGTAAAGTGGTCCTTTCACTTGTTCATCTACATAGCTAATGATAGTTTTGGTAGTTTACTATAAACTTGTGTTGGAAGAAGAAGTGTTTTTTATTCGCCTTTTTTTTTTAAGCAGCTTTTTGCAGTTCCTCTAGTAACATTTTATGTCTTTTCTGACTATTTCCCATTTCCTTGCTGTGCTGTTTGAAAGCCCAAGGTGTTCAAACAGTATAAATCACTTTCAGTGTTATCTGCAGGACTGCTACTAATTGTACCAAATAAATTTCAAGTTGGGAGGTGCAGTGGAAGGCCAGCAGCTTTGGGAATACTGTAATAAAACCACTTGGGCAGAAAAAAATATTTTTTTGTAGATAGCTGAAATAATGGACCTGCACAGAAGAGAATATTGCTGCTTCAATCCTGTAAGCCTCCTGAGCATAAAAAGGCTCTGTTCCTTTTGATCAGGTGTTTTCATTTTTAGTGAGAGAAGAGGTATCTCAGACCTTTGTAAAATCCAGACAGGCTTTTGTTCTCCCTTCCAGTTTTAGCTGCTAAGCACAAGATGAGAAATGCAAATTTGTCTTAGTGCATAAATCTCATATTTTTGGCAGCATACATCTAAATCCATGAAGAGAAGAATCATTTGTTAGTGCTAGTGCTTTGCCTTTGCAGCAGTACAAGACTCTGGCTTGCTAGATGTTCAGATAATTACTCTGATTTGTATATCTGCCACTGCAACATGGTGAAGATAGGTAAACTCACAATTAAAGACTGGGAGAAAAAAAAGAATAGGCCTAACTATCTTCTGTGGAGATACTAATATAATGCTAATTGAGAAATTACAGTGATTTAATTCATGATAATGGAGATTTGTCATACAGATGTAATTTGTTAATTTGGTATCTGCAGTTAGTTTGATAGACTCACCCTAATGAGTCACTTTTGGAATGTAAACTTCTTAAAGTTCAGACACCTATAGAGAAAAAGGAATCCTTTGAGGAAGATACATATATAGAGAGACATAGATACTTGGCAACAAGGGCGAAGAATGAAAGTGGGACGAGAGTAATGCAAGAGTCTGACCTGAGCAAGATTGCTAAAACTGATACCTCACTATTTTGCAATTCTAGGCCAATTTGGATCCCATCAGTTTAGCATCATACTGAAGATAAATACTTGTTTAAGTCTTGGGAATCTCCTTTTCTTGGTCTCACTTCCACAGTCCAGAAGAAAGTGAAAGGAATATATAGATAGGGAGGAGAGTTACTCAGCAAAGCATGGGAAAAATAGCTGTTGCTTCAACTAAGTGCGCTGTTGCACTGGGATTTGACCTGCCAACATGAACTGGTAGTGCTGTGTCATGAGGAAATAGCTATCTGAGGCCCCAATCTTTTAAGGCCTCAATTCTGCTGTCTTTTCTGCATGGGACGAGCCCTGTATCTGTAGAGAACCATGTGGACTTCACAGGATCTGTTATTGAATGTGAAGCTCTGCCCAGGCTGTCAGCTGCAGAATTGTGTCCTTAACACACTATCAGTTGTAGTTATAGGGCTGTGTTAAGTGTTACTTGGGTGCCTGTTACATAGCCAAAACCCTTGTTACTTCATTTTCCTAAGTAAGGCATGAGCAGAAGCCCTTTGCTGTACAACATCTGTAAAAAGATTAAAAATGTACTTCACATACGTCTAGTAAATTAAGGCATGTGATTTTGGTCTGTGGGTCTCAACAAACTTTGCTCGTGTACCTGCCTGAATGTTTTCTTAGATCTGCAGCTACGTCTCAGTGAGAAGGTATGGTGGGATTTGTTTTCCCGAGGGGGAGCACAATAGCAGCTGTCATTTGTCACGCTGCGGGTGACCACTTGCTGCTGGCCAGGATCATGGATGGATGCATCCTCCGCACTTTTATGTGAAGTTGTCTGAAATATGGTGATTAACATGATTATTGGAATACTGTATTTTGTATAACTTAGAACATGTAAATACACTTTTAAAACTAATCTGTTCTATGAAGTAATAAATAAGTGCTTCCATTGTAATATCTGAATATTGTTAATGCTTCATGTAGCTTGATTTGGGATTATTTTTTTCCTAGGGAACTACAGAAATCAAAATGAAGATTGATGTTGTGGAATTCTAGTCTAGTTGTGATGCTTTCTATCAACAAAAAATGTTTTAATAATAATAATGATGAGCTACTTAAGCAGAGAAACTGAGATTTTGAGGGAATTTACTCTCTTCCAGTCTTTCTTTAACAGTAATCACTGATTACGTTCATGGTTGTACTCTTCCCATCCTGTTAGCTGGACAGTTGATTTGTTTGTGAGTAGCATTTGGAAAGTGGCAATATGAAATTATTTGTAAGGCTTAGTGATTGAGGAAAACTAAAGCTGGGTGGATTTTGTTGGGTGTGTTTTTTTAACTGTTCTCTCTTTTGGCTCAAACAGATCTGTCTCCACCCTTCAGCCAGACTGCAGCAAGTTGCAGTGAAACTGTTACTGGAGCTTATTTGTGACCTAGGTAGTCTACATCTTTATTAGTTCCATTATGTACATAGATGACACAGGTGTCCTGTGGTGTGGAGAGAGAGAGAGAGAAAGTGATTAATGACTTGTGGTTTTACTGAGTTCATGTTCGCTGGATGCTGCACAGCTGGAATTTTCATCAGCTTATATGACCTTTTCTATCTCATGTTAAAAGGAAAAAAAATACAAAAGAGTGAGAATCATGAGCAGTCTGCTGGGAAATATGAACACTTGGGTTTTGAGGAGGAGTGAAATTAATCAATCAGTCTTCATATAAAGAGATTAACATGTGATGACACTTTCTCCAGCCATAATGTAACTTCTTCATCTTTAAGGCTGTACTGGAGCAGTCTCCTCTCTGGTAACAGCTCTGTCTTCAGTGTTCCATAAATGACACACCCACATCTTTTGTAGTGGGCAGAAGCAATGGCATGTCTTTTTATTTTCTTCTATTTTTTCCCTCCCCTCTCATTGTCTCTAGGCTGTAAAATAGCTATGAAACAGCTAAGCATATGTCCAAGTTATTCCGAAAACTCTGTTCCTGTAAAGCTTTTTCAGACACAAAGAGTTTTTAACTAAGTAGTTTGAGGAAACTCCTATCTGCTATATTTGGCCTGAAATTCTGTTGCTTCTTGGATAGAAGTATTTTTTTTGTCTTCAGATGTGACACTGATCTGCCCCATTCATTCAGTGGGATGGATGATAAATCTGCACAGTATTTATAGAAGATACAAGTCTGATCTTAGTTTTACTGTGTGTTAAGTTGCTTAGTCTCTTGGATGTCTACTCCTTGAGATTGTCTATATAATTCCTGTAGCTGCTTTTTGAAGCAGTCCATCAAGTGCATTTGAGATCATCCTGACTGAAAGATTCTATAGAAGTGAAAGAGATAATAAGGCTTGTAAAGCAGCTGGGTAAAACTGTATTGCCATAAATAGTTTTAATTATATATGAATCTTCTGTCCCAAAATGCTTATTTTGTACATAAACCTAAACACTCCTGGCAGCTGATGGGTGAAAATAAAGGTGCTTAAACAGCAATCTAATGAGGAAAGGGCATTTCACTATTACAGAGTTGGTATTATTTTATATTTCCATTTATTACACTTTTTTAAATGTATAAACCACAGATTTGAATTCTCAGAGTCTTCAGCTTGGATTTTGTGAGTAGTTTAAATCCTCTCACCTCTCTGCTCGTAACTGGTTTTTAAGGAAAAAAAAAAACTTTTGTTTAAAATGTAAAATTTTGACTGTATTAAATTCTGTTAGTACCCTTCCTTTTTAAGAAATAAAATGTATATTCCACTATGCTGAGATCCAGTAGTTTTGTTCTCTAGATAGCATACTGTGTGCTGTACACCTCCACTGCCAGTACTACAGCTGCAGTTTGCACTGAAGTTGGTAGACACTAAAGCAGCTGATCACCTTTTGGGAGTAGGTTCTTGCTGTGCATTTCCCATGTGTTAAGTGCGCTGGCAACAGGTATACACTTCCCCAGTTTTATTTTCTGAATTAATTGATTGAAAAAGCTTTGCAAGGTTTTGTGTTTGTCCTGCAGTGACTCTCAGTTGACCTCTCTCAGGCAGGGGGAGAGATCTGAGAAAAGTGAGCCACAGACACTCGAACCTTGCTTTGTCTGTTCTTTTGGGGCTGACAACATCGACAAAATAATCAGAATTAACTTTCTTTCACGGGAAGTAAAGTTCAGAGTAAATAAGTTTTGACCATGATGACAACTTTCTCTGTGCCTTTTCATTTTTTTACCTAAACCTTGGTTACTTGTTTGGTTGCTTTTTGAAGGTTTCAGTTGGTTGTTTTTTCACCGGTGGGGTTTTGGTTTTTATTTTTTCAAAAGCTGGTACTTCAAGATCCACTTGGTAAGGAATCTATATATTCACTGCATCTGACTGGAAAGGACAGTTTTCAGAGAAGAATGTGTTCACTTTCTTTTGCTTCTTACAGTCCATGATATTTCTACCTGAGACACATGCTTTCAAGGTAGATGAGATCTCTGGAGCTTTGGTTTAATCTCTAGAAACTGCAGTAAGGCAGCCTTCATTGGATCCTTGCTTTTGTACAAGGTATCCTGTATTATTAATGATGGAGGGTATTAGCAAGGAAAAACTTAAATGTCAGTGAGTTGTTTATCTCTGGCTGTCTTCCAGAGCCATGGCAGGATTAGTGACCAAGGTAATTTGTTTATGAAAGCAAAAAACCACCTCTAGAGGGTTGGGCCTGACCTCTACCACATACCAAAGGCCAAGGACTTGACGTGGACAAACCAAGGAATTGCACTGGAAACTGAGCAGATACAAGGTTGTATTGGATGTATCCTGGGGTTTTGTGGCCTTAACATAGAGGATATTTGGCAAATTTTCCCTCTTGTGATAGCAGCTGGCAGCAGCACCGATGTTTGCTATACAGCGCCGCCTTTTTAGGGAGCTTGAATGTTCTCTTGGGTGAGTGGGGAGTGAGTTTATAAATGTGCTAACTCTGCACGTTATATTAGTAGTTCCCTGTGGAAAATGTTGTAGCTACTAGTGACCTGAAAGATGTCAATGGAAAAAATGGCAACCTCTTATTAAACCTCCTTCCTGTTTTGTGTTTTGGGGATCTGCTGATCTTGGGACTTCAAATGCATTTGTAATCAGTTTTGCTCCTCCTGGCTACACCAGATCCACAAAAGAGTGTGGAAAGGATCTGTCTCTGGTTGGGTCTGTAATATTATGTAGTGGCAGCTGGAATGTCTTGGCTGAGAAATGTGCAAACACTGTGTCCACCACACTCTTCTGGGTTTTTACTTCCTGTTGGCTGTGGTTGTTGGCTGGACAAGGCCCTTGAGAAAACACATGTCTTAGGCTTCCGAGGAAACTGGGAGCAACCTGTCAGTGAGGGGGTAGAGCCAGAAGCTGATGGTTTAGGTATGATGGACTTGTGGTCGGCTGGGTGGGGTATCCCTGGGAAATAACTGCAAAAAGGCAAAAGGGACCATCCTTCCTCCCCTCAGGACTGGAGAGAAGGCAGAAGAGGCTGGCTTGGGAGGTAGCTAGGCGTGGAGTGGAAAGTTGCTGGCAGTATTCCAGATGTGGTAAGAGGCGAGTTCACGCACCTTGTCCCTCTGTTCTTGATCACAGCTTTCTCCTGAAACACTCCCGAAATACGCTTCCAGCTTGGAAGGCTCTGAGCCGCATCTCTGTGCCCGTTCCACGGCGGCAGTGTGGGGGCAGCAGAGCACCTTTGTGCGGCGGGTGCGCCCCGCGCCCCAGCACTGCCTAACGCGCCCGTGCTGGGGAAAGATGCGGGTGGCTCCGCCGCAGCACCTGCTTCAGTCGTTGTTCATTTCATCCTGCCGGCTGCTTATTTGCCCCTACGGCTTTACACGCCCGGCCCGCGCAGCCCAAATGGCGCCCGGGCCGGGCCGGGCCGGGCCGTACCGGGGCTGCCGGTCCTCGCACGGGGCAGGCACCGTGAGGAGCAGCCTCGGCTCCTGCTGCGGGACTTGCTGGGCCCCGGCAGCGCTCCGCACCCCCCGAGCTGACCCACCCACGCCCCGCAGCCCTCACCGAGGGTCCCGCGCCAGGGCGCCCGTGCCCGCCTGACCCAGCCGTGAGGGGGACAAGGGGCAGGCAAGAGCAGCTGGTCACAAGGCAGAGGGTCACGTCCTGGTAGTGCGGGCTCCGTGCCACGCTGAAACAGAGAGATTTTTGGTTCGTCGCCTATTCTGACCTGCCTGAGTCAGGACGTTTAGGGACCGTCCAGGGAACGTGATGACCGCCTCGGCCTGAAGGCCAGCGAAGGACCGCATAAGCCTAAAGATACCAACAGTGACAGAGAGAAGTGTCTCCAGTGTCCCCTGAGCTCTGCAACAGGGGAAATACAGGCGAGGAGTCCCGGAAGGGTTCCTGCAGGGAACAGCAGCTCAAGCTCCCCAGGTTGCCCCAGCACACCAAGCCCGAGGGAAAAGCTTCCCTGGCCCTAGAGCTGGCTTTGTCCCGAGCCTGTGAGTAAGGCAGGCCAGCACGCCCGAAGCGTGACTAAGAGCAGCAGCAGTGGCCCCATTCCTCCTCTCCTTCCTCATCCCAGCCCTGGCCGGAGAGGTTATAGACATGAAAGCAATGAGTTTCTAAAAGCCCAGAAGGAAAAGAGGTGACCTCTTTCTTGCCCCTTCAAAGATCTGTGAGGACCCTGAAGCACGGCATTAATAACATGTAACCTATGGAGGTTGCAGCACACTGAGGTTTCAGCTCTATACCAGTCCCTCTGGGAACCAGCTTGGGGACAGGATTTCAAGCTTCATTTCAGACGTGTGTATGGCTCATTCTGGGCTCCCTCCTCTCCTGCCATGCAGTGACTACCAGCCTGCTGAGTCTCTTACCAAATTAGGCTGCTTCTGCCCACCTTCCAGCCTGACAGGCTATCGCAGAAGTTTATACCATGGCTGGCTAGGAACCTCTTTCTAATTTTAAGTCTAAATGTATTTGTGATCCAGATGAGCTTCTAGGAGAACAAATTAGATTTTTGCCCTAACATATATTTATGATGCATAGATCCTGTTCCCCCTCAAATTCTCCTGTTTTAGATACAACAAGCTCCACACTCAGAATGGCTGCTCACAAGACTGGTCTGTACCTGCTACAGGTCAGCTCCATCCTTCCTGAGGAAGGGTGTCTAGAGCAGCATCTGCAATGCCAGGTGAAGCAGTACCTCATACTTGTTGATCTCTCTGGAGAATTCTTTATTGGGCATATCCTCGACCTGAGAGTCTTTATTCAGAGCCAAACTGGCGGCCCATGGACAGTGTCCACCCACTGCCTGACTTCTTCCAATGCTCCAGCTTGAGGGGTGCCTTTTTTACAGCATTCTGGGGCAAAACACTACTGGTTTTGATAACTCTCCTTTCCCTGTGACTGACAGAGCCCCTTTCTTAGCCAGCTCCTTACCCACCTTGCCTCTTCCCTGCCAGTCCTTGTGCCAGTAGCATTCAGTAGGAGATGGGACATTATGCAGTCCCCTGCTCCGGACCATCTGTCTTTTGCCCTTGGTCTGAGGGATAGGCTGGTGCTGGGATATCGTGTTTCTACAGGACAAGGTATTTTTTTTCCCCCTTCAAGGTCCCTTCTGCTCTGCTCCAAGGAATTGTGATAACCCTGTGGCTCAAGGAGGAGGGAATGACCTTTCTAAAGTTACAGAGAGGCGTTGGGGAAAGAAAGGGTCACTGTGAGCCCTGCCGGCATGCAGGTCTTGAAAGGTGAAGGCGAGCATGTCAGGGGGCTGTTGAGCAAGGAGCTGTGGAAGATAACATGTCCTCCAGGTACCACCAGCCCTGTGCCGAGGTGCTGTGTGTCCCTCTGTGGCAGTACCAAGTATTGTTCAGGACTGGTTCAGCAGAGCCCAGCAGTACCAGTTGCCCTCATGGGCTGGACATCTGCACAGCCTGGCTGGGGCTGTGGGGAAGAGCTGGAGAAAGAGGGAGGGGGATGATATAAAAATAGTCCCCTTCTCATTTTTGCAGCTGTCATTCATGGTGCATAAGCAAGCCTGAGGCCTCCCAGCTCCCATACACATTACGCCTTACATAAGGGGAGACACGCGGGCATCGCTTCGGGCCGGGGACAGGCAGGGACATGACATTTATGCTATCCTGACAAAGCCGATGTGAAGCTCCAGGGTGTCCAGGCCCTGAAAACAGCCTTGTGGGTTGGGGAAGGCAGCTCGTGTGGCTGTCAAGGACAACCCAGCCACAGCCACGGGTTGGGAAGGAGGTGAGGGAAAGTGGGATACAACCCAAAGGCAAAGGCTGGCTTCAGGGTGGGCTGCTGGCAGAAAGCTGGCCAGGACTGCGGAGCCACTGTGGTGCTTCTTGGGAAATGGCTGTGGAAATGGGTTTGGGGCTGTGGGGAGAGCTGTGGGAAACACTACATTAGGTCCCAATGGGTGAGTGTTTGCCAGAGGGGAAGATGTAGCCTCCATCAATGAAGGAGTAGGGAGGAATGCAGAAATGGCACAGGGAAGCAGAGAACAGGGATTGCACAGCAGCTCCCCAGGGAGGGGAGCTCAGAAGGGAAGAGCAGGAGGTGTGGGAGGACAGGTCTGGGGGAGGAGAGGGACAGGCAATGTAGGAAGGGACAGTGCTGAGGGAAAATGGTGTGAGGAGGAGTCTGAGTGCATGGGGAGAGTTTTGAGCAGGAGGCAGGGTGAGAAGAGCGGTGATAGGACTTTTGGGTGCTGGGGAAATGGAGGATGATTCAAGTGCTGGAGGAAAAGGTGAAGGTCCACTGGAACCACCAGAACTGCCTGGCTTTTTCTGCCACCTGGGTGCTACAGGACAAACATTTCAGAGGGCAAAAGAGCGCTCCACGTCCCACCATGTCAGCTACACTGGGTTCAAGCACTGCTCCCACATGCTTTTTCCCTACCTCCCTTAGCCTCCCCAGCTCTGAAAACTGCTAACTCAGGGAAATTCCAGAGACATGGGGGGCTGCGCATGTAGCAGCAGGTCAGGAGGACAGAGTTGGGCAGTGGTGGGGAGGCCACTCCTCTGGACCTGCAAGCCTCAGCCTCCCAGCCTATCTCATCTAGAAACACTTCCACCCCTCCCACCTTCTGGCCAGGAACCGAACCATATGTCTGCTCGCTGTAGGATCCTCTCTTCTTCCAAAGATCACTGGCTTTCATGCTTTATATGCCAGCAGCCAGACTGCCTTGGGTAAGGCATGAGTCATTGTGGTGCGGTTATTTAAAGTGTGTCTCCTAAGCGCCAGCCACGTGCCTATGCTGTGCAGGCTGAGAGAGAACATGCAGCTGGACCCCAGAGTTTACATGAGGAGGGCCCACTGCTGAAAGAAAGGCTGAGTCCCAATTAGCTTCTCCCTGTGCAAAGGGAAACCTTGGCATTTCACAGCAGCCCCCCATCAGCAGTGAGAACAATGCAATTCATCCTAGTCACAAACCACACCGGGCTATTTCCATGTCCACAAACCAAAAATGCTTCAGAGGAGGTGATTGTTGTTGCCTGGGAGCTGGGCAGGCCTGGGGCTGGTTTGACAGCCATGCAGTCACTTGCTTTACAGTAGGCATGACCTGGAGCCACCAGGGTGGTGTTGGGATGGTGCTTGGGTTCTTCTGGTGCTGGCAAAGGAGCTGGAATCCAATCTGAAATTTCAGGCAGCTGTGGACTTCTAACAGCTGTTGGAGAAATAGATGCCTTAGATAGTAAATATTTATGGCATATTCTAACTACTCCCTGCTGTTTTCCATTAGGACCGACATCCCAGAGCAATGAGTAAGTCCCAGTGTATGTCCTTCCTGGCTCTGCATCATTCAGCTAGACCGGCTGCAAGGCTGCTGGCCTATGAATGAATCCAGGCTCAGGAAAGCTCATTCTCCCCCTGCATCCTGCTGGCACCAGCTGAGGTGCCAGGCACATGCTGAGCTTAGGCTGAGCCTCACCATCCTGTCCCACTGAGGAGAGGTGGTAACAACAGCCAGCCTTGGCAGGAGGCTTGAGGAGCTGCTGCTGGCCAAGACCAGGCAAGACCAGGCATTTCTAATGCATGGAAAAGGAGGCCTCACTGGTGAGAATATCTGCATTGGCAGTCAGTGTAAGGAGGTGAGAGACCAGAGTTTTGCAGAGGCACCACGTGCAGACCAGCTAGAGGGAAGATCTTGTCCTTGTTTCCTCGCAACAGTAATGTTTCCTGGCCCAGAGCAGAGGCAGTGCCTACAATCTTCCAGTCAGGCTGCAAAAGCACAGGAGCTGCTTTCACTGGTTGCAGGGCCCTGAGCTGCCAGGATACATCCACAATTTTTCCTTCCTTTGGACCAGGCCCCTTGGGACCAAAACAGCTCTTCCCCAGAACCTGGCTGCTTTTGTCTGTTGTGGAGGCCTGGCCCTGCATTAACCTCTCAGGGAGGGTCTTTTCACAGGGTGAGGTACTGCCTGGAGCACTTTTTCTCTCCTGTAAAATGCATCATTTAGCTTCACAGTGTCACAGAATGTATAAGAGAAGGTATTCATGCTAATTGCCCACTAAGCATTTCCAGAAAAAGCCAGGCTCATCTTTTCCAAGACAGCAACAGCAGGTTGCCAGCAGAATTGTGCCAGGTATGGGACCCATTGTCCTCTCCACACCCAGCTCCTTCCTGCCTCACTTTTCTGGGCTGTTGGAGGGCTGCTATCTCTCTTCTGTCTCTCCCTTTGTATTACCAGATGATTTCTCCCACCAGCACCTAGTGAAGGCTTGGCTAGACTTTGATTTTTGGATTTCTTTTGCCTTGTCCTTTTCCTTCTCCCCTTACTGCTTCATTTCTCTCCCCCTTCATTTACTAGTCACTGGTGGCCACTAGCCAAAGTGGTGCTGGAGCTGTCAATAAAAGAGACTTCCAGCTCCTGCAACCCGTATTACAGCCCCAAACTCCCCAGACCATGGCTCCAAGCCTATCTGCAGCTCACACCTCTGAGCTGAGCCCTCCTCCCACGAAGCTCTACTACGCCAGAGCTCTGCTAGTTGTTGCTACAGCTGTAAGAGCATGGACTGCCACAGCAGGGGAGGAGGGATTGTAGCTGCTACAAGTGCTTCAGGAACCAGCTCTCCCACCAGTCTACAACAGGCCCTTAGGGGCTGATGGTTAATTGCCTGTCTTCCATCTGTTGTCTGAAGTCCAAATGCCACACGCCTCTGCATGCCTCAGGGCCTTCATTGCTGTGATGGGACACACTCAGGGGCCATGTAGAGTCTGCTCCGACCTCCAGCTAACAAGAACCAAGCTATTCTCTTGGGTCTCTCCCTTCAGTGTGAAGTAGTTTCTTTATCATTTTCTTCATTAGAGAATATGGAGATGGCTCAGGAGAGAGAACAACAGTTACAAAATTATGTAAGGCATGAAGAGGTATCTACATGAGGAACCGTAGGGCTTTGGGATTCTGCTTCCCATTGATCATAGTGTTACCCTGATTTGGAGCAAGGCCACACTGAGCTAAGAGCCTGTTTGCAACTGAGACACCTTGGGCCTGCCAGTGAGGTCTGAAAAAAAATATGGTTGCTGGAATTGGCACCAGCCGCTTGGGAGCCAGCAATGGATGGCTCTGAACCAATGCCCAGAGTGGATGGTGGGTAGCCTGGAGCTGCTTTCAGCTGGGGTGCTAACCTGATACCCTTGGTGACAATGTCTGCTGAATTGGGTCCTGTGGTATTTTTGTAATAGCAGAGCTGTGAATTGCAGCTTCTCAGCTAAATTGCACTTGAGTAATGATCTCATGACTTGACTATCTCCACAACATTTTAATTAGTCATTTCTGTCTTCCCTACCACGACATAGTATTAGAACAAAATTATTGTTATTAGTACAAAATGTGACACCCACTGTTACACAGCTCTTCTCAAGATGGGGCTGTGTTTCAGCAGCAATGGGTGGTCTTCAAGGTGTTTTTGGAGCCATTTTAGGGGGGAAACACCAACATAATGGATACAAAACCAAAGACAGACCTTTGACTTCTTTGACTACTGAGGGACTGACACCCAAGAGCTGTAATGCTCCCAACGGAAGTCAACTCCAATACTGAGTGCAGCAGAAGCAGAAACAGGCCCTGGGGAAGGACAGGAGCTTGAGATGGAAAAGATTCAGAGGGTCCACACATGCTGACTCCTCCATGAGAGTAAGCCAGCAGAGCTGCATCTATACTCCTGCTTTATACAGAGCCTTGCAGGAGCAGTTTGTACTTGTAGACAACATTGAATGGTGATCAAAAAAACCAGCCTCCCTTTTTGGCTCCAGCAATTAGCCTGTACTCAACATTTCCATTAGTAAGTGAAGTGAATGATGGCATTAGGTAGTTTTGACATAATCCTGTTTGCCTACAAAGAACGCACAAACTCCTGCTTCTGTAAGCACATCAGGAGTCAAACTGCATCAACAGCTTCTTTGGTCATAGCTCTAAGCCTCTTTTTAACCAGTTCTTCAACTTGCTTGGAGAAAGCTCCTCAAGCTCTTGCTGCATGTCAAGTTGCACGTTCTTTGCCGCACTTCCTGTACACCACTCTTCAGTCTCTCCTCTCCTCCCTCCTATCTTCCCTCCACAGCTTTGCTTTGGGATCAGCAGTTCCCAAGTGCCTCAGGTCATTTGTGGTAGACGCACAGTGCAGGGATTTGGTAAGACACAACTGCTTTCATCAGAAAATGACATTTATTCTCCTCTATCACCATAGCGCATCAACATTCATGGCATGTCAATGCCCCACTGCCACTTCGCTTCTGATTAAACCCCTCTGGGGTTTAATGAGTTTTCCTCATTCTGTACACCGGTGGTCACAGCTGTGGTCACTGAACGTAATCCCAAGATAATTTTGGACATCCTGAGAGGGATGGCAGAGCCAAATGCAGCTGCAGTATTCTTCAAAGGTTGAAGGCTCTTTTGGAGCCTTCTGCAAAGCAAAACACACCTTGCAAAACCCATCACCCAGCTGGTCAGCAAAGACTGATCTCAACAAGCTGTCCTGAAGGCGCTCCTCTCATCTCCAGCCACGCTTCTGCCATCCTCGCATCTGCCACCTGCTCCGTCATTAGCTCTTGGGCTGGTGCCAAAGACTGTGGCAACACCTGAGCTACTAATTGGGCTATTGCAGCAGCACTAATAGAGCAGGGATGCCTCTGTCAGGATGCCAAGCCAAATTCTCCAAGATGGGCCAGTGTGCAGCCAGCATTCCCACTGAGCTTGAAGCCCCCTGTGCTACAGTGCAGTGATGAGCTCCCACAGCCATTTGCCCTTGCCCACATTTTTGTAAATCCTGTTTTGCTGCATGGAGGGCAGCCATTGCCAGGCAGGCAAGGCACGTGTATGCAGTGGAGAAGAACAGGAAGAGCTGTGGAAGGGGGGAAAAAAGGGAATCAGCAGGTCACAGGTGAATGGCACAGGGGTGAATGGGCCCAGCAGGAGGCAAAGGTGCTACAGAGCGAGATATGGTGGCAGAACTCTCTCTTGCACCCTACTGCTGGCTGCTGTTTGCCCTCAGGATCTGGCCACAGTGTTTAGGGAAAATAATTCATTGGAGCAAAGAAGATAGAGAGATGAGTGAGAGGAGGAGGAGGATAGGTCCCTGGAGAAGGATGCTTCCCAAGTTCTCCAGGTGAATGAGCTCTCATCCTGGAGAATGCAGCACCCATCGTGGCATTAGCTGGTATCATATCCAGGTAGTGGAGAAACCCTTCCATACTCTTGGGGTCTTCCTGTAGCCTCTGGCAGCAGGTGCATATAACAGCAAACATTACAGAGGTGGAGTTGTATCTGTTCACCTTCCTTTCCAGTCTGCTTGGTGAACAGCATCCACAAGGCAGAGCAGAAAAACTCATTTGTGGGTCAGTTTGAGTGTGTAACTGCCTGAGGTCAAACCTGCTTTGCTTGGCCTTGAAGAAGCTGGCATTCACCCAGCAGGACAGAAACTTTGGCAGGGCAGGCTCCAGGCAGGAATAAAGACAGCTGTGCCCCTGGGGAAGAGGCTTTTAAGTGTCCGCAAGGTGGAGCACCATGGCACTGCAGCCTGTTCTGCTGTTGGAAGAGCCTGGAAAGCCAGCCTTGCCACCACAAGATGAGTAAGATCCTGCCAAGTGACAATAACCTCCAGGAGGAAATGGGGCTCCCTCCAGGAGCAGCAATTACCACTTCCCCCAGCAGTATCTCCAGGTGAAAAGGGTGGCCAACCACCTCACCAGGCACAGGAGCAGAGGAAACAGGCACAGGATCCACTGCCTACAGTGGAGACCCTTTTGTGTCTGCAGACTTTGCAGGGAGAGGGGACAACATTAAAGACAGTGAAACAAAGAGGGGTCCGCTTGCTAATCGTACCTTACTGAACAGAGTTGTAGCACAGAAAAGTACTTGGGAAGGGCTTGGGGTTTTATTTTTGTGAGGTCACACCCTCTCCCAATTCTGTCAAGGTCAACAACATTCACTGGATAAAATCAGCGGGTTTTTGTGAACCAGGCAAACACAGCGACAACCCTCTCCCCTTGCCCTTTTACCTCCTGGGCTGTGGAAGCCAAAAAGTATCTTCCTTTGTGGGGAGCTTTGCTGCACCACTGAGGTGACATGGTCTTCTCCAGTGGGGTGCTGTGGTCTGGCTTTTGTGGTTTCCTCATAGTAATGGGCCACTCCCACCAGCTCTTGCAGCCCTACAAGGGCAGAGCAGCTCTGTAGAAGACACTTGTGCAACTTTGAAGCACACTCCAGGTATGTTAAAGGAAGGAGTCCAGCTCCAACCATTTCTGGACTATGAAGCTCTACTGGCCAGGCAAGGGAACGGTCAGCACACAGTTACTAATGCAGACCTCCACTTCCTAGTGATGCTTTGCAGATTATTGTTGTGGTCTTCAGACAACCTCATTCAACCAGTTCATCCCTATCTTAGTTTAGAGTAAGCTAAGACAATTTAGAATTCCTTTCTCAAATTGACCACACCTCTTTTAAATTTAAAACAAAATTTTAATTTGGAAGATGTGTAGGAGGGAAGATAACAGTTCTTAACTACTAAAAATACAAATATATATATATATCTCCAAAACACCAGAACAGAACAAATAACTCGGTAACCAAAACCTCTAAAGAAATGAATCTCTGAAGGGACGAAGCGAGAACTTCTCCCGTAGGCAACGTGGACTCCTTTGTTCTCTGTCTGGAAGGCGCTGGCTCAGGATGGGCAGAGGTGGGGGTGGGCCGGGGGCTCCCCGCCGTCGGCGCTGTCGGTGCCCCAAGGAAAACCACAGCAACTGCAAGGCGATGGTGAATGTCTGTCCGAAGCACAGGGGCACACCAGGACAGGAATGGGAGGCACGGAAGAGGCCAAACCCACCGGAGTTCCTCCGCGGCGTCTCCCTCCCCGAAACTGCCACTGAAAGCCCAAAAACCCGGGAAAAAAAAACAACTCCCCAAACTGAAAGGAAAATAAACTCCCCCCACCCCCCACCACTCCCAGCCATTAGGCTGGAATTTGAGTGATTAGCTGAGCCCCCCTGCCTCGACAGCCCCCAAACCACTGGCAGAGAAAAAAAAATTCTAACAAATTCTGAAACTATAACAATCCCTCTTTCCAGAAAAGCTCCAGGAAAGGTAGAGATCAATCAGGTGCTGCTGGAAGACCCACAGGGCCCCAGAGAAGCTCTTGGTAGTTACTGCGTGCCCTCAGAAGAGTCAACAATTCAGTCTCGGGTATCCCGCAATATAAAACACTGGGGCCAAGTTTGGATGGACTTGGGTCCTTTCATAGCGTTTTGAGGTACATATTGGAGTTTTTTGCGTAAAAATATAAAGCAGAAGAATCTCCTCAGCTGTGATGTTGTCTATTTGTTCACAACGAGATGTGGTCAGTGGCTTTGTCCTGCAATAAACAGTAGTCTAATATGACTGATGAAATACCTGCTGGTTAGAAGCTGTACTATTCTCTGCTTGCTATGGAGCTGTCGTAGTCCCCACTCTCACCCCTGTAACCATTTACACTGGAAAGGTTTCAACTTACGTTCAATAAATGGTCAAAATATTCCCATAACACGTATCTCCATGAAGGAAAATAGTATTTTTCAAATAGCACTGTGCCTTTGGAGAAGATAGTAACTCCAAGGTTAAAAATGAAGAATAAAATAGTGTTTCTTATCTGGCTTTGTATCAATCAGGTCATCTCCATGGCCAAATTCCTCATTTGAAGAACGAAGTGAGGTCTCTCTTGCATGGTTTTATACACTTTATCTGTGCTGTGGAAACCCCAGTGCTCCCCTGGCATATGAGGTCTCTTTGATTCCCCCTGGTTTTTCTGTGTGCCCTTCATGTGCCCAGTGGATTGAGTGAATGCAGCCACTTTGGATGTCGTGGGTGATGTCTGGTGTGTCCTCCCGGCTGCAGCTGGGCGCCACACAGCACTGCTAGGCACAGGCAGGGACAGAGGATGACCTCGGTAGATTTTGGAAAGGTGCCCGAGGCCTGCTGTGACGTCACTCATGCCTCTGTGGGAGCCCGCAGCAGCACTTGTTGACAGTGAACCCAACCGCAGGAAGATCAGGAAATGCAAGAACGCTTTGTTGTCGAGGGAAGCTGGATGTGGCTCTTGCATGAATTTGCTGAGCTGTGCAACTGAGGCCTATGAGAGAAGCATTTCCTGCTACAGCAACATTGTCCATTGCCCTCCCTATGCATCACCTTGTGTGGGTCATTTCGGGTTTATTTTTTAATGATGAAAGCCCCAGCTGCACCTTCTGCAAGCAGTTTCTGGCTGATTCACTCAAAGGAAAACTTTGTCCTTGGTGGAAACACCCTGCCAAGTGGGAGGGACACGCTTCCTCCTGAGGATCTGCTTCCTTCAGCAGTCAAGCTGCGCCAGCAGCATGAGGCCAGAAAAAATAAGCAGAACCACCCCTCTCAACTAGATCTCAGCAACTGCAGAATAACAGGGGAACCACACTTGCCTTCCTCAGCATTCAGTGAAGAGGGAGTGAGTTCCCCCCTCTCCTCCACCTCTACCATCCCCTACCCCTCCCCAAGGCAAAGAGGCAAAATTTGACGCTGAATCTTCTTCACAGAAATCCTCTTTTTCTACCTTGCTCCTGTGCCACTGAACACTTCTTGGGGAAAAAAAAGATCACATTCCTTCCTGGCACATGCATGTACCACACTGGAGTCATTTTTGCCACTGGCAATAGCCACACACAAAATGTGCCCTTCGCTGATTGGTACAACTCGAAAGCACCATGTACCAGCTGGGGTTTATCCTTCATCAGCATGTCTTGGGGCTGGGGTAAGAGCTTCATTCATTCTTCAGCAGCTTTATAAAAAGATGAGGTTTCTGGAGGTGACAATGCCGATGGCAGTGGGGGACAGTGGAAGAACAGCTCTGCAAGGGCTGCAGTGAACATGTTCCTGACTGTGTTTGACTTGGAGCCTCGCCACAGAAACCAAAGGAAAAAGCACAAGGTTTTGGAGGCGGCTAACCTTGGCCACAGCCTGCTGCTGGGCTGGTGCCTGTGCTCCAGTGAGAAACATGGGGGGTGGAAAGACCTGTCTGTCCCTCTGTAACTGTGGTGTCAGCCTTGCCCCTCACACTCATCAGGGCCATGGGCAGTGCTGGGGCCACTGCCATGTGAGCAGGGAGCAGGTGGCATTGGCAGGAAAACTCCTCAGGGATGCCAAGGACTCAGCGGGTCCTGGCCCCGCCACCAGTGGTATTTTTCCACCTCTTGGTCCTGGCATGTCAGCAAGTGCTGGGACACGAGGAGGCACCCACTGCTGGCGGCGCCTGTGCCATGTGTTATTCGATCCAAAAAATCCCAAGTCTCCAGGAGGCTCTGGGGTAGCAGGAGATGCTCTCCTGTTGGACCAAACTCAGGCTGTTTTGCTGGGTCTGTATTTTAAACACAGTCCAGGGAATGGCCTTTCATGCTCACATAAGGCTTTCCTCCAGCAGCCAGCCCCCTCTCTCTCATTGAACAGCCTGATTTGAGTCAGAAACTGCTGCTGTCATAGACTGAAAAGCCCAAGGCTGAAGGGTGGCATTTCCTACCCAAGCTGTCTCCTCCTTTCAGGTAGGAGCCTGCCTGCTCCGTGACTCAAGTTGCAAGTTTCCTTCTTAATAATGGAGTCCCCTCTGACGAGTGTCTAAACAACACCCCCACGCCCCTCGCTTTGAAGGTTTCAGGAGACAAGTCCCATCTTGTTGCTGTGCCTTGCTGAAGCAGGCTACTTAGGGACCAACTCATTCACTGTCCAAACACCCGGCAAACACTCCCACACCCAGGCACTACCCTGCACTGGCAGAACATGGGGCTTCAGCACCTCTTCTCCTCTCTGGAGGCTGATGGAAGGCAGAGCCTGTCCCTGCATACTGCTTCCAGGCAGGGGTTTCAGCTCCCCACACCCTTCAGGCTCTGCAAAACACAGCACAGTGGCAAATACCTCGGGAGGAACAAGGCTATACTAAACTTCTTTCCTAATCCCTGCCCAGGCTGTGCAGCTATCAGCTGTAAACTAATGCCAGGCCCTACCTGTGCCCAAAATGGGAAAGGCTCCATGCCTCCCTGCGTCACAGCCGAGCAAATGCAGGGCAAGGATCAGGAAGGCACATAGTCACCCTTGATTTTCCATTTCCAAAAACACATCCAAGGGTAAGCGTTTGTGCGTGCTTTAGATAAATGATTACAAGGGGTTTGAGACACAAAGGGGAAAAAATAGTTTTGTTGCTTAGTGGAGTGTGACAGTCACATGGCACACAGCAGGCACAGGCAGCAGCCCAGCTCCCACAGCTCACAAAGCCAAGGGCACAGTGAGCTCTTCCAGGAAGAAATTTAGGCTAGAGGGGCTGAGGGGGCATGTGGGAGTCAGCTCCAGCTCTGAGTTTGGTTTCCTCAAGGACATTCAGAGCAGCTCCCTTCAACAGCTTTTTAAGGAGGCAGCGTGGGGAGCTGCAAGCCACCCCTCGAGCAGGAGGCAGCAGGAGCATGATGGGGCTGGGGAAGCTGGGTCACACAGCCATCTGTAGGGCGTGACAGGCATTTCAGCACCTTCCTCAGTGGAGGGGCCATCTCCTCTCCTTTCTCTAGAAAGGAGCTGCTCCCCCCAACAGAAAATCTGATTAAAGCTGGGCAGTGAGAGGTTAGAAAGCAAAGAGAAAATCAGATCTTCATCACGGCTGCATGTTCTCATATCCAGCCTTAAGCCCACCCTGCTATGGGAAGTCACCTCAGATGAAGGTTCAGAGCAGGGGGGACAGGGCCTGAACATGCACCTTGGTGTTTCCTTAGCTTAGCAAGCACCCCACCTGCTCCAGGATAAATGCAAATTGGTTTGCACAGACGAGAAAGGAGTCAACCCCAAATCAGCACCCCCTCTGCAGGAAGCACTGCCTAAGAAAGCTTCATCTACCCCATGCAGTGACACCAGGGGGCTCCCAGCCTGGCCCCACACGTGAGAGCCCTGGCCAGCTGCCACAGAATCTGAGTATTTTAGGAACTCTGCTGATTGACTGAAGGCCCCTTGAAGCACCACACACCAAACGCACCCAGTTCCCTCCTCTACCCCAAGAGAAAAGCCGGGTCTTCTACTCATCCCAGGGAGCTGAATCACGGCAGGACCAGCGACAGCCAGGCATATTGCCACTTTTTCCTATGCACTGCTATTCTTGGCAGCAGGAGAGGTCACTGAGACAGCTGCCCCGGCTGTGTTGCACAAGCCTGGGCATCACCGAGCTATTCCTAATGCTACAAATCCTCTGCTGAGCACACCCCAAACTAGCGACCTTGTCTGCAGAGGCTGACACCGAGCACCAGTCCATCGGAATGCAGCCGCATCACTCCTCACCCAAAACCAGGCACAGCAGAGGCATCCTCTCCCCACTGAGCACACACCACACGACAACCAGTTATTAGATCATGCTTTTAATACAAACTTAAAAAAATCTGGAACAATAGAAACTGTACAGATTTGATCAACCTTTTTGTGGTTTTTGTTTTTGTTTTTAACTAAATCTCTAGACACACCAATGTCCCGTTCCAAAATATTGCACAACAGTCTGAATACAAAACTCTGATTGTATTCCTCCTTTGCTAAAGAAAAAAAAAAAAAGAAAAAAAAAGAAAGAGACAGCAACCCCCTGCCTCCCCATCTCAGTAGCCACCTTCTCCAAAAGAAACCCAAGCAGAGCACACACAGAAACTCTCCACTTGGAGACATACAGACTTCTGTCCTCTTTTCACTCCTCTCCCACCAGGCAACTGACAATTCACTCCTTGGAGAGGGGCAGGAGGAAAAGAAGGGAGGCTGAGTGGGGAGAAAGGAATCTTCACCACTTCTTTTTGTTTTTAAAGTTTTTTTCCTGAAAAAATATTTTTTCTCTCCTCTTTTAAGAAAAAATCTTGAAAAGAAAAAAATTACAGTTTTTTTACGTTAGAAATATACATATATTATATATACCTCTTACATTTTACAAATGTAGCAAATTATTCAATACAAACAGACATCAACAAAAAGAACACAAACCCATAAAAAATAAAAGTTAAAAAAAAATCTTCTCTCTTCTCTTCCTAAGAAACCAGGTAAATTAGTGCAGGTTTTTAAAAAATAAAATTGAAGCTGAACGCCTACATCCAAGACTAGAAAAGACCTGAAAAGGCCATTAGTTTCCACTGCTGCCTGATGCTGAAGGAACATTTCTGAAGCACGCTTTTTTCCTTTTAAGATACAAAGAGGTTGGTCCCTCCTCTTTTCCTCCTTCCACTCACACCACTATTTTTAAAGCAGGTATAATACGTGTGGCAGGGCAAAGCAGCATCAAAGCTTCACACACATAAGCAGGTGGCCAGGGGGTGTCCCCACCTCTCTCCTCCCTCCTTGTGCTGGAAGAGAGCATGCTGTCCTGGGGCAGTGGCTCACAGGTGGCTTTGCCAGATGTGGGGATGGGGGCGGGCAACTGGACCAGGTCCTGCCATCAGCAGCTGAGCACCCCTCAGAGTTCAATGCAGTAAATAGGGTGCAACTAGCAGCACCGTGCCAGGGAGGACTGGGAGGCAGTTGGTAATGTCTGTAAGGGAAGGGTTAATAAAAAAAGAAAAAAGCGAAACTCAACAGCTGGGCCATTCCTCAGCAACTTGCCCTAGTCTGGAAAACTGCAGGGTTGAGGCTGTGGGCATCGGCTCTGGGGAAGCTGTTTGGGCTTTGCTCTCCTTGCCCACCCGCTGTGTTGGTCATAGCAGCTTGTTTGGGAATCCATGCTGGGCACATCGTGAGGACCGTGCGCCCCAACACCCATCAAGGGGGAAGGGTGCACTGGAAACTCTCCTGGAAGAGCTCTGGGCAGTGGCAGTTTCCCTGGGACAGCCCGTTACCTTCTGCAAAGGCTCACTGGCAACACAACTACAAGGCGGCTGGAATGCCTCCATTTCAGCTCAAGGGAAAGGAGCAAGAAAAGCATGAGGTCAAGCTCGTATCACCTGAAACAAGGATTTCATGAAAGAGCACATTGGTTTCACAAGTGCAGGAGGAATGGGTTTCAGAACCTGCTCCAGAAACATCATTGAAAGAAAAACAAACCTCAAGTCTGGGAGGCAGCAAAAAGCTTATTTTTTTTAAACTGAGAACTTCAAAAACTGGAGTTTTCAACATCTCCATCTCTCTCCTCTGCACACTTCCACGTTCACACAACAGCCTCCAAGGAGACCTCCCTTCCCATCTGGAGAGCCTCCACCCTTCCTGGGCATGAAGCAGCCCTCCTTTGGCTTCCTGTGAAGGTGGGTTTTGGAGTCCCTGACACAGAAGTGACCAAGCTGAAAAGCCACTACTGCCTGACTGCAGCACATCATCCCGGGGAAATCTGCAGGGGCATTCCCAGATCCCAGCCCTGCTGTGAGGAGGCACCATACATTCATGTGTTGGGATGGCTGCTCACCTTTGGAGTGCCCATCCCCGTTCCGATCTAAGCTTGCCGCTGTCTGTGCTGATGTTATCTGGCTGCAATGAGGCATTTATGCTTAAGTGCTTCCTTTTTGCACCATCTCAGCCTCCTCCTCATGGTCCTCCAGAAGGGCAGGTGAAGGGATTTATTCTGGTGCCTACCTGCCTGAAAGCACAAACTCTCTATGCTACCACTCAAAACAGCAGCTTCAACAACATCACCCTTTCTCTTCCTCTAAAGTTGTGCTGCCTCACTAAAAAGAAAGGAATTCCCTCTCAGACCTAAGAAGATGAATTCACAGCACAGAATGAGAACTCTGACCTCAGAAGCCACTCCAGGTGGATGCTGGCCCCTGCCACTGGGGAGAACATCTGCGAAGTGGGGGCAGAATCCAAGTGGAGTCTGGCTTGTTCATTGCCACCTCCCCCCAGCCACAGAGACAGGCAGGTGGTGTTTCTACACCACAGGGCTGTCACCCAGACTGACCAGGCAGCTCTGAGAGAGCACAGAAAGGCCCTCCTGCTCAGGTCCAGAAGGGGACAATAACCAGAGCCACTCAGCTCAAAGCACTGTCCCCCTGTAGCTGTGGCTGCAAGTGCAGATGAGGAAGGAAGCAGGAAGAAGCCATTTCACAGTAACGCTCTGCTCTGCCTGCGATGGGAGACAGTCAAGGACAAGAGTTAGTGCACAGACAGAACAGCTGATGCCAGCTTGGTCTGGAGCCACAACAGCACAATGGTCTGCACCCATGGGCACAGCGAGTAGATGCTCTCCCTCTACATGCAGAGCCGTAACAGAAAAAGCAAGCTCACCCACCTGTTCTGGTTAACACGCAACAAGAGTGTGCGTGTCTCCACCAACACTGACTCATCCTTTCCCCGTCCCTCCTTCCAGCACAGTGGTACAAAGATGACATCCCTACACTCAAGTGGAAGGACCCTGTGTTGAGGGTGGGGCAGGGGTGGTACAGGGAATCAGAAACACTGTGACCTACACTTGCACCAGATCCTGGGCTGGGGTGGGGGAAGGGGGAACACAAACCAAAAAAATCCCAAGACTCATTTTAAGGAGTAAAAAAGTGAGTAGGAAAAAAGCACAGGGACTGACTTGAAAAACAATTCAGTGCTTCAGGAGTGTAGCCAGCACAGCACAACAACACTGAGCTCTCTCTTTTCCCAAGAACCTATATTTATAAGATTTTAACATTTTCTGTATATTTCTATTTTTCTTTTCTCTCCCTCTTTTTTGTTTGCTTTGTTCTTGTTTCCCCCCTCCCTTCCTGCCTCCAAATACTCTCCTTCCTTTGTGTTCAGTTGGCCAGGACAACGGGCTGGAACGACTGGCTGGGATACTGCATGGCATTCAGGTTGTAGCTGAGTCCTTCCACAAAGGGAGACTTCTCCAAAAAGAGGCTGTTGGTGCTGCCACTGAAGACCTGAGCCATATCAAAGGTACTGCCTGTGCTGGTGTTGAACTGCGATGCTGGTGGGATGCTGCTGGCCTGGCTCTCACTGGCAACACCATCAAAGAAGAGACTGCTGGCTCCTGGTGACCCGCCGCTGTAAACGAACTCCTTGGCATTGGGGGAGAGCTGTGACTGCGGGGCTTGGCTCCCAGCACTTCCAACGAAGTTCAGAGAGTGCATAGACAGGGAGAGGCCCTTGTGCTTCAGCAGGTTGGTGGTGGGAGACCTGACCATTCTTGGCTGCTGCACAGCCCCTGCTCCACCGCCCCCTCCTCCGGCTCCTCCGCCCTTCTTCATCTTGGTAGAGCCAAACTTGGTGGCAGCAAAGGTGGCAGTGGTGAAAGTGATAGGCTGTGCGGAGCGAGGTATGAAGGTGGGACTAGGAGAGTGGCCGAAGGAGGGGGACGGAGAGTTGGACAGCGAGTTGTCCTGGCTGCCTATGGGAACAAATACCTGGGCATCAGGGTTGAAGCTGCTCTTGATTTCTTTGTCCAGCTCGGCGGCGCTGCAGCCCTCGCTGTCATCCAGGTAGAGGACTTTAACAGTGCCCTTCTCGCCGATCTGGTAGGAAACCTCAAAAGGATCAATCCAGACACTCAGCTCTTCTGGCACATTGGCACGCACATCCTCCACAGCCAGCCCGCTCCGCTTGGCTGCCAGCTCCACCACCGGATCCACCGTCTCTCCTATATGAACACAGCGATAGCCAGATCCCTTCAGGGGCTTCTCTGGGTACCAGTGACCCTCATATTTCTTCTTCAGCAAGCGTTCTAGCTCCTCACCAAACAGGTCTGCCCGCCTCCGAGGAAGCTTGTTGTACAGGTATGAGATGATGAAGTTAAGAGCAACTTTGATCTCCAGATGCATACTCTCTTCGCAGCAAGCAAGTCAGGGCAGTGTATTAAAAGTGACAAAGTGACAGAAACATAGACAAGATTTGGCTCCAAACAGACCTAAGGAAAGAGCGAAAACAATGGATGAAGATGAGAGAAGACAAGAGCTCTGCTCCACCTGTTGAGATAAACAATCATGATTTTTCATGAACAAAAGCAGAATGAGCACTTTGCACAAATACTAACAAGAAGTAAAGCTCTCAAGCAGAGTCACCACAAATCTACTGGCTCTCAAAACAGAGGTAGGAAGGAGTCTTCCCTACTCCTCTTTCTAAAGAAATAAGGGTATAGCTACTACCTGCACACAGTAGCTAATGCATACATTACACTCACCTCACTGCCAAGCACTGCTGCTGAAACCTGGCAGGCAACTCCCTGCTCTGGCAGAGCTATTTCAGCACATCTGACATGCCTCTCCGTGCCCTAGCACTCAGCTGCTTCCAGCACGGCTCACCTGCACCAGCCCCTCCAGAACACAAGCACAGCGCCTGAACAGCCTCGTGACTCGCTCAGCAGCCTGTGCAGAGACCTGCTTGCGCTCAGGACAGGCCAGCCTCTTCGCTGGGAGGCCGGGTGGTCGTGCCGGGTGCTGCGTCCTGCTGGCTCAAGCACAGAAAGGACAAGAAGGAGCAAGGGAGGGTGCTGAGGCACCAGCTGCCAGCCTGTGTTTACTATGCCTTTGACTGGCAGGCACATACCATATTAAGTGTACCCAGTTGAGACTGCCTAGCTACAAGACTAAAATCTCAGTTTAATTCAGGGGTAGGGGAGGGAGAATGGGACAGGAAATGTGTGTGGGGTCACAAAATACACGCATGCCAATAGCCTGTCCAATACAATTCACATCCCTTATCCCTGCACAGTGGGAAGATGAGCTCTGCCAGGATCAGGTACCTACTTAATAAAAATTGAAATTGCTTGCCAAAGGTTGAAGTAATCTTCCCTTTCTCTTTTCCTCCCTCGTGAGATGTCCCCAAAATGGAGAGAACACACAAAAGCACAATGCAAAACCACAACACTGAACTCTCCCATTACACACAGATTTGCAAATTTGTCTGGGTATAAAAAAAAACCCCAGGTAGGTCAGCATTACCCTCTGTCACTCATCCAAACAAGACAAATCCCACAGATATTTTAAGAGGAAGCACACTTCCAGCAGCCTCCACGCCTCTCCAGGGGGAAGAAGAATATCCAGTTTTTAATTGGCAGCTTAGTCAGAGGCCACTCTGTCTTCAGCTGCCCTCACCTTGCTCAAACAGACGCACCATGTTCAATCCTCTTCCTAAAATGGGCTTCAGGGATGCTCTCACGCAGCACTAAAGCCAATGTTTACAACACGTACCAATTATTTGGGGGTGGGGATGGAGTACAAACATATGTTGTCAGCATTCCCCTGAAAAACCGGGAATCTCAACAGCACAGCCAGGTATCCACCCTGGCCTAGGTCAGAAATTTAAAAAAAAAAAAAAAAAGCTGACCAGACTTGGTCTAGTTTAGCAGACGCAAGTTTTAATGAAACCCTCAAGTATTTTGAGGCTTTATTAAAAAAAAGAGGGTGCAGATTCTATGCTTTTTCTGTACTAGACTGAGTTCACAGAGGCCTGGTTTTAGGATGATGGTAACCAGAAACAGATCCCACACTTTAAGTCCACAAACCACTTCTGGAAGGAATTCCCTTTGGGTTTGAGTAAACAACAAGAAAAAACACTAAAATGAGGGAGCGAGAAAGAAGCCTCACCTTTAAAACCTGCTTTAAGGAATTACTGTAATGTAACAAACTTTGGTAGATCACCGAGGTGTGACCAAGTTCAAGCAAGAACAAAGGAACACCAAAGAAATAAGCAGCCAGTTTTTCGGAGAACAGTGAGGAGAAGCCATTTTCAGAAGGCAAGTGTCTCAGCATGGAGATGGAGCCTTTTCTACGAAAAAACAGCTTAAAGCAAACCCCTGAACGAGCACACCTAAACACTAACAAGAGCTTATGTGGCCTATACTACCTCAAGGGGAGATTACACGGAGCCCTCCCATTTCTTTGGCTTTGAGACATCCGAAAGAAAAGACAATTTGGTATCCCAGCAAATTAAGTAAGGCGAGAACAGCCAGTTTGTAAATCTTTTAATCTCATGATAAATCCTAATCCAGATCCAAAATCTATTAAGAAATCAGAAATCACACATTGGGAAAGGAGCAACGGCCAGTTCATTCCCACCCTATCTGCAACACAAATATCTCAATATAAATGGAGGAGCCCAGATCCTCATCAAGTTTCTGCAAAAAACAGTGAGGAAGTACAATTATAACTGGTTTTATATATATATATATACATTGTTCATTTTTTCTTTTCTTTATGAAGTACTCCTCCTTCTTAAAACGGGAATAGGGAATACTCTGTACCTTGACTACTATGGAAAAGATAAGTTAATTAGCCTAATACACCAACAGCTACCAAGGTAGTTGCATCTGACTGATACCTGCTGAAGGCACAAAAAGTCACTGGCTCCTCAGACTGGTGACTGGGTAAGATGTGCTCCAGTAGGATCCCCTCAATCTCTTTCTACTGCACTGAAATGTGATAAAATAACAACTTAAAAAAAACCAAACCAAACACAAAAAGCCAACTAAAGCAGCACGGCTCTAAGACAAGAAAGTCCTAAATATCAATTTACGAGGCATTTTGAGCAGTCTTCCATAAAGGCCTGCATTTCCAAACTAAAGGCTCGCTGTACATGAGGTGCCGGCCAGGAACAAAGGGCTGTTCCTCTGCTCTGCGGGGGGAACGCAGGAGCCCCCTCGGACCCCCCGTTTCCCTGTGCGCTAAAGGAGAGAAGCCCAACCATCACTCGCATCAGGGGAAAGCGAACACGGGAACGACGCCCTCTCCTCCCGGCTACGCCAACACAGCGTGTGACCTTGCGGGTATCCCTCCAGGCTCCCGAGGGAGCCGCGGCCCCAGGCCTGGAGCAGACGGCTGCCCCAGCGGCCTGCGGTCGCAGCGCCGGGCACGCCCGCCTGGGGCGAAGGCCTCCTTCCCGGCCCCGCGGGGACGAGCGTGGCCGCCCCCTCGGTGCCCGGTATCGCGGCCATCCCGGCGCGGCGCCAGGCCCGGCCCGCCGGGAGCTGTAGTCCCGGCCACCCCTCCCCACCCCGCGACCTACTTCCCGGCGGACTGCGGCTCCCGGCGCGCCCCGCGCTCGGCCCGGCGCGCCCCGTCCCTCCGCTGGGCAAGGCACAAAATTTTCCAGCGCACATGCGCGCTGGGGCTCGCCCGCCCTTCCCGGCGCTGCCCACGGCCGGGAACACGCCCCGCGGCCCGGCACCGCCGGGCAGCCGCCCTCTTCTCCCCTTGCCTTCCCCTCCCTCCCG
>VWZG01001150.1:0-12908 GCA_013396735.1 Grallaria varia | reverse complement strand
CGTTCCCTCCCGTCCTACCCCGGTGCCTGTCCCCGTCCCCCCGGTGGGGCACGCGGGGTCGCACACCAGGTCCCCGACCGGGCGTTCGGATGGAAGAGGTGATGTCCCCAAGGGCGAGCTCCCGGCTCTGCACAGCCGGCGGGGCACCGCGGATAGGGGTGTCGGGGGATGGGGCGGGGAGGGGGGGGGCAGCCCAGCCCAGCCCCAGCAGAGTCTTTGTTGTCGCCAGGCTTCGCTTGCCCGGAGCTCACGGGGGCTGGATCTGCCGTGCGGGAAGGGGGACACCCCGGCGACATCCCCTGGCAGCCCAGGGTGCCCGCCGCCGCCCCCGGGCCTAGCCTGCCCTTTTCGGGGCTGCTGGGGCTCAGCCACATCCCGCTCCCGTCCCCCTCCCGCCGCCGCCCCAAAATGAGGGGAAGGGAACAAAATGGTCAACTGGGGCACTGCCAAGCGCCCCCGACCCAATGACTTTCACATTCCCCGCCTCCCCCCGCCCTCTGCTGAAGCCCCAGTAATCCCGCTGGGGGCCGCAGCCGCACGGTGGGTCCACGGACGGGCGGGGAGGGTGGCGAGGAGCCCCCTCAGGCCGAGCCCGCAGAGGGGTCTGGGGCTGCGGAGTCCCGGCCCGAGACGGGGTGTGGCGGAGGGGCGCACCCCAGGCCCCACTTACTTCGTCCTCGGCTCCAGGGCCGGCGGCTGCTGGCGGCTTTCGCGGGGGCCGTGGGCGCTGCCGGCGGGTCTCTGCTCTGCCCCGTCCCGTCCGTCCCCTCCCTCCCTTGTGCCCGTCGGCGCAGGGCGGACCTGGTGCTGCGGTGCTGGAGCCGCTGCCGTGTCCCGGGAGCCGCCCGCACCCTGCCCCGAGTGAGCCAACTCACGGCAAACTTTCACCCTTAGCAACCCCTCGGCGCACGGATCCGCTCCCGCCCCGTGTGATGTGGCGACGGGGGGCGGGCCGGGACTACTTCCTTTCTCCTTCCCCTTTCGCCGCCGCCGCCGCCCGCAGCGCCCCGGGACGGGCGGGGGCTGGGCCTGCCCTGCTGCCCCCGCCACCGAGAGTGTCCCGGGGGAAAGGAGGGAGGAAGGAAGGGGCCGGGGGCTTAGCGGGGATTGACCTGAGGATTTCCCCAAGCGGCTTAGCACGGAGGGGTGGGGGTGGGGGCTCGGCCATGGAACGGTTCGGGAGGGACAGGACCGGCCGCCGTGTTCCCCGCCCCCGACACCGCGGGCCCCGGCTCAGTGACAGCGCCAGCCCCGAGGCTGCCCAGGGGACAGTTTGCTGCACGGAGTGCATTCCCCGCGCAGCTCGGCCATATCTGCAAAAACGCCAGTGGTGGAGCCCCCAGGCCAGCCATAGCGGGAGAGCTCGGTACCCACGGGCAACGCTGCCTCCCTCCGTCACTGCGAACCCCTGGGGACCCCCGGCCCCCGACACGGACGGGCTGCAGGCCCATCCCCGCCTGGCATTAACGGGGGCAAGGCCAAGACAGGCGCGCCGGTGTCACCCCGGGGAGGGCAGGAGCGACACCGCCGCCCCGTCNGGGCGGCACCGGCGAGGCGCGGGGGCCGCCGGGAGATGTAGTGGCCGCCGCGGCCGCGGCCTGTTCGTCCCAGATGTCTCCGTTCCAGGTGTCACTCTCTCGGGTGTCCCCGTCCCACTCCGCGGGGCGAGCCCGAGCTCAAGGCTACGTGCTGCCCGGGGGAAGGTCTACGAGGCGACGGACAGCCATGGGCCAGTGACGGGCACCTGCAGATGTCCTCTGGTAGGCTGAAGCCACTTGCTCCAGCACACAGTTCCACACCCTGTATTTTAAACCAGACCTATTACTGGGTCCAGGAAATAGAAGAAAATACCTAAGCAGACCCCCGGCCATGCATTTTACAGTCCCAGGGTCACACCACCTTGCACACATACCACTTGCAAAGGGCTCTTGCTGTCCACATATAAGGTAGCTTTTGATCAGAATAAAACTCTGAACTANGGACCCCCGGCCCCCGACACGGACGGGCTGCAGGCCCATCCCCGCCTGGCATTAACGGGGGCAAGGCCAAGACAGGCGCGCCGGTGTCACCCCGGGGAGGGCAGGAGCGACACCGCCGCCCCGTCGGCCCGGCCCCGCGCTCCCCGCCCCCGGACTACTTTGTCTCCGCACGCCCGTGTGCCTCCGCCCTAGCGGAGGAGGGCCGGCCCGGCCGCGGCGGAGACGAGAGGTTCGCAAGGTGTGCGAGCGCCGGCCGTGCTAAAAATAACTGCTACATGTTAGCAACAGCCTTTCCGTTGGCTGGCCGGGCCCGGCGACGCCTGCGGATTGGAGGGCTGCCTCAGCCAATGGGTCTNCCAGGGTCACACCACCTTGCACACATACCACTTGCAAAGGGCTCTTGCTGTCCACATATAAGGTAGCTTTTGATCAGAATAAAACTCTGAACTAGTGGAAGGGACACCAAGAATGAGGTTTCCAGGCTCTCCCAGCCATGTTTCTGGCATCCTCCTCAGCGCTGACACAAGCAGAGCACAAGGGAGAACTGGTCTTGGTGACCCAAGCATTACCAGAGTCCCTGTTGCAACAGAGGTTGCTGGTCTGGCAACCACCTCCCAAGTGCAAAAATGCAGTTTGTTTCTTGTCGCCTTCCCACAACGGTCCTCAGCATCCTTCTGGGTGTGGTTTGTCCTCCCTCACTCAGACATCCTTTACCTCAGGCACTGCCTTCGCCACTTCTTTTGAGGCCAGCAATGCCATGCTACAGCAGCCAGCTTTGCTCATTTTCTATCTAATTAAAGGGAAAAAACCCAACTTTTGAAGTTTGTTTTTTTTTTTCCTGCAGGGGAAGGGGGAATAGAAGGGGAAGATTTATGAGAGCTATTATGAGCAGCCTTATTTTTATCACTCCTACTTTAAAAGGAATTTAGTTACAAAAGAAGACATCTTTTTTTTTTTTTTTTCCCCTCTCCTATTATTCCCTTTCTTTGCTGGAAACAAAATCATGCTTCAGCCAGAAATCAGGAAATCAAAACGACTGAGCTATTTTTAGCATCATTAAGCAAAAAAAAAAAAGGCAATTACATTTCTGAAATTCTATTGCTGTTTTAATAAGGTGTTACTAAGAGGGTGTCACACATTAGGGCTCTTCAAAATACCTGTGCCTTGACCGTGCTCCTTTAATTATGGCGTCGCCCTGGTACACATGCAGGCAGAGGAATTCTGTCACACTATCTGCTCCTGCATTCTCAGCCATTTGGCTATTACGTCAAGGCAAAGCTACCGTGTCACTTGCGCACGGGGAGGGCAGGAATTGCCAAGCCACGGGACAGAGCTCGTTGGGCTGGGTTATTTAACGCCGAGGAAGAGCAGTCAGGTTATAATGGGGTGTAATTAACACCACCATACCCTGAATCCTCTGTACATTCAATTCACATGACAACCTCAAGGAAATGAAAAATTCTTTCCTGCTATTGAAAAAGGCAAACATCTCTAGCTGATGCCTGTAATGAGAAAATAACAGCTCCCATGCAGATAAGGTTTCAGAAGCGAGACTTTGTCCATGCAGCTCCTGCAGTGCTCACAGGCAGATTCCAGACTTTCATCTACCTTTTTTCTGTTGTTTGGTTGGTTTTTTGGTGGGTTTTTCATGTCTTTTTTAAGAAAAGTAATGCTTGGGGTTGAAGGGCTTTGTCAAGACAAGGTCTAGGTGATTCAAAGGACTGGAGGTGTTATGGAGCTCAGCTATTTGCTGAGCTCAGCATAGTTGTGGCTGGCAGTTGGTCTGAAGGGGTGTGTAACAGGGAACACCTACATTTCAGGACACAGCAATGCCTTGTTAGTACTGGCAACAGAGGCCAATTACTTAATAGGCTAAGACATCCCATGTTCTCTCCTCAGTGTAAATATTTGATATGAAGGGATTTTTTTACTGGTTACAAAACACTTTTTTGATTAAAAAAGGGAAGAAAAAAACCAGATAACCCTACCTATAAAAGTAACAGCAAGAAGATACATTTAGCTCCTTGAGGATTTGCAGGCAGCAGCATAGGGGTTCAGCGGCCACACTGAGAAAGTGGTCCCTGTCCCTTCCACCCTTCCCTGCAGTTGCCACATAAATGCTTTGCAGCTGGCAGCCAGGGAGCTCCTGAATCTGGCTGCTTTAGGACTCCACAGTCTGATGGAGCCCTTCCAGAGCTTGGCCTGCACACAGCAGCAGGATGTGTCTTGTTTCATTCCCCCCTGAGGGGACGCTCGCCCTTTTAGCATGTGCTCTGGCCTCTAGTATGCAAGGCAATCCCCTTCTCCTGGACAAGTACTTCAAAATCTATTTAGGTAAAAAAATATTGCACTTTTCTAGGTGCCCTGCTTGGGTATTATTTACTGGTGAACATAAACCATTACCAAGCAAGCAAGGCTGTGTTTTTCAGGGCTACTGAAATGTATCCATCACCCTTGTCTGAATTAGCAGCTTCAGGGCAATGCCCCATCCATGCTCCGAAAGTACCAGAAAGGCAGCAGTGCTGAACTGATCTGAGCACCAGCAGCACTTGGCATTCTCCCCAGAGCTGTCTGAGCAAACAAGGCAAAGGGGAAAAAGCCTGTCCCTCCCTCTCTCCACCTGCCCAGTGACTCAGAACAACTAGAAATGGCAGCTTAACTCTCAGAACGCAGACCAATATATCCAGCAGTCAGCGTGAGGGCATCAGGAGTGCCAAGAAAGTAAGTATGCTCAGCCATTTTTGGGGATGGGGGAAGGGATGGGGAAACTCCTGTCTCTACAGCAACTCCTGCCTGGCTGATCCTGTTAAACGACTAGGAACAAGGAGTGCTCTAAAATTAGCTCTCCTAGGGGTCCTTGTACCAGGGGGCAATAATTTTGAGACAAAAAAATAATTCCTAACGTAATTTCTCTCTACCTTCACCAAAAAAACTTTTGTCATATTTGACATTTCCAGGAAAGAAAAAAAAAATGTACAGACCTTCTGCATTCCTAGTGTGATAATTTGGGTGGCCTGACTGAGGGCAAGTGATAAATTCTGGTTGAAGTGATAAAGTTCCAGGTACAAAAAATCTGCACGTCATGCTCTGCTTTTAAAGAAGTACAGAATTGAACATGGCTGATATTGGCTCTGACAAGGACTTCTCAGTCAGGAGCAAGAGGCAGGTGCTTATTCAGGCAGAACTACTTTGGTTACAGCAAACCCACTCTCCCAAAGAGTCAGATTGCTCTGAATCCCTTGGCAAATGGTATCCACATTAGTGAAAAATTAAGAAGCTGTGTAGGGGAACCATCGTGCAGGGAAGAAGACATACAGACACACTCAGGACTGCAAAAAGCTTAGAAAAGAAACCTGACAGAATTAATAGCTGGGGGCAGGAGAGGGAGGAGCAGCTGTAGGACCAGTCACAGCTAAAGCCAGCTGCAGAAGGGAAAAATCACTTAAGGGACAGATGATCACAACTTGTCTACCTGTGTTCATCCTTACCCAAAACACCCAAATAGCTGAAGCAGGTCGAAGAGGCGTTTAAGCCAGAGAGGAGTTAGACAAATCGGTATGAACCTCAGGGGAACAGCTGAAATCCTGGAAGAGGCACAAAACAAGCTCTGTACACCAAGACTGTGCAAAGACAACCCTGTGACTGTAGCACACACTCTGCTCAGACTAGGAGGACTTTAAAAGCTAAAGGGCACACTGAGCTAGGACCCTAATTTAACCATCTGAAGAGTGTACACACCCGTAGGGAACTCAGTTTCGCCTCTGCACAAAGGCGCCTGTTCCCAGATCTCTGCTGAGCCAACAGACTGCTTTTAGCCTGTACTGGTATTCGACAAAAAAGCAGCCTCTGGTTTCCAGCACGCATACGGCCAATAGCCCAGAACACAATAGTTGGTTTCCCGTTACAGCAGGGAAGGCTTTAACTTATTCACAAGAACAGGATAGCGAGTCAAATAGCTTAGTAGGTTTTAGAAAGGGATTGGATGTTTGCATGGTGAAACAACATCCATAGCCGTATTAGCTAGGATAAGGGTTACAAGCTCAGCGATCCTCACACTATAGGACAAAATGATCAGTGGCTGGGATCACAGGCAGACAAAAGCGATAGCCATTCCCTGAAGCTCCTTGTAGCAAGGTCACGTGGCCATAAGCAGACACTGCCAGAAACCAGATAACCCATTGTGCAGGGCTAGCTGGGCTAATCCTGTGTGTCCCCAGAAATCTCCAGAGAGCCTAGGCACAGAACAGACCAGAGAGAAATCCTTGTACAAAAAATAAAAACCCAGAAGAAAAAGCTTTATTGGTATGCATCCTGCAGACATGGTTACAAGAAAGGGCCTTGGATTTATCTGACAAAGAAAATATGGAACAGCTGTGCTCTCCCTAGGAAGGCACCAGCCATGAGCAGGTTCCTTACAAACCAGGGCAGCATGGAAATATACTGGAGGAAGGGAGCAGACACATGGGATTGGTGCTCTGTTCTTCAATGCAGATGCGTGGGGCAATTTCAAATAGCCCAGTAAGAACAAGACCCGACAAGGTCCTTCTCCACACCAGAAATGACACTGGCTTTTTACTGAGCTGGTCTCCTCCATGTCTAAGTGCTTGCCCACCAGGCTTTGTGTAGAGAGCTGAGGCAACTACTAGCAAAGCTTCCACAAAGGCAAGAGACAGTAGTCCTCATCTACTCTCTCTGATCATTGGTTTTGATCATGTTTCAGTCCCATTCAGTCTGTTACTTCTCCAGCCCCACGTATTCTACTGAATCTGTACTGCTTTAGAAAAAAATAATTGACTGGTTTTCAATAATAGTAAAGTCCAGAGATGTTCCAAGACCCTCTTGCCAACCCAACAGGAGGTAGAGCCACATACGGATAGGATCACCTCTTCTTGAAGCCATACTTTTTCCTTTCGTAGAAAAGATCTGTCTTGGAACTGCCCAGGTTGACAATCTTCGGGCAACCATCTCTCTGTAAGAAGAGAAGATGTAGGTTATGAGATGGGCAAACAGAAAGCAATGTCACCACTTGCATAGTTTTTGTAGGTTCTCAGTTCCCACATTTCTCAGCCTGTCCTCAACACACATTTCAAATACCTGTGCAGGCAAATTGCCCTCCAGTGTTGGTTACCACTAAGACAGTGGAAGAGAGGAGTATGGATGCCTTTTCAGGATTACTCTAGGACATTCTCTTCCTCAGGGCTGAGATGGAAAACAGCTCATATAACATCAACAGTTTAATGAAAAGGATGTTCAGTGCCTCAAGACTGAATTCTTTCTAAATTAGGTTATGCAGGACTTATAGGGCCCAGAGGAATAACCTTTCCCCTCCTTACCCAAAAAGAATCTTGCTCTTTAGATGTCACTGAGCCATTCTTGTGTATAGGAACCCCTAGCTGTGACAGCAGAACTGAATCTCAGATTTCCTGGATTAATTGCTGCAGAGGCTATATGGTCATCTTGGGAGAGGACAGCTACTCACAGCAGCTACACAGATAAGTTCTTGCACCTGAATTCCAGCAGATGGTGAGGAAAAAGCCATAAGAAAAGCAAGGGGTGTGGGGGAGATCCACCTCAGAGGCATGGTTGAAAAAACAAATCAGAGCTCCACCTCTTGGTGTACCAAGGAACATTTGACCATGGGTCACCTGAGCCCAGCATCTGCAGAATTCTTAATAGCAAAATGTTGTGGCTGGCCACAGCAGTTGTGAGTGGCCCAGCAGGCAGAGGAACACGTGTCCTTGGCTGATGTGTAAGCCTGAGTGCATTAGATTTAGAAAGCCTATGGGCAGATGACAGATGCTGTACCCAAGCTGTCCAGGTCCTGTGCCAGAGATATAACCTGCTGGCGGGGGGTCTGCATGATAGAAATAACAGGAGAGATGGGGAACAGAAATCATCCCTCCCCCATATCCTTGCCACAACCAATTTCTAGCTACTGTCTCCTTATTTGATTTTGAACCTCAATAGCAGGACTTTTCCAAGACTTGCCTCCCACAATCCAGGGAGCCTGTGACAATCCTGACAGCATTATTGCAGGGCTCTGTTCATTCTTCCACCTCCTCCTAAGGAGGCAGCAAGTGAGCATGCTCCTGTCCCCAAGGAAAGATTACTTTTTGCAACTCACAGGTGTACTGGGTGACAATGTGGGATTCTGGCCCTTACCCGCAGATTGAAGCAGGTTGAAACAATTCTTCACTCCTCCCTCCATCAGAGCAAATGAATCAAGAGTAATCAGGCCCTTTGCTTTGTGCCCAAGAGCATTCCACCTCCTCCCTCCATTTTAGTATTTGTTTTCTTGCTTCACTAACTTTTCCAGTGTTTTTCTGAGAATGCTGGAAATGCTGTGGCTGAAACCCTGGACTGTTAAAAGATTCATGTAGAGAGAGCTCTGCCCCTGCTTTTCTTATTCACATCAGCACCAGATACCATAATTGTGACAGGCAGCAGCACACTTAATTTTTCCCCTTCTGGGCACCTCACACTTGTACTAGCACTTTTCAATTCTGCAACTCAATCACATCAAATCTGCTGTTTCAGACCAGCAACAATAACAAACATTTCAGTTTGCTGCTACCGAGCAACTGTCTTCACTCACAGCAGCCTTCACCCGGGTGTGAAAATACCCCAGACCTGTCATTCTCCTCTAGCTCTATGTTTTCTGCAGTCTTCCCCTGCAGAGCAGCTGGCTATTTCACACCTGAACCAGACAGGATAAGCTACATGTGAGCTCAGGTTGTGAAAAACACCTGTTGGGAATTTGTATGAATAGACAAAAACAAAACCAAGCCTATTTTACTCATGACTTATAAAGTCAGGTGGCTTTGTTCCAAAGGCAAGCGAACAAAACTACTGTTTCTCACGGTATTTCTAAAGAAGGAGGCAGTACCACCATCACAGCACTTATATCCATATTTAGGTATGGAAAAAGGTTATGGTCCTGTTAGATCTAATGGCTAAATTCAAACGAGGGCCTGCCCCTGTCCTAGATTTAGCTGCAGGCTTCTAGAGAACATGTGGGCACTGCAAAGAATTAAACCAGCAACTCACTCAGCTGAGGACACTCTTGCAGATCAATCTGATCCATTCTCTCAGCACATTCTTTGCTGTCATTAGGGTGTGTAGGAAATGACATTTGTAAAGCACCAAAACCCAGACACTCTCATAGCTATCAGGCACATATTCTGGGAATACTGAAACTGTAAACATCATGTTGTTGCTCTTCCCTAAGGTCCTTCTAACACTTCATTGCAGTTCTTCATGTCCTGCACTCATTGTGTTGGATTATTAACAAAAGCCTTACAAGGGGTGAACAGCTGCCTCATTTCACATGTACAGTGGCTATCTTTCAGCACAAGATTACAAGAAGATTATAGCACTGACTATACACCAAAAGGGACCATTACACCAAAAAGTGTTAGCTGAAAGATGTCTACAATAGAGACCATTCCGGAAAACAATTTAAAAAAAAATTGTATCCCATTGAAATTATAGAAGAGGCATTAAACTTGTACAATTCAATTACTAGCGCAGTCACAGGACACTAAAGACTAACTTCATGTTGTCATCCAAAGGAAAACAAAGGTTTAGATTCCAGTACAGTATGTGCCCTTGGTCAGTGGCTGATAATGGACTTCTAGTGAGAAGATGCTCCTGTCACTGCCTGTGCAGCGTCTGGAATATCTCTGACACTGGTGAAACATAGGCTGGGGCAGTAGTAAGATAGCAGCCTGAAGTCGTAACAAGCAGCGTGCGTAGGAAATGACCGAGTGTGCAAAATAGCCAGAGATCCTTAGGGATGAAGAGTTATGATACCTCAAAACGCTTTGCAAACATGGGGAACAAGGGACGTATGAGGTACTGCAAACCAGTGCCAAGCACCCCGTGTCCCAACACTAATTTCAGCAACTCCAAGCCCCTTAATGGTAAGCATGGCTACCAAGTAAAATTAGGATGACAACATACATCTTTTTCCTGGATGGTACACTCCTTGCAGTAGTAGGCGTCGGACACTCCTGGACCCCCGCAGATCACACAGCGCCCTTGGTACGAGCCGTAGTTACACTCATCACATATGCGAACCAGAGTGCAGGGCCGCACATAGGAGTCACAGATCACACATTTGCCATCACCTGCAAGCACAGCAGAGCCTTTGGTTACAGAACGTCCTTTTCTCCAACCTCACATGGAAGAGAAAAAGCTTCTCAGTGAAAGAACTTGCCTGTACACTTAAAGGCAATGCAACTAACTGCAGAAATGTATCTTGCACAGGGCACAACTTTGTATTTGCACAAAGATTTGAGAGGAACAAGGGTTAGTAAGCCTGCAACATTTCAGGGTTTTTTAATTTATTCATACATTCACAATCAGAGAAGAAACGTGAAATTACTTCTTTGTGATTAGCCAACACTTGCTTAGATTGTACTATTACTTTTCCTCTACAACTTTTCCTGATTTTTCAGTTGCAAAAAAGGTGCTAGACTGACAAGACTAGTGTCCTTATATACACAGAAGCAGCAGTGTAAGCTACTCCCACAGTGCCACATCAACAAAAGTATGGAGTTACTATCCTCAAAGAGAAGAGGCTGTACTCATGGTCTCCTTAATCCTTCATCTGTGAGAAGGCCAAAGAAAGGACAAACTGGCATAAACAACCATTTCATACAGTTGATCTTTCTCTCTCACAAGGAACTGGGCAAAATTCAAATACTCATATCATACAGGCAAGCAGCCATCAGATGCCACCGACAGTTTCTGCTGTGCTGGGCCTTATCTAAAACCTATGGATGAAAGGCTTCATATCCTATTACCAGTTCCCAAGGTATCTAATCCTGACTCCCACAAACAGCTCACCCAACCTGCTGTTAAATCTCCAGCATGACAGCCTTATCTAAATACTAATCAGAATCAGAATCAGAATCTATTTCACTGCCGGGTGCAGTTGAAAACGATAATTTCCTTGAGAGTGTCCTTCTCCTACTTTACTTATTTTCATATTATTTTTGAGTCACAAACTACTCATTTTACTTGTTCTGCTCCCCCACAAGGATCTAACAACAGAGTATACACTTTCTTCCCTTTTACAGCTAAGCACTAGCATTTGATTCAGTGGGGGTTTTTTTTCCCTGATCTAACTCCAGAGGTTCTCCCTCCGTTTTTTCCTTCTACAGGCTGAAGGGAATCCTTCTCAAGCTATGATTAAGCCAGGTTCCAAAAATGCCTTTCTGTCCCCCACTTTGAAATGATCAGGCTGATATTTTTGTATTACACGTTACAAGGACCCAATCAAGCAGTCACCATAGCCTCAGCCACAGAAAATGCTAACAGCACATACCCTACAACTGCATTTGTGTGACAGTCTGTTTGAGCTCCTTTTTTAAGTACTCCTTGAGTTACACTTGCAACATGCGGGTAACTGTTCCCATCTCAAAGAATGACATCAAGTTTGTGGCTAAAGCAAAACCAGAAGCCAACCTCTTAATCCAAACTGCATGCTTTAACCACAACACCACACTCTCAAGGACTGTATGTTGAAGTTATACTTACATTTTTCACAAAGTCTTCCGATTGCTGTTAAAAAACAGAGGAAAGAAAAACAATTATTTGAAGCAGAAGCAGGAGAAAAACCTAAGTAATCACAAAGCTTGAGTGTCAAATAATTATCTTCTGCAGTGGTCAGATAAACCACAGAAACAGTTCAAGCATAAATACAAACATATTTATAATAAATGATATATATCCTCATAGAGACATTTACCAAGACCAAAGCTTAGATGCGCTGTGAACACACAATGATACCCATAGGCAGTACGAAAACCTACATTCATTATTCCATTTCAAACACCGCCAATGTGTCTGACTGAAGGAAATCTTGTACATGAGTCTTGGTATAGTTTTTACACTGGTTTAAATGGGAGAGGAAAAAAATAAACCCAAGTGATTACTTAAGGTAGCCCAAGTAGCCGCCTTCACTTCAGAACATGAAGGTAATTAAATATATCTTCCAAGTCTTGTCACTTGCCTAGGAAACTTCACAACAATGGTGTTAGGAACTTGGATAAATACCATAAATATCAAGTTCCAAAGACCAGATGTCCACATCCACAAAATCACAGTGATTCAGTTGAAGTCTGAGAGACAAGGGGTTTGTCAGGGGATTAATTTTCAACATAGACAGATATTCAGAACACTGAGTATTCTAAAAAGAGGCTTTCTGTGGACAGTGCAGCCGAATATTTTGTGTTTACAGATCTTGCAGAAAGCTGCTTCTTAGATTGCTTTTCTAAGGGGCGACAAAAACCTGGAAGGGATACCGACCCACACTTCTGATCTTGTATAAGAGTTCTTTAAGACTCCACTGGGCAAATTCTGACCGAGAAGCGACACGGGTCAATCTTGTTCTCTGTATTACAGGTATAACCTAGAAGATAACTTCTCACGCAGCCAGAAAGATGCTCTCACAATGCCGCTGGACCCGTAAAGCACGGCAGGGCAGAGAAGTAAAAGCAAAGTAAAAGACCGAAGGAGCCCCCTCTCCCCTCCCTCCGCCCGGGCCTAACGGCCGCGCGCCCAGCGGCGGTGACGGGCCCCGCGCCCGCCCCGCGGTGGGAAAACAGGCGAGGGGACCCCTTGCCTTGCCTTCCCTCCCCTCCCCTCCCCTGCACCCAGCGCCCCAGGACTGACCGACGCCCGCCTGCTTGCGGCAGAAGATGAGATCCGGGTGGTGCTTGGCCATGGCGAGGCGACACCCACCCGGCGCTGCTGAGACCGCGGCCCCGCGGAGCGCTCACCGCCGCGCCGCCCTCGGGTCCTGGCCGGGGTGAGGGCGCCGACTGCCAAAGCGCCGCCGCCGGGCAGGAAAACGCGGCGTAGCTTCCACGATAAATCCTCCACCACGGAGCCGCGTGGCTGCCTGCCCGTCCCCGCCCCAGG
>VWZG01001149.1:0-36875 GCA_013396735.1 Grallaria varia | reverse complement strand
CTTCGTTCGTGAAGCCTAGCCATCACAGCAAGGTTTATGCTATGGAGAAAACTAGGGAAGCTCTAAGAGGAACAGAAAGGAGTCTATGTTTTGGAGATGTTTGTTCACATATCTCTAGCTTGATATGCAGGAAATAAAGAAAACAAACAAACAAATCAAACCAAAGACAAACAAAAACAAACAAACAAAAGACCTACTTCATTTGATTAGGAACACAGGCCAGGAAAGAATCGTGTAGTCCTTTGCTGTCTCTGGTGCCATAAAACATAATACTTTCTATCCAACACATCAGCCTTTCTTAAAGTTGTGGTAACTGGTCTTTCTATCTCTGTTCTAATTGAAAGGTTGCTCCAGAGCTTACAGATCTCAAAGATAGAAAACTCCTCTCACTTTCCAGTCTGAATTTATTTATGGCTAGCTTCCACTCACCTGTTCTTTACCAACAGACCTTAGTCCTTACTTTACAATATCTCTTCCTTCTTCTCTTTCATTATACCCTCCCCATCATTCTCAGTGAAACTCCATCTTGATCCTTGCATCCTCCTCTGCCAGCAACTCGCTGTGAGCATTTGCTGGTTTCCTTAACTGTACATGCTTGCCTTCATTCTCCTCTTGTTTAACACACATAGAAAATGAAGGTGTGAACACTCTTACTTGAGTCATTACCTTAAGGCTTCTGTTTTTCTTCCTTAGCTTCCCCTCCAGCAGTCCCCAAAATAAAAGAATGAATTCTAAAAGGATAAAATATTATAGACCTGCACAAGGAACAGGGAAAACTCTCACCCAGATGAGTGCCAATAGCTGCCAATTCTAAGTCTCTTGATTTTTGCTTTCAAGGCTGGGAAACTGTCCATATATCTGCAGGGATATAAATGAGCTGATACTGGATAACACTCAAATGAATATGTTCTATGAGAGCTGGAGTATATTTTGCAGAATATGTGTAGAAAAAATGAAGTCTACTGAAGGACTTGGTCCAAATTTGAAACCAAGCACATATCTCTTCTTAAGAAAAACACAAAGAAAACCATCCTTTGAAATTCTCAATTAAAGCAGCAGAAAACAGAGAAAAACCAGGGGCAAATGGCATCAGAAATTGTACCAAGGTGGGAGCACACAGTGAGGATACTTAGGTTGAGCTGGAGCACTGCATTGTCTCCACTCACGCATTCTCACTGCTGTCAGGTTCCCAGGGTAACCCTTGTTCGTGTCAAGAGTCACAGAGCATCTTTCTCTCCAGAAAACATCACAGTTACTCAGAGTCCTGTCCCAGAGAGATGACATCTCCTGTAATCAAACCTGTGTGGTGGTATGGTACTTGACAAACCTCACCAAATTTTACACATTTTTTTATTTGTATTTTTACCTAAAAGCAGTCTGTGTGTTTTCACAACCAATGAAACCTAGTGCCTCTGTGTGTGCGTCCCACTTGTTTTTGCTCTTTTCAACCAAAGATGTGCTTTCCCCAAAAAACATTTTGCTATGAAAATCATACTATAATGGATCTGGGTTCACTCATGATGCTGACCATGATAATTTATCTGAGGTTGCCTAAAGATTTCCTTTCTTTTAGTAATGAAGTCTATGGATTTAGGTACACCTAGAAAACAAAATGTCATCTGCAGTGACATGTCAGATGGAAATACAAATGTTTATTTGAGGAGAAGGAGAGGAGAGGAGGGGAGAGGAGAGGAGAGAGGTCACTGCTCTTCCCACTACACTGAGATCACAAGAAAACTTCACCCGTCTTCTGCCAGTCTTGTAGTAATNCAAGGGAAGAGGAGAGGAGAAGAAGAGGAGAGGAGAGGAGAGGAGAGGAGAGAGGTCACTGCTCTTCCCACTACACTGAGATCACAAGAAAACTTCACCCGTCTTCTGCCAGTCTTGTAGTAATATTAATTAGAGGTGCAGAGCTAGATGGAGATTAATGGGGGGTGGTTCTGCACCCACCCTTCTGCTGGCAGAGTGGCTTCTCACCTGGTCCTCGCCCTAATGCCAGGTTAAGTGGTGCTCGATGTGTTTCTCTAAACACTGTGTGGAAAATCCCAAGAGCTTATGTCGAGATTTCAAGGGAAATGGGGTTCTTCAGTCCATGCAAGCCTGCACAACTGGAGAGGATGAAAAGTCATTTCTCCCTGCTCCTGCCATTGTGAATTATTGTCTGTGCCATCCTTTCGCTTTCTCACAGGGGATAGAGACCACCAGGAAACACATTTAAAAATCATCTGTGGCACACAGAAGGAGAAGAAAGTTGTTGGTACATTTCAGCAAGCCTCGTTAAAAACATCTCTAGGCACTACAAAGTGCATGTTATCAATATGCATATGTGATGTCTCTGAGGCAGAGTTGCCTTTAAGGTACGTATTCAGCAGGACAACATTTTCCCATGTGAGGCAAGGAACAACAGTGAATCATATGTGTAGGAGGGAAAGGCCTTGCGGCTATGTACAGTATTTATTCCCTTTTGTGTCTTGCTTCCCCCCCTTCCCTCTTTTATTAATGGCTTTTGCAATTAGTGGTAACAGGGTATTGCTAGCTGGCAGAAAGCAGTGACTTCTGCAGTCTATTCTTTGTGGGAAGCTGGATGTGTAGGGTAAGGAAACGATGCTTGTGTGCTGGCTTTGCTCACCCCTTTGACCCCCCAGCAAGAGCCAGCCAACGTGCTATTTGTGTTCAGCACTTGCCTCCCCAGCTGAATGTCACATTACTTGACCTTACATAAATACACATACAGATGTAGAAATACAGAAGGTGAGGCCTGCAGCGCATATATTAAAAATTCCTACTGAAGATGTCAGCAGGGGGCCCAGAGAAGCTGGTTTAGATTTAGAGGGAATCTGAAGGAACAGTGTGGCACCCTGCTCTGCCTGCAACCACAGATTGGCTGAGGTTTTATTTCTCATTCTGCTAAAAAGGGGGTACACCCCAGAATCATTACTGCTGGAAAGTATTGCAAAAAACAGGCAGGTGCATCAGCACAGATGATGACTGCTACAGTGTGTTAGGATGTAATTTGATTTCCTGCTGAGCTGATGAGACAGAACTGAAGTTCAGCATCTCTGTAATCAATAATTGTCAATGGATTTAAAAGGTGACATGCAGTCAATAGACAAGAAGTTGCCTACAGTTTCCAGGCTTCATCAATAAATTACAGCTGAGCAACACAAAGTACCCAGAAGGGCACAGATGTGATGGAAGAACCCAAGTGTCCCAACAGTGAGAATATTCTGGCAATGGGGAGGCTGTCCAGGAATGATACCTCTACTGGTTCTGGGGACTGGCAATGTGATTCTCAGGGAATGTGGCAGAGGTAAAGGGCAGGGCATTTCCGAAAAATAGCTGTTAGGTAGCTTTAATAGAATTATGTAGTCTAGAAGCAGTAAGATCCAGTACCAATGTGCATTGATGGAAAGCTTGTGTAGCTGTGACTGTGTAAGCCCTGTGGAAATGTATATTGCTGGGACAGAAGTAGTGGAGAGCTGCAGCTTTCTTACAGTCCCGTCTTCTCCTTGCCCTCCCTCCTTGCTTTCCCTTCATTCAGGTACATGTAGATGTAGAGACTCCTGCTAAAGCTGAAATGTCACGATGCAAGACTGAGTATAATTATAGGAGTATAAGTGACCTAGCAAATTTAACAGACCTAAAAAATTAACAAAGAAACATGAAAGTTGGCATAAATGAGCAAGTAGTGCTGTTATTTCCAAGCACTAGTAGCAAGATCTCTCTGATTGGCAAGTTCTGCTGCTTTCTCCCTTTTTTTTCCTCTTGCTGGAAAAGCAGAGGAACACTAGGGAAAGGGTAGCAGGGAGAACGGGCAGGTGAAGTAACAGGGTGAGGCTCCTAGGAGAAGCTGTGAGAGGCACTGCAAGAGGGAATCAAAGACAACTGCTCAAGGATGAGAAAAGAGCAACTGGAAAAGAACTGTAAGGTTCTGAGGCACCAATGAGGGGAAATGGTTGGCGGTTCCTGTCAGAGAGCAAAGGATGTTATTTTTTTTTCTGTGGAAAATGTTGTTTCATTAACTGTCTATCAGATAATATTTCTTTGAAAATTTTCAAATTTACCTGACTCTTATTTTATATTTGTGTTGGAGAGGAATTGTCACGCAGCTGGAAGCTGACATTTCTGTCAGGCTCTTATCATTCACATTTTCTACCTAGAGGCAAAGAGCGTGAGAGTCTTCCAATCTGGGAGCTACAGCTGGGATGATGGGGAGGCGCTGAGCCTGGCATTTGCTTCCAGCCATCTGCCTGGAAGCCTCACACCATGGCAATTCTCTCCCCCTAGGCAAAAGTCAGGCTGACAAGAGCCTTTCAAGAAGGCAACCAGCAAATCAAATAAAGCCTTTGTTCCTTCAGATTGGAATGTTTCCCTTTTCCGCCCAAATGAGACATGGATGTACAAACAATTTTGTGAGAAAAGTCTGACTCTACAGATGACCCTAGAGAGTACAAAGGTCCTTTGGTACCTGCTTGCCTGTGCTTCCACTAGCTAAATTTCTTGACAGACCAGTTATTTTGTCCCTGAGATTCACATGGCTGCAACCAGTTGCCCTGAGGAAAGGCTCCCCCGTACACAATTCTGTTCCTGGGAGTGCTCAGAAAGAAGGAATATGCATGCCTTCCTGTCTGCTCTGCCTCCTCACTGTGCCCACCACAGGCATTTGCTCTGCTCTTATTATGATGATTGCCTAGTTGACACAATTAAGAAGGGCACTGTAAAACTAGTACAGACTGACATCAATGCTGATATACATATCAGACTGCAAATTTCACTGGCTGTGTTAGGGACCATAATCCAGCCTACCTGACTCCTGCAGGGTCTGTTAGATTCTGCAGAGGGCCCCACAGACTAAGCTCTATGAGTGGTTGACCCTGCAGATTGCTTCCCCCTGGACTGCAGCTGAAGCATCCTCTAGAAAAATATGACTTTGAGCAACTGGAAAAAAGCTTCTTTAAGACTCTTCTGAAAAATGAAACTTGATTAGACTTTTTTTCCATTGTATTCAGAGTACTAGAGAGGTCTAGGCACCGAACTTCAAGAAGGAGGTAGACCAAGCAGGGACAGTTCAGGGAAGAGCAGCAAGAACAACCAGAGGTCTAGAAAATGGGATTCTGGAAACACTAACTTGAATAATTCTTAGCCTCCAGAAGAGGCAACTGGAAGAGGATACTGAGAAATATATTAAATAGGGTCTGCTGTGATGGAAATGTTAGGAAATAATGGATTTCATTTCAATCAGAAAATTCATATGTAATGCAAGGACAAGTTTAGAAATCATAAAGATAAAGAATGCATTGATGTGAGAGTTTTCCTAGTAGATATTCTTGGAGATCTTCAGGCACAAATTAGGCAAAGATCTGTCAGAAATAGCAGTTGATCCTGCCTCATATAGGGGAAAGGACCAGAGGACTTTTTGGTGTCCTTTTCCAGCATAATGTTTGTGTGGTCTATGTTCTTTGATGAAAAACCATGGTTTGGGTTTGCATGCTTTTTCTAGACACTTAGATTGATCAGGAAGCAGATATGTAGAGGGGAAAAAAAAAAAACAAAAATGAAAGCATGAGAGGTAGAGTAAATCTGGGCAGCTTCAAACAAACTAAACAGACTGTCTGAACCCTTAGCAGGGGAGACTCCAGGCAGCTACTCATTGGTTATGTTAAGGACCCAGGCATATGCCTGAGAGTTGAATGAAAAATGTTATGAAATTGGTATTGATGTATCTGCTGTTTTGGCTTTGCCTGCACTACATTTACCTGTGTTAAATAAACAAAGAAAGTGCTCTAAGTGTTGCTCTAAGAGTGAATAATAAATGGAACATTTCTTCCTTTGTTAGTAGCTTGTTGTCCTTGCTTATTAAGTTTCAGGGTGAGCAGCCAAAGGGAGTGTTTGAGACATAAATGCTGGAGGGGACTCCCACTGCTGAAAGCAACTGGCAAGCCACTTGAAATGTGCTACTTCTATTCCTGGAAGACCATGATGATCAGAAATACAAGCACTGTGTCCTTTACTCCCTGCCTTTTCTTCTCTTCTTCCTGCTCCTTCTCCATCCATTTGAATAGCATTCAGGAAGTTCAAAATTCACTAGTAGCAAACCAGTGACCAGCAGAGGAAAATTATTCTTTTGTCTTTTGCTAAGTAAATTAGTAGAGGTTTTTTGGCAAACTCCTCATTTTAGTTAGTGGCAAGATAAATGCTAAGATTTCACCTGCTTCTCTGTCTCTAAGTCTTTAGATTCAGTTTTCAAATCACTGCACTAAGGCTTTACTCCTTGGAAAAATCTACAGTATGAGAATATAGGAGAAAAATCAAGTCTAACAAGATTCATTTGCCCTTTCAAAACCAAATCCATCTCTCATAAGAAGAAAGGACATGCTTATTCAATACTCTGAAAAGTAACTACTGCTCACACCAGACTCATGTTTCTTTTGTTATTTCCTCATGAAATCTTCCTCTGCCTTACCAAATACTTCAGACAAAGCCAAGATTTGTTAGTCCTAGAAGAAACATGAGTTCCAGTTCTAAGGAAATAGGAACAACACAGGAAAAAAATCTACCCCCCTTTTCACATGTCCATTAAGATTTTAGCCCCATCACAGCTGCTGGTCACAACTGCTTGCTCTCAACCAGAGAGGAAGACAGTCTTTCAATCTATACCTGCCACTCCTCCAGAAATTAATTGGAGCCAGTGCAGTATTGTAAAGTGCTCCCTTTGCAAAGTAACTTCATGAAAGAGCTGATCTAATGTGGAATAATCAGTGCTGTGCTTGACTTTCTAACAACCCACTTGTGTAATTATTGCCAGATGTTTGCAAATGCCCTGTAAATCTCCCATCTAATGTTAAGTGATTCTTTCAAATTTTCTGCAGCATTCAAAGACTGAGGGTGCTGTTCAGCTACTGCTGGGGAAGGGGGAAAAGATAAAGAGTGGGGGGGAATCATATAGCACATTTTCTTCTGTTATTTTTGTGATTAGTAACAGGAATGAAACCACTGGAATGGTAGGGAAGTCCACAGTGCTGCTGAGATACATGATAAGAATTTGATTTTCAAGTCTCTTATCTAAATTATATACCACAGCCTCAGTAATATGAGCTGCCCTTCTATTTAGTCATGTAATTGAAAAGGTTGATATTTCATTGCTAATCTATGCCTAATTTTGCAAATAAAAAGCACCTACCTATTCAGATAATGCTTATTAATACACAGATAAAAGTCTGTTGGCACTCTTCCCTAATACGCTCATATTTGTAGGCACCAGAATGAAATGTATTGACCACTTCATCCTTCTTTGGAACAGTTGCTGGAGGATTTACCTGCAATTACCTACTGAAAATGAAATAAAAGATTAGTGGAAATGAGATGTCACTTTGGGCTTACGGCTCCTGTTGCTAGGGAAACCTTAGAGTTAGCATCCTGATTAGGACAAAAATTACTGTAGTCCAGCTGGACCTTTGTCAGCATTGGAGGTCGTCAGAGCTGCAGATAGCCTGTTTGTCTGGCTAGGGACAGTGATTATCCAGTGTGGTCTCCTGGTTGACTGAACAGCCCTTTCTGATGGTGCATCATCCAGGCATAGCTTACAAACATATGTAACAGGGACTGTGTAACTGAATTACACAAATATAACACCAGTGTAATTAGATGGGTAAAAGGGAAAGGCTGATGGAGGGGAGAGATTGATTGTGTTTCATACCCACTACCCCTAACATCAAACAATTCTGAGCCATCCAGGCTCCCAGTGCCTGCCAATGACTCCTACATAAGAACGTATTTCATGCACAAAGAACAATGAAGAGACATCAGTTGAGTAGAGAGCTTGGCAATAAAACCTGAAAATGGACTTGAAAGTGTGGCAGGAGGCCAAAGAAAATGAAAAGTATTGTTATACATTTGTGCCTGGGCCTCCAGAGAGGAAAAGCAGGTGATTATGCAGAAAGCAGTGGAGGTGGGAATGGAAAAATAGTGTTATATCCCTCTTATGGAAGGAGGTGTCACCTCCCTACACCATCCTGAGGAGGAGACTGCTTTGTACTTCTGGAATGTCAAGGGAACTACTTTCAGGAAATCCTGGCTTTTCCAATTTCCCCCATATTGGGAACTCTCTTTGAATATCTCAGTGCCTGCAGCTTCACTTAAGTGCGTCCAGCACAGTACTCCTGACACTGTAAGACATCGAGGAAGGTCCTCACTTGGGTAATGGCAAGAGAACAGGTTTCAGACAAGTTGAGAGGCTTCAGAAGACTAGTTAATGCTTTTTATTTGTGGAGTTTGAAAATTCTCGGGGATTCGCATAACCAAATTACTTGCAATCAGTACTTGACTGGTTTCAGTAAAATAGACGCTGTTGTGTTTTTGTACTTTTGTACTTCTGTTTCAACTCTATTAGGGGTCATAGTCATCATCTCATCATCATGGCTGGGCTTCGCGAACGAAGATTTGGGAAGGGCTCTACCCACGCTTGCTGCAAGCACGCTGATGGCTAAAGAGGCCAATGCGAGATAGGCAAGTCCGGTTGCAAAAGGCAAAGCAGAAAGTCTCCATAGGTGGTGTTGGTGAGGCACGGTTCTTTCTGCATTGTCTTTTCTCCTCGAGTCTGATTCTGCGTGCATTCTCAAAGGAAGCAGCTATGAGGGATATGACTTTTAAAAATGCCCTAGTTCTCAAAAACACTGTAAGAGAGGTACTGTAAACTGGTGGCCCATTTTGTTTTTCAAACCTTTTGCTAATATAGTACATTACCCAAACTTTTCAGCCAACAGAAATACTGAACTTGAGCTACATGCAAATTAGAGTATAAATCTGTAAAATTATGGCATATTTAAACGATTGGATTTCTTTGTCGCTGCTATTATGAAAAGAATCATCATTCCTAAGAAATGCAAATGCTGCATGATTAGCCCATGACCAGAAACATCAAAACCAAGCCACTTCATTAGTTTGTTCTTCTTTAATGTCACCTAAGTGCTGACTTTCAAAAATAATCTGGGATTAGTATCTTAAATACGCGCAGACGTTCCTGCATTCTTCTATTCACAACTTCAGGACCAAAAGAAACATTGTAAATGCCAGGACTGTAGGAGTGTTGAAAGGGAAATTGCATCAAGAGCTCAGGAAACACTGCTTGTCTGTTTGCTTATGACACTTACTTCTTACAGATTTGAAAACTTCACCACTGAAATTTAATGCATTTTAGTAGTTGACCATTTTAGCTGCCGTGAGTTTGCTACTGCTTCCAGCAGCCCACCATGTCTTTCTATAGTAGATTGCATCTTGTCATGTAAGGTGTGGAAAAAAGAAGGGTGAGCCTGTTTCTTAGCCATCATGGGTCACAGCTAAATGAGTCATTACACTGAAATTCTCCCACACTAAACAGTACAGTGCAATTCAGCACTTGCAGCTACGGGCATGCTACTTTACTAAAGTGAGTACTTAAATATTCAGCTTTTTGCTCATGTGGAAAACTCCTTTCTGACCCCAGTAATTCTAAGCAAACTGTCAACTAGTTTCTAATTTTGATGAGAGCGATATCTTTTATTGTTTTACAACTCTGCTTAATTAAGGAAAATTTTCCCATCAGCTGCAGGGAAGAGACCTTCGTTTTGAAAATCATGTGTACATGTGTGTGTATTTATATATAAAATATTAGACATATATATAAATATATGCATAATATGTGTATGTGTGTGTGTGTAGGTATATATAGAGAGAGAAATATTTCAGTCTCTGGTAGTTATTTGGCCAGTTCATAGTGGTTTAACAGCAGAAACTTTGATACTTTTGAGCATACCACAACTTTTCATAAAAGTAAGGAATCAATATATTCTGGTTTGTAATAATTTACAGTATATTCTGCTCATAGCCGTGTATCTCTTCTGTCTTAAGAATTGAAGGTTCAGTAGTAACAAAATAATTGAATCTTATTATGTATGGAAACGCAGCTGATGGGTTGCTGCTCCAGATATAATAAGAGGTTTTCCTTTGTTCTTTTTCCCATGAGTTTTGGAATTCATTGTAAGTTAAGTCAGAAGACAGTTCAAGGCACAAAAACTCTCCTTAACCCAAATGAGTGAAAACATAAAGTTGTTTTTACTACCTACACATCACACAATAGCACCTCAGTGCTATTCACACCATCATTATGGTGGGTTGACACCAGCCAACAGCCAAACACCCCAGATCTCCTTGCTCAGTCCTCTCTTTAACTGGATCTCTCCACTGATAAAATGCTCTGAGAAATTTGCCATGGCTTCTGCTTTGAGTGGCCATCTTCCTGCTTTTTGCTCTGGTAAGGACTGATCTGCTGAGGGCCTCCCAGATCTGGAGCGTGTACACCACAGTCAAAGCCTGCTGTGTACCTGCTGCCTTGTCCTGGCACCCAACTGGAACCTGCTCGCTCTGCTCTCCCAGAATAAGGAGAAAATTGGAGGAAACCAAGAAGATTTGTAAGAGAAGATCCTCAGTTCCCCTGACAGTGCTGGACATGCTGTCCCATAGGAGAAGAGAGAGGCCTTTGAAGACACCACGGCTGAGAGACAGATCCAGCTCCTAACTCCAGTGATCCTCCCAGTAGGCAGAAGGAGCGTTGGAAGCAGAGGTCATAATTTAAAAACAAAGGGAGGATTTGTGGCTGCATTTTTCATTTCTGGAGTAGTCAAGCATCCTTGTCTTGGCAAATATACACTGCTAAAAAGCTGGGAAATAGTAACAATCTTAGTAGCATGTGTAGTGTGTGGATGGAGAGTATAAAAACTGTCAGTAGAAGACAAACATAAACCAGTTTTAACTCCAGGCATAGAGGAAGTTCATCTTTATGTGCCTATCCATCCATGGTGCCTCATGGCATTCAGAGCTGCAATCCAAGCTGGGATAGGGCCTTAACTAAAAGGGCATCATGTTAGCCGAGGTTTTTGTGATACTTCCTATAGTCTACAACAATAAGAAATTCTGGAATTTTTGCTCCTGGGGTGGCTGCTCGTATCAGCTGCAGATACTTGTATACTTTTACTGTAAGAGCAGTAAGGAAATTCTGAAACAGTGACAGAAAATGTATCTGCCAAAGTAGGAAAAGGGAGGAAGGAGACCACAGCAAGGTGCAGAAGAGACTGTATCTCTAGCGAAGACAAAGCATCAGTGTGTGCACCTTAATAAGGATTAGTCAAAACAGGATTGGGATTCCACCAGAGTATTTTAGCAACAGGATGTTTTCTTTTCTAGATTAAGTTTATGGATTACTAGAACTTTATAAAAGTAATTATCAGAGACAAGTGCTGTCTGAATTAAATTAACAACTGTTGCATACGGAAGCTGCAACCTTGAGGAAAAACACATTTGAAGATATTCCTCACAAGCGTTCATCAAACTAGAATTTTGCAGTTTTCATGTCCTTTCTGTCCAAAGGATAGCTCCTGGTGATGTCTGTCCTGGTGATGAAGGTAAAAGTAAAATTTATGCTTCACAACACAAAGGAAAAAGGCATCTTCAGACTACTTTGAGATTTTGTAGTCTTGCACCAAAGGAAAAACAAAAACTAGAAATCCTGGTTCCCTTGAAGGGGATGGCAAAAATCCATTTAGTTCAGTTATTTGAGGATTTTATACTAGAGGCGCATAAAGAGACTGAGGATACAAAATATGTGTACCAGTAGCCATCCCACTGCAGCCATCCTACATTTAATATATGGACGGTAACACACGTGGGTGACCCTGCTTAGATCCTACTGTGCCTGACCTAATTAGTTCAAGGCTAGTACACAGGTGCAGGTGTAAGCATAGCCTATGACACACACAATGGCAATTAATAAGAGTTAAATTCCATTTATTGATGTTTTGCTGTGCAAAGACTACTCCAAAAAGAAAATACAGAGTGAACTTTGGTGAAAAGTTCCACTGACTCATGGAAAAACTCTTTCCTTAAAATCTGCTCTTTTTCTAATAAAGTGTGTCTTCTAAACAGTGGAGTTTGAAGCTGAACATCTGTGAAATGAATATTTTCAGTACATGCTAATTCAGAATGTGCTGCAGGCAAAAAAGGTGCAGCAGCTGTGAGCACCACAGGTTCTGGTTGGGTGCCAGTACAAGGCAGTAAGTACACAGCAGACCTTGACTGCTGTGTACACTCTCCAGATCTAAGAGGACCTCTGCTGAACATTCCTTCATGAAATGATAGGCAGGAACACATCACGAAGGCCACTCAAAGCAAAAGTTACTGCAAGTTCTGTGGAATATATCAGAGTATAGAACAAATTAAAGAATCAGAACAAGGAAATCTAAGAAAGTTCACAATGATTAATCCAATTAGTAGAAAGAGATACTGTAATCTAATAAGTTTAAGAAACTTCCACAGAAGCAATGATAAATTTTGACCGCAAACAGGACCAATTTTTTGCTCAGCAAAGGGGTTGCACCTGGAAAAAAAAAAAGTTTGGCCCTGGGTTCCCTATATACATACATGTATATAGGGAACCCAGGGCCAATCTTTATATTTACATAAATACCCATACACACATATATATGTGTGCCTGTATGTGTGTGTGTGTGTATGGGTATTTATATAAATAAAAGGGATGGATAAAAATGTTGATAAAATTATTTAAGTGTCAAAACTGCACAATAATTATCAAATGATTGATTATATTGAACAGGCGACAACAGGTCAGATCTGATTTTGAGGATTCAATGGGTTAAAAGTAACAGTATGTGTTACAGTAGAACTTGGTAGCCCTCTTTGAAAAGATTACATTAGTTGAAATTTAGATAAATGCCAGAAAAAAAGCTGTATTAATTTCTGTGTGGATCCAGCTAACTATACTTTGGAAGAGATTGTAGAAGAGGAGTGGACTGGAAAAAGGAAGAGCTGGAAACAGAAGAGAAGGGAAAGGAGACAGTGAGGAGGCACCTGCTAAAGATGAAAAGGGCCAACAAGTGTCAACGAGAAAGAAGGAGCAGGCAAGGAGCAATGTGAGAGGGGAAGAGAAAGTCTGGCCTGATTAAATCGTACAGAGGCAGGAGCTGTTCCCACCACTGCAGCAGAAAGCAAGGTGGTACAGGTCACCACTAGCCTGAAGACCTGGAAAGACTGTTGATCACATCCAGCCACAAGCATGAGCAGTGTGACCTGCAGAGCCTGTCTCGGCACAGAACAAAATGGGGCAGATATACCTGAGTATTGGTTATTAGTGCTATCTGGGTCCTGGAATAACTCCAGGGCAGGTAGGGAAGAAAATAGTGAAAAAAGAAGCCACAAATGGCAAATATCTAGTGAATTAAAAAGTCCTAGAAAAGGTGAGAATGAGGCATAGAAGCCAGGACTCCTTTTATATCTCCAGTGGGACAACACCAACTTTCACCTTCATTTGCTCTCAGTCCATGTAGGATTCCTTACTATGGAAACTTGAGAAGTGTACTTTAAGTTCTTTTGGCTTTGTTCCTGATTCCTTGTGTATGGAGAAAGATGATAAAAACTACCTGAGAACCTACCATGGGATCGTGAGACAGTCTCTTTCATGCTTGTTTCTGAAGCTGTGGCCTCCTCTCCCGTCTCAGGATTACTTGGGGTGACCGTGCACTCCTGCAGCTAGCACCCTTCCTTTCTGTCATGCTCCTGGAAGGATCCTGGTGCAGAGACTGACATTCTGCTTCTAACACTACCGGCAGTGACCACCCATCTTCACTGTATTTGAGAGGATTTAGCCACAGGAGTCAAAGCAAGAATAAGGAGATGCTGTAATGGAGGTGACAAACAGTACTCTTCTCCTGGGCTAATAAGCACCAGCTGCAGAGGAGACATGACGGGGGGCTGACCCTTTGAGATCTACATACACACAGTCGGTATGTTTATTCCCTCTCTACCCTGACATTTTTTAGGTCACATCCACTAAGTAGTTTAGGGTTTTACTTTCTTACAATAAGTAACAATAGGACTAACAGAAGGGAGAACACTTTCTCAATATGAAGTCAAAACCCCAGTAAAATAGATGAATATGCATGTGCTAGTTTGAGTATGTGGTGTGTCAGCTCTTTACCTGCATGTATTTAACACGCATAGAAAGCCTAAGGCATTGGCCATAGACTTCATTCCACTTGCTTTTTTTCAGAGACCTTTCAGAAACTCCAAAGGAGTTTAATTATAGATATTATGATGCTATGAATGACTGATAGAGGTATATTACTCTCCAAAAGGTTGGCTGGTTTAATGTAAGCAGAAGTGCAGCTAGTGCATAATGGCTTGGGACTAATTCTGCTGGACTCCCAACTATGGTCTTCAGCAGCCCAGGGAAGTTGTCTTGTGTTTGTTACACAGCAATTTTCTTTTCTTTTTTTCTGTGTTATGTATCTCCAAGAGTGATATAGGCTGGGTCTTGGGGTTGACTGTGGTGTTTTAGTACCTATATGCAGGTGCAGATAACTGACAAATTAGGGAAGATAATTCTGATTCCTCCATCTTTTGCCTCACCTGATGTTTATGCTAGGTGAAAAATGAGTTTAATTTGGACTTGACTAGTCAGCAACAGTACTGTACATAATTTGTAAACTGAAACATCCCACAGTTCAGCTCCTCGACAGAGAAAAGATATTTATTTCCAGTACAGGGAGGGCTGGGAACAAAAGAGAGGGAGAAGGGGACAGTGAGGAGACAGAAGATGGGTGAAGGGGACCCTGACCTTAGTGAAACCATTTAAGTTTATATTTAATAAGTAGCAATTTGGATAAAATCACGATTCTGTTGAAATTAAGGGTTACAGCAACTTCCACATGAAATTAATTTCAAGAGAAAGAGAGCATGAAATCCCATTTGTATACACCATTTCCATTGAGGCTACAGTGAATTTTAAAATTTCTACAGCCATAATGGAGAGATCCCTGGGTAGCAAAACACATATGCTTAGAAAAATCAAGGAATATTTGTCTGAGGCATCCATCTTTGTGTCCCCTCTACCACCCACTTTAGGACACAGCATCTATCTGCATTCCTCTGTGAGAGGGATCGGTTCACTAATAGCTCTGGGGTTCATTTGCAGAGCAGGTACTTACTGAGACTCTTATGTTTCTGTCTCACTGGATTATCCTGTCTCCCTTTAAAACATCTGAGTATGGATGGACGTTGACTATATGTCTATTTCAATATGACTGTTTCCCAATAGACATCTGATATCATATTAATTTGATGTCCAGCATCAATGATGGTGTCCTTTTCTTTTAAGAGAAAAGGGGTTCCTTTTGCTAAGCAGCAAGCTGGTGAGCACGCTGAGAAAAGAAAAGGGAAATAAGGAGGACAAACTGCATTTCTTTCATAGTTTCATGCTCAGGCCCACAGGAAAAGAAATGTAACACATGAAAAATTTGCAAAGTAATAGATGAGAACCCCCAGTAAGCGGCTGTCAGAAGTAAGAGTTTGGGGGAAGGATGTTACTGAATAAGGAGATCGAGGGAAAAGGGGATGATGCAGCACCATAGACCATGGGGAGCTCTGAGTTCTGCTGGGTGCCATGGTAAGTTGAATCAGCAGACCCTAAAGCACAGCATAGATTACAGCTGCTGATTGAAAAGAAATATTGTCTTTGCATCAGTGTTAGAGAGGAGATTTCAAAAACATTCCAGAAACTCCCACAATGATGAGGTGTTCTAAACTAGTAAATAACAATTCCTCTGTAACTGGGGAAAAACTGGTATTTTACAAGAGTCTTAATGGCATGTTGGAGACTGAAGCAAAGCCTATTTGTTACTTGAATTCCTAGACACTGCACTTTTTAATGGAATAGTTGGTTTGGAAACTACTAGTATAAATTAAATCACTTTAAAAAAAACCAACTTGTCATTGCAAAAATTTTGAATGCTGCACTCCTGCATTAGACTTCATCAGACAATTTCAATAATGACTTTTCTTCCTCCCATTCTTTCAATAAAATGCCTATGTAGCCTTGTAATCAATTGCAGTATTTAGAGTAAATCACTCGGTACTCTATACTTCAATGCATTTTTTTCCTGTTTTTCACTTTTGTAGTAAAATGAAACTGGATTTGCATGCTGTTAAGGTTGGGTTTGTTTCTGTAATTTAAATGAAATCTTTTCAACTCCTGCCATTCCAATGTGCCAACTTTTAACCCAGGAGGATGGTGAAACATCTAGAGAAACTCAAATATTAGCCAGACTGATCTTCTTCTTAAAAGGCAAATGAGCATTTTGTAAATACTACCCCTGTTTGTTGATTCCCAGCTTCAGACATCTCTCTTCTTTGCACTGAAAGTAACTTTAAGAAAATTTCACTTTTCTGAGCACAGTCACAAGCTTTGCCCTGGGGCCTGCAGAAGGCCTACAAAGGGATCAGTCTCTTCCAAGGTCTTTGTTGACATCCTACAGTCAGCATCCCTTTCTTCTTCCCATGAGTCTCTCACAGAGCATCACAAGTGGAAATTATGCCCAGAAATCCTCTGTTGTGCACCTGCTTCCCATTCTGCTTTTTTCATCATGGCCAGTTGGAGACCAGGGTACTCCTTGACTTATTCTTCCATTCACTGAACTGCTCTAAATGCTTGTTTTATACGTTCAAATCCAGGTTCTTGCCTTTTCTCTGGTTCTTCTCAGATCATCTTTAAACTCTCTGTAAATATTAAGACGCATAATCCCAGTTCCATCTGCCCCTCCCTTTCTATGCATAAGGAAGTTAGATTCTACATCAAAGATGTGAAAACAGGTGCAAAGACTAAGATATAGTCACAGTATTTTCATCTTTAGTTAATGAAACATTTGGAGTAATTAAGAAGCAGTAATGTAACAGATTAGGAGCAAATGTTGTCTTTATTACATACACTTATTACACTTGTACCTTGGCTTAAGTTTTGCTAAGTTGTGTGTTTTGGGAGCATAACACAAAATTAAATGTCAGGGCTGCTGTTTGTAAAATCATGGTGAATGGGTGTTATTATCTTTATTTTCTCTATTACCCTTACCTTTTATATCTTCTACATCTTCTGTACCAACTATATCTATAATATGGGTATTATTTTAACCAACTAAGGCTAAGAAACTTAGCACATAGAGTTGTAGCACTTTGCTGTAAACAAGCATTTCATTTACACAGAGGTCGCCTTTTTCTTTTTTTTAATAAAGGTCCTTAGGGAGTAACTCTGGTATTCATTTTGCAAGACATGCTCCCCCGAGGTCTGCCAGGCAGTGTGCAGAACCCAGGGAACTCTGCCCGCGGCGAAACGCCGCAGCTTCAGAAACAGCTGCTGTGCTCTGCAACACATTTCCAAGGCCTCCTGCCCAGCAGCTCCCCAGTCTCCCCCATTTGGGATGAGAAGTACCAAATGGAGCATGCAGAATAGAGAAGCTGTATCTTTTGCTGTACATCTGATCTCCAGATGAACCTTCCAGCCTGCTTCCTGGAAACACTTTCAGGAAGCAAGTGGTTGAAAGAAGCGGGGAAGCATCTATACCAAAGCTTGGGGATAGAAGAATAAAATAAAACAGAACAGAATACATTACAATACAATGTAATATTTTGGTTGGAAGGGCCCCACAATGATCATCTAGCCCATTTCAGGGGTGACCAAAAGTTAGACCAAATTATTGAGAGCATTGTCTGAACACCTTTTAAATATTGACAGCCTTGGGGCATCAATCACCTCCCTAGGCAGTCTGTTCCAATGTCTGACCACTGTCTTGGTAAAAAAGTGTTTCTTGATGTCCAGTCATTGCTTTGCACCATTCTCACACGTCCTGTTGCTGCATCCCAGGGAGAAGAGATCAGCACCTCCCTCTCCAATTCCCCTCCTCAGAAAGCTGTAGGGAGCAATGAGGTCACCCTCAGCCTTCTTTATGCCAAACTAGACAAACTCGAAGTCCTCAGCCACTCTTCCAAAGGCTAACATTCCTTCCAGCCTTTTCCACCAGCTCTGTTGCCCTCCTCTGTATGCAATTCAATGAGGCATGGAGACAAAGTTGTTTTATTGGCAGTAATATTTCTCTTTCTTCTGACATGTTTCTTTGAACAATGGTAGAAGAAAACACTCTTCATGTGCTTATTTAGTGTTGGCTTCTTCCTGAAGCTTTGCTGTGTACTTTGAAAGTCTCATCTTGGCAACAAAGGCATAGATGAAGATGCTGCAGCCTGCAGCAACCACTGCTTCCTTTCCTGAGTCAGTTTCTTTTTGGCTGCCAACAGATTTCTGCCTGAGGAGCCCTGAGGTCCAGCATTATTAGTGGTATCATTTGCAAAGGGTGGCATTGACTTGGTGAAATACACAGGGATGTTATTATATGAAACATGAACCATAGAATCATACAATCATAGACAGAAGGGACCTTTAATGGTCATGTAGTTCAACCCCCCTGCAATAAGCAGGAACATTTTAAACTAGATCAGCTTGCTCAGAGCCCTGTCCAGCCCGACTTTGAACGTTTTCATGGATGGATCATCTACCACCTCTCTGGGCAACGTGTCCCAGTGTTTCACCATCTTCACTGTAAAAAATTTCTGCCCTATATCTAATCTGGAAAAGGTAGTGACTGATAGATTGAGCACACTACATGTTAACCACAGGCAAAACATCTACTGCTATCATCTTCAGTTTCAGTTTTAATATTTTTGCTCTGAAATATTCACACAAATGTGTGCCTCCATCCCACTGCACTGCTTCATTCAGGAGAATAGAAACTGTGATAAGGATATAATTTACCTCACCAAAAATGTGTGCTGTTCTCAGCAGCTCCAGAGAATTTGGACATTGATTAGCAGGGAGTAAACTGTTCGAAATCTTTCAGAGATCTGCTAGTGGAACATCAATACCACAGACCCTGCAAGTTGAAAACTGAGCTTATCCACTCAAAGGATCCTGCAGGTTAATTCTTCTTTCTTGTGAAACCTCTTTTAGTTCTGGTAACCTGGATTACTATTATTTTAAAACTCCCACATTTTCCTCTCCTGAGGAAAATTTTCAGTAAAATGCACCAAAGAGATGGGGTATTTTCCCTGTTTGGAGACCACTCCTTAACACTGTTGGGATCAAGCTGTTTTATATTACCTCTGCCTCAACTCCTACCAAACTCCATCTTCTCTACTATCTTTGTGCTAGCAAGACAGGCTGTGAGTACGCATGAGGCACATCTGCCTTTTCGTTGTTACCACGGCTGGTCCCCAGGAGCTGGAGGGGAATGGGTAGGACCTTCCACTTCAACATCACAGCTAGCATCCTTCTGCCTTCTAAAAAATTAAGAGAGGTGGTAGTATTTTGAGCGTCACTCTCTCAATTGATAGTGACCAACAGCAGCATCTAGTGGCTCAAGCATTATTTCAAAGAAGATTTTGGACTGAAATCATCAGACATGAGGAATTTGTTTGCACATTGCAATGAAGTGTAATTCGTCCAAAGCCACAACACTTGTGAAAGTATGTTGTTTGGCAACCTTGATGCACAGTGAGGCTTTACAGCTGGGTGAGCAGTTTGAATGCATCACCTCCTGTGTGCAGACCTGACAGCTTCCGTGGAATGACCCAAGATCACATTGATAGTAAGCACCTGAATGCTGAGAGATGTGAAGAGCAAAAAAAGAATGAAGCTGAGCAACACGGCAGTGAAGCAGAGTGTGTGGTAGCTGTGCTTGTAGAACCAGAGTGATGAGTAGCTTCCTCCAGTGCTGCTTGTCCATCAGCTGCAGGCTGTTCCAGGAACAGAGTTGCTTCACGGAGGTGTATGCAGTTGATGAGTACACAGACCAGCTACTTGCCTGGGTAGAAAAATGAATACTAAACCTAAATCTGATAGCAAATTTTTGTATTTTGGGAGGGAATCTGAATATCAGCATCTAATACCTTGTATCACAGTAGGCTTTCTGTTCCTGTCATTCACGGGTTGTTAAATGAGAGTTGCAGACAGTTGTGGAGGTTTTTCCCATTTCTCAGGACCTAAGAAATTATGCAAAGAGGTGCTGTGTGTTAATCCTGTGCCTAGGTTTCTTCTAGGGAAAACTGCAGATTTCTTCCTCTTTTGCAGAGACCATGGTTTCTGTCTACTGTTTATGTTTGTCTCTGTTCAAGGGGAGGCAAAATTAAGAATTTAAAAAAAAAAAACCCTCCAGCAGCTTGGGAGGTTCTGGTGCCTGCCACCACTACACTGAAAGTATAGGTCTTCTTGCAATTTGCCTTGAATACTAAGTACTGGCTGTTTACTGTAAAGGAGAATCAGTGTGGTTTGGCAGAGAATTAATCTTCTGATGAGCCCATTTACCTGCAGCCCACCTTCCTCCTCTACTATCCAGTTTCTGGCTCTACCCGACTAAGTCAACATATATATTAAAAGCATTGATGCTTATTTTCTGGGCATAACTGTTTCCAGTTAGACATTGGTTGTAATCCCTTCTTTGTTACTCAAGTTAGGTTTGCATATGTGAGTGTCTGGCTTCCTTGGGCTTACTCTGCAGTTTTCCCCATTGATGAGCATTTTGATCCTCTGAAGCAGAAGAATGAAGAATTTGCTACTACTGCCTTGCCCCTTGTATGTGGGCTCAGGTGTAACTATTTTACAAGGGATTTCTCATCTTTACAAGGCAGTGAGTTACTGTGATAACAGGGTCTGTGTAATTACCATTGTGATCCAGGACTTCATCTGAACACGCCTATTCAAACAGATTCAAACCTCCTTTCAGATTGTCGGCAAGTTGCCTGATGTTTGGTTTGTTTGAGGTTTTTAATTTGAACAAAAATTTGCCATGCCAAAATACTCTGGGGGTGCCCAACCCTGAAAGGGTGCTGCCCTCCTTTGAAACCTCCTTTCTCCCAGCTTCCAACTTGCCCCTGCACAGGGAGTAAGGCCCTTTTCAACTGCCTTGATAGAACGGAGTGGCTTAAAATGACAAGAAACTCTGCAAATAGAAGATTGAGCAATATAAACTCATTCTACATTAAGTTGTAGCTACATAAAAAAAAAAACAAAACAGAATTTGAGCTGATCACAGCAATCACCTGCATGTGGAAGTAATAACCTGTACGTTGCTTTTGCAACACTTTCCAGTGCAAAGAAATGAGGAAGCACAACAGATGGGTTTTTCACAGAAGTTATCCTTTTCAAGTGCAGGGGCTCATCAATGCTGGATTAAGAGATATAAACCTGTACTACATCAAGTTATCAGATCTGTCTCTCAGTGCTCAGCTCCTTGCCTTGGTTGCAGACTGTAAATTACCTGGGAACTTTTTGAAGGCATTAGTGCATTTCTCTGTTGTGTCTGTAACAACATTAAGATTGAAATTATTTTCTCATACTTGTAAAAATAATATTGTAGTACCTGCTACAAATCTGGCTGAAGTTAATGGGGAACTGGCTTACATGAGTTTCAGTCAAGGTCTGGGGATTTCAAAAAGGTGTTCAGAATTGCCTGCATTTATTACAGTACTACATGGTTGTCTGAGCTACAGTAGGTGTGAGGCCCCTAGCCAAGATAGTTTTCTGCTGCTATAACAGGTGCTCCCCAGGCAGGGAAGCGGAGCACAGAAACCACCACTGCAGCAACAGTCGGAGTTTTGACACCCCCAGACAGCTCAACTCTTCCAGCACAAGGTGTGAATTCTGCAGTCGCAGCACATCAGAGGGCAGCAGCAAAGATCTTGGCCCCATCCCCCTTTGTCCCCTCGGCCATCAGAGAAGGTCGGTGAGCAGTCAGGTGGCATTAGTCTGTCCCAAGTTCTGGGCTGCCCTGGGGGTGCTTCTTGCTCCACTCCAGTGGGCAGTTGTATCTGTGCACGTCCGCAGCCTCATCATCAGTGCTGCAACAGGTGCCTCAACCAGCATCCCCCACATCCTTGGTCTCTTCTTTAGCCAATGGGTTTGAGACATACACTTTCTAGGAGCACAGCTGGTATGGTCTGGTGCCTTCCAAGACCTTTGCTAGAGTATGCCAGCAGAAAATCCGCTCTCTCCTGGGCTGGTCACCAGATGCACATATAGCACTGATAGTGCCTCTGCCCTCAGGAAACTTACTGTCAAGAATTTATAGCAGGGCTACTTAGTACCTTTTTACTATTTTCTGCTGGATAATTTTATCATTATGATTTTATGATTGGGAAGGGAGTGTTTTCTGCTCTGACAGGCTGGTCTTTCACATAATACCACCTTCAGATGGAAAATCTCATCCTTTGCCTGGGACATGAGAAGGATAACCAAGAAAGCAAGTTATTTGGGAGAGTACAGAGAAATCTGGAAGTGTTTATACTCTGAGTTGGGTTTATAAGCCAAAACAAAGCAGAAGTTACCAGAGTAAGCTCATAAGATCTTATGGTAGTTCTCTGACAAAACTCTACCCCTTCTGGAGTTTGCAAATTGTCCAATTTGCAAATTGTCCAAAGGTGAAGGAGCGCCTAAGAACGGTGACAACTGCTTTCACATAGCTTAGTGCTCATGTTGGTCTTTGCTCATCTCTACCTGCTGTCAGTGTGAGAAGAATCTTAATATGTGAGGTCCTGACTGCAAATTTCTAACTTAAAAACTCACATAAGCTTCCTAACATTACACTTGCAATGTTTTACAGCCAGCCCTTCTCCCAGGCCTGGAGGTTGCTGACAACACCTTTATTTCAAAGCCTAATACTAATCCCTCCACCTCTCTCTAGTTCTTGAGTTTCTGATGTGTCAAAGTGATTTTTGTGCTGTTATATTTGGAAATGTGGGATAAGGGAGAAATACCTTGCACATTAAAGCTATTGTTAACCCTTTGAGACCAACTCTTTGTCCTATTCTCCTTCAAAGAGGAACTTTCCTAATGTAAGCATGCTCAGGAAGAGGCAGGGAGCAGCATATTCAACCATGAAGCATTATGTTTGGTAGGAGAGACTTGTTCCTGCCGCAATATGAAACAATTTCTGTATCCCTGCCAAAACAATTGCTTGATGTGTGTTCCCTAATAGCTCATAATGAACCACAAACAAGCTTCTAAAGTAAGGATGAAGATGAGCTTGCTTATAATGGTCACATCCAGAGAATTGAACAAAGAGCCAAAGAATAGCGAAGCTAAAGGAGGACGCAGGGTGCTCTTCAGTACTTCATTAATTAGAACAATGGGTCTGTGAATTACAGTATTTTCACTTTGGGGGATATTTAAACACCCAGATTCTTCTGGAAAGGCATTCCTCCAATCAGTGTGTTGGAAGAAGAGCCCTGATCCTGAAAAAAATATGCACATAGGTGGTTCCCTCTCTCCATGAATTCAGTGAAGACATATGCAGAAAAAAGTCACAGCCAGGTGATCACATAAGTCCCACAGCAGCATCTGTTAAATGCACTTGGCATCTACCTCAAACCTTCTGAAATCAGAATGTACATCCCCATTGGCTTGGATGGCCTTCAGTTTCTTCCTCCCTTGTTTTTTTAGTATCTTCTTAAAAGTGTTAAAATATGACTGTTTATTCCTGTAATAAATAAGATTTTAAAAGGAAATTAGTGGATAGCCAAAGCACTTGCCTAATGCTTTCTATCCACATATCTCAATCATAAGAAGAGTTGAATACATGTGGGTTTTATATCCACTTTTGACCATTGGGATAGAAGAATCACACAATGGCCAGGTGACCCACCCAAGGCTGGAGAAAGTCAATGCCTTAAAAAAAAATTCAAGTCTCCCTAATTTCCCAGGTCATATCCACAGGAGAATGTTTCCTTTTACATGAAAGGGGGAAAAAAAGCTTTTGTTCTTTTATGGGAAGGAAAAGTACAAGTATCCTTGAGAATGACAATAAATTATGAGCCCAAACTTTGCAGAAGGTTTTTATGTTGTATTATTTGCAATATCCAGCAAAATTTAACAGTCGCAACATTAAATAATAGACATAAATTGAAAGCTATAAGCAAAGGGCAGGGGGAAGTTTTTCATAAAAAATAAGAAAGCAGGAATCAGTGTGGCTGAAAGCTGCAGGCAGAAGTATTGCAAGGGACTGGACGCATGAAGTCTTGCACCAAGATGTGAGTTTATATTAATCTATAGTAACAATGGTACTCAAGTTCAAAGGTATACAGTGCGTACACATACAAAGAGAGCAACATGTTAAAATACAGTTTAGGTTGAGCTTGAGCCAGCTCCTTATTGCTTTAATTCACACAAATAGTTACAGTGCAGTTGTTAGTACCTATCTGTGTGACTAAAAAGAGAAAGGTCTCTGGGGCTCAGACCAGCTTTTAACTTGGTCAGATGCTGAAGAGCTGAACATATTTTCAAATGTCATTTTTTTCTGACTACTATTTCCAAGGGCATTCTGAACAAAAGTCACTTTAGTTTTTTCTCCTGTTTTAAAGATTTCAGGCCTCAGCAAAAGCAACGGAGTGATAATGTAGAATAGGAACTGCTGGAAAAAAGAGATCTGTAGTGGCTGATGCACAAGCTGAGACCCAGAGCAGCCTACCCTCCTGAAGCCAGGAGTCCCACTTGTTCTGCTCTTGCTTTTTTTCACACACTGCATGCCAAGGGCAAGCCAGGCCCATGCGCTTGTTCTCTATAGCTGCCATAGCATAAAACACAACCTAATTGCAACTGCTAATTGCCCATACAGACTCCAGTGCTGTCTTCACATATTGGTGCAGCTGTTTAGAGTACATCCCAGTATTCATCAGCTGCACAAGAGCATGAACAAAGGATTAAGTTGTATCTAGCATAGGACTCTAGCAAGAAATCTGTATGGAAAGAAATTGTTATGTGGAGTCAAACCCAAAGAACCCAAAGTTCTCGCAGAAACAATGAAAACCAGTCTCGTAGGTAGGGCATTGAACTCAAGGGAGTTAGGTTCAGTTTTCTAGCAGTCCAGCCCCAGATTTGTTTGATTATTAGCTGGTTAGATAGATACATCAAAACACGGGTGTAGATAAATCAAAACCCATGAAAATTACCTCCCTTCCTCCTACACAAGGTATCTTAAACACCAACATTTCTCAGAAACCAGTAGCTGCTTCAGGCAGCCACTGAAACTCCAGAGGAGCTCTTCTCTCTGATCAGTTGCCTGGTGGGAGAGGACTATAACTGGCAGAAGGGTGTTGTGAATTTCCCCCAAGAGCCACATGTTTCTCTTTTACTAATACTGGATAGTATTTAGTGCACTTTGCTATTAGGAATTTCGCTGAGGCGTGAGCTACTTGCTCCCATATTTACAGAAGGTTTCCCAATGTTTTCACTGGATGTACAACTGGGCCTGGTGCACAAATAGCCAAGGCAGACTTTTCACTACTGAGATTATTATTCATCCTCAATGTTTATGCTGTTTTCACAACAAAATTCACAGGGTGGTTGTAATAGAATGTCATTTGGACGTGTCTTCAGATGTGCATGGGAAAAAAAAAACACAAACCACTAAAGGAGTCCTATCCTGGCATCACTGACCACTCTTCCCACTTAAAAAAATAAACAAATAGCATTTTCAGTACTTTTCCAACCACTTTTGACCCTGCTGGTTCCAGAGGGAGATTAGCTATGGAAAACGATGCCATTTAGAGGAAGGGCTGTTTCTGAGCTGTACTAGTACATTTGGAGGAAAGGTTATCAGGCCAGAGTTGCATTTTATCTAAAAGGAGGTTTCCTTTCTAATACATGCTGGCAATTATGATTTATCTAAATAATTTGGGATTTCCACCCTCGTCCAGATCATAGTTGGACATTATTGTGAAGACATGTAGCGTGTTGTCGCGCTTGAATCGTGCTATAGATCTTTACTCATTCCAGCCCTTCATCGAGGACCTCACATAAAACATCACACACACCAGAAAAACATAATGAGAATAACTACACCATATGTGATAAGCATAGATATGATTCGTGCCAGTAAAGAAACAAATGGGTTAATTGCATCCCCATAAAAGAAATTAAACAAATTAATTAGTTCAACTACACCCCACAAAGAATTATGGAGGACTGGGGCTAGAGGTTGTCTAAGCCTTTATCAGGGAGTACCTGAATTATAGAAGACCAGGTCTAGGTCGGCTGAGTTTTTATCAGGGGATGCATGAATTATGGTAAGACTGATGTTAAGTCATTAAGACTCCCTAAATTCTTGTAATCTTTGTCAGGAACTATATGAATTATAATGAAGTCATTACTAAGATAGTAAATGAACAAAAAGTATGTATTCATATGATGTAATGAATATGTATTAAATAACTCTATGAACACCTGACACACCCTGCATCTGTGTGCAGTTCTGGTGGAGCAGAGCCCCACCCCCACCCCCACCCCTGCACCCAGTGCTGTTTTGCTTTTACCATATAATAAACTCTTATTCAAAAACCCATTTGGGCTTGAGACTCTGTTTCTCACACCGTATAAGGATGGTTTATGTATAAATGATTGGCAGCTTAAAAGGTCAAATTAAGTGAAATATAACCACTGGGGTTTTTTCTCTCCAAAAACCCCATGATTGGGTTTATATGCCTTAGAAAGTTGGGCAAATGTACCTTTTTTATCCTTTTTCACTTAAACATTTAAACATGTTTATGCTTATGAATCCTTACATGAATGACAAACAGACAGAGTGAGTGACTGTTTGGAATGGGGTTTTTTTTTACATGCCAAATATTGGATTAAATACTGTTTTGCTTCAGAAAAGGGACAATAATTAATCTGTTCTACTGAGAGTGAATATCTAATAGGCATTAAAATTCTAAAAAAGTCTAATTAAAATAGTCGACTAATCCTACCTGGATGTAAAACTTGTTGTTTCTGCAGTATGATGCAGATTAGCAAAGAGGTCCAAAGCAGCTAGACTGTGTAATTTACATTCCCTTGCAATTGCTTTCAACACATACAATCATTTATCTTCCTTCTAACTGTGTTGACTTCTGTACAGTTGACTATTATATGGATGGTACAAAAAATTCAGAAAAGACTGAGCTGAACTGTTAATTCATCAGTAGAAGGGAAAAAATATGGCATTTGCACAAGGAAAATATGTTGATAGCATAGCTGCAAAAGTTTTCATATGCTCTAAAATAAAGCCACATATTTACTTGTATCTGAATGCAACATAGAGACCTAAGGGGTTATTTTTCCTCCTCAGTCTTACAGCCTTATTTCTATAAGGTTCTTGCATACTGAAAAAAGGTTTCAGGAGCTTAGTGAAACCTCACAAGCTATGAATTAAGACTTAGAATTACTTATACTTGCTCTAACAGAAGTACTCTCCAATACAATAGCCATATCGAAACCAAAATTAAAATTGTAGCTGCTACCACAGCCATTCAGTTCTCCACAGTGAGGTTGAGTGCTGGGGGATGGAGAGATACCAGAATCTAATCCCTGTGGGCCTCTTTGTCTCTTTGTAGCCTTGTAGCATTGACACTGCGACCCCACAATATCACCATGATGCTGAGACTCCACTCAGTGTTCCCCATGACAACTCATGGTCTTCTTCAACTGCCACATACCTCCAGAGACTAAGGAGTCCCAGGGACTTCACAACACACAGGGTTACTAGCTATAGCTTAGGAACAGCTGGAAGGATATAATGGAGGTCTCAGTTGTGAGAGTCCCTCAGAAAGCATTTAAATAAACTGATGAAAAAAGTCTATTTGTATTGGCATGGATAAATAACTGGCTGAAAAACAAGAAGAAAGAAAACAAAAAGAGCAAGGATAAAATGTGATGTCTCGTGTAGATGAATGTTACCAGGGCAGTTCCACATGGTCTGTGCTGGGATCTGCGCATTTCAAAATTGTCATACTCTGTACGTGAAGGTTAAAAATGAGGCAAGGAAGTCTGCAGAAGACAAGTAATTATTTGCAATAGTGAAATGTGCAATTGGCTGCAAACAGCTACAGAGGGATTTCAATACTGAGTGATGAGGCAATAAAATCACAGATTAAATTCAATGAGAATCACCAATGAAATGTCAATAAATGCAAGTAAGGTGCATGAAGGAGAAAAAACAACTATCTATATGACTATATACACAGTGATGAACTCTAAATTAGCTGTTAGCTAGGGAAATTAGCTATTACCAATCTAGCAAGAGACTGGGGAGTCATTATGGGTAGTGCGCTGAAAAGTCAGCTCCGTGGCAGTGAAGTGGCAAATAGTGCATTGGGAATTATTAGGGAAGGAACTATAAATAAAACAGACCATCTTTGTAACATTATATAACTGCATGGTATGTCTGCATCTTGAGTACTACTGGTAGTTTTAGTTACCTCTTTAGAAAAAGATATGATAGGAAATACACTGAGAAGAATCACATGGAAATGAAGGAAAGTAAATAGACTGGGACATTTCTACATTGCAAAAGAGAAGATGAAACAGGCATATAACATAGCAAAGAGTAGAAATGTGCCTTTCTAATGGGAGCAGGAGAGGGGACTAATAAATACCTCCTAGGGGCTGACAAAAAATCTAGGAACGTGCCATATAACCTTTTTGTCTCTCCACCTCTCTTGTCCACAGTAATTTTTTTTTCCTCTGTAGTAGCTTTTTGAGACATTACATTTGCCTTTTATTCTCCTTCCATTGCGGAAGCGAGAAGTGAGCAGAACCACGGGATCCAGCTCAGGCTGAGGTCCATGGGGTGAGCACAGAGTTGAACACCTACCTCTCACCAGAGCCCAGGCTAAGCAGGGCAGCTGTATCACCAGGCTGCCAAGACCCAGGATGCTAAGGGTGGTGGGGCACTGAAGTTATTCTTCCCACTGCAGTGCAAAAACCAAGTAGGAAGGGGAGATCCTGGTCTCAGTAAGTGTTCAGGTGTTTTTGAAGAGGCTCCTTAGCAGTTCTGGAAGCAAGCTGGACAATGAGGAGTAATCTCTGGAAGTTGGTACAAGCCCAGGAATGGCTTTGCTGAGCACTAGAATGCAAGGACTTGGTGAGGGGACAGAAAGCTGGACTTCAAAGAAGGAGGGGGTGAGCTGATGGGTGGACTTTGTTTGGAAAAGGTCAAAGAATGAAGTTAGATAGTCATCTACGATGGGAAAAGTTAAGGGCACTTAGAGAAGGTGAATAAGTGGTCAAATCTGAATTCTCAGACAATCAGTTTAATTACTATGTAGAAAATTATGGATGCTACAAAGAAAGCAAGCAAGCAAACATTCAATAATCAGTATTTTTTTATAAAGCACCCTGAGTAATGATCAGATGGCAGAGTTAAAACAAACAAAGAAATACTTTTTAATACACAAGACAAGCGGAAATCACGATGAGATGTTCTGGAGACCAGCAGGGTTCAAAAAGAAGCAAATAAACAGATAATGACTGACCTGGAAAGGATTATGCTGTCAGTTCATCATTTCAATTGGTACCACTTGTACCTTCCTCTGCTTTCAAAGCAGAAATCACTAAGGACCTCCTTGGAGCCCAGGGTGTCCATCACTGTACATTAACTTCCCCATGTGGAAAGGCACTGAGTGAATGAATATAATTTGTAACATCACAAAGCAGAAAAAAAGGAACATCTTTACACTATAAATTAGCCCATTCTGATTTCTTCTGTACAAACCTATAGGAGCACCTGATGTAGGTCTTAAAGTATGTTCAATGGGAAAAGTACTGCTTTACATGGAACCTCTCCATTTGTGTGTGCTAATTTTGATGCTGACACCAAGGACATCAAAACTAGGCTGTTACGTGACACTTCTAAATATACGCCTGTATATGTTTGTCCAAGAGATGGCAGGATTCAGAATCACTTATTCGATAATATATCCCAAGCTCTGGAAAAAAAAAATTGCCTTTGCGTAAAGAATAACGACATTATTGTACTCCTTTCTAGCAGCTGAAGTCACTGTTGTGACTCAATTAGCCCATTCAGAGAAGAAGAGATAGATAATTTTCTACTTTCTTTGTAGGGGCAAACAAACTCAGCTCATTCAGTGTATTAAACACAAAAGATCACTACTAACGAGCAAAGTAGTTACCATAATCTCATGTCTTTGTTTCAAGTGTCACACAAGTGAAGAAAAGGACAAATTCATTTGACAAAAGGATTATCTACCAAAATATATAGTCTATTTATTGACTAAAAAAATCCTGAACTGCTCCCTGATTTCCATCTTCTATTTTATAAGCAGAAAGGGAGAAAAATGCAATAGCACCATGACAACAAATAGAAAAGGAATCTTCTTTTATTTTTCTTTAAGTAGAAAGTAAATGTATAAACGGGGGAAACATGTACCAAGAATGGCTATTCATGCCATAGAACAAGAAAGTTTTTTATCAGTACACAGGAAATATGAAAAGGAGTTAACTAGGCTACAGGTCATGGAGAGTTCAGCTGACATAAACAGCAGTTGCAGACATTTGCCTCAGAGTTTAGCGAAGCAATAGTAAACTTTAATAACAGTAAAGTGTTTAATACAAATACTGCTTTAACTGGATCTACAGTTACAGGCCTTAGCTATTGATCTCATAGTATTATATTGACGCATTATAGCTGCAGGGGACAGGAACACCTTATACCAGGCAACAGCCAGCGTGCTGCCATGTTGATTTAGCCTCTTCCTAACTGCTCTGCCTTCACTATGTGTAGTTCAAAATGCAGACAGTACATATTCTCCATCTCTTCTTTCTCTAATCTATCATACCATGTGAGTGAGTTTGCAGTGTCAGCAACCATACACAGTTATACACTCTGATGATAATTTTTGGACTGTGTCACTCTTATTCTGTGTTTCAAACATTTTTTGCCATCTTCACTTTTAGCAAGAACAATGGCATCATACAGACCGTTTTGAAGGACTTTAAATAAATTCACAATCACCTACCCTGCTCCTTTGTGTTACAGATGCATACTGCACATACTGTTGATGCAAAAGAGCTGCAAATGGAGTGTTTAAGACAAAGATGCTCAAATAACCTGGCTTTCTGCAGCACCTGGGGCTCTGAGATCAGAGGTGTTTTCCTCCGAAGGCACCTTGCCTGGCGGTTCGCTGCCTCTCCCACCATTGTATGAGCAGCCCCTGGAATGCACAGGCGAATTCCTTGGACATGCCATCTCTTGAGTCCCCTTTCATCCGGCTGAGGATGGAGACAGGTGTTAAATCAGTGTTAGCACCCACCATACCACAGAGGCTGGTGGGGAAAAATAAGAAGAAAAAAACAATGTCCCTTTTGTCCAGACCGTAATTTCTAAGTTCAGAGAGAACCTGTGCCGCTTCTTCATGTTCAGTCAAGTTCTTTGTCACAAACTCCTTGCACTCCATTTCCTGTATTGGATGACTCCAGAGATTAGGATAAAGCTTTCCTGCCCCAGTGACCTGGAATAGGTTATTTGCTAGCCAGCCAATGTAAAAAAAAAAAAAGAAAAGAAAAGAAAATACACAATTCTGAGTATGATTGAGAGGGATACTACTCCCTCTACCAGAAGAGACATGTCCTTCCATTATCCTTAAGAAACAGAGGACATTCCTGATCATCCTACACAGACATAATTTTAACCATGAAAATGTTTGCTTCTCTGCATTGCGTTTAAAATAAAAGCCATCATGTTGAAATCTTTAGTATAAAGATGGTAGAGTCTCCAAATTTGCCTTGCTGTTTGTTTCTCATGTTTACTACTGCTCATAACATTCAGTTTTATTTATAGTTAAAACACCTTTAAAAACATCTTTACATTTATGGTTCCACCTCATGAGCAGTTCATTAAAACACCAGTTTTTAGTGCAGTAAAATCCATAACAAAGTAAACAAAAATCCCTGCATGAACTGCAATACGTGCCCTGCTGAACTCACATATTAAGAGCACATATAACAGATTTAGGATTAGAGCCAAAACCAAAGGAACGTGCATAGTTTTTGGTCATCATCAGTTGTATCATAGCAGCACAACACATTCCTGCCTGTATGCTCTGAGCGTTTTGTAGAAGCCTCCTTTCTGTTTGCTCAGCATCTCCTTCTTGGACATGCAGAAAGTCTCACTCCCTGGCTTACCAAAGCTCTGCAAAGCAAATAAAACTATTGCAATAATTTTGTCTACTTTTTGCCACCCATAGGCATTATTATTAGACTTCTTAATGTGTCCTTCAGTCATCAAGTACCAATGGGTATGGCCAAATCTCCTTGCTTCTGTCCAAATACTCTGTGAAAGGTCTTTACCCAGACAGCAAACCAGTCCTCTCTGAAAGTAAAACCTGCACTGGGGGTGATTTGACAAGTCTTCAGGCAAGGATGGTCATGGAATGAATCCTCTGGCAGCTGCTCCATCACTGTGGCCCTGAAGGTTGACAATACCATCCTGCCCCAAGAGAGCAGTATCTTGGCTTGGCTCTGAAGTTGGAGGTCCCTAGAAAAAAAATACCAGAGGAACATGTGCTTGATTTCAAGCGCTGCCAGAGGTGTCTTGAGCTATGAAATTACAGCCTGAGGGAAGTTAAACAAACCCATGCCCATCTGTATTCATCACCATGAGAACCGCAACACTCAACACTCTCTCCGCCACGCTGCCACCTAGAAAATGGCATTGGCTGTCTCACAAATAGATGTCTGGTGGGATGAAAGTGGGGGAATTCTGGGAGATATATAGCTCAGTCCCAAGCTTGCGCTGCCTCCCTGCAAACCATCATGGAGCAAGAGAACAATGCACAATAGGGTGCCCAACCATTTCCTTGGCACGTATGTTGAAACATGGCAATGTGGTGTGGCCACAGCTTAGTCAGCAGTGACTAATATTTGTGTGCATGCTGCTGGTGCAACAGGGGCTGCAGACCAGTTAATGCAGGATCTACAGAAACCACAATAAGTGCCAGGTGTGAACACCTGGTTGTATTGGTCAAGTCCTTTGCCTGCCCCAGGCCCTTGGGTAGGTGTAGAAGGATGATTCTACATCTATCCTCCCCCACAGCTTCTCCCAAGGCAAGCTCTGGCCTGGCACAGGGAAGGGCAAAATCTTTTGCTTAGAGACAGACTCTGAGACCTGAACTTGCAGGAAACTAGGAGCTGGTATGTACACCTAAATCTAAACTTCCAGGGTGTAAACTGAACCAAAAAAATATGCATTGAACTATAATCTACTGTAATTTGTCCCAAAAGTTAAGGTTCAAATTCTGAGTAGCTCAAATGTTATTGCTAAGCTACGCCCACAGGCTGAGGTGACAGTGATCCAACCTGTCTGAGTTTCTGAGTGATGTGTCTGACTTGGCATTTTGCCCTGCCCTGCTTTCTGTTTTGTAAAGACTATTTTCAATTCCCTCCCCTTTCTCTCCTAATCTTTTTTAACTTATATCTAGCATGTTTTATACATTTTAAGTCTTTACACTTAAAAATTAAAAAAAAAAAAAATTCCAGGCAGACAGTCTCCCATTGTATCTGTCATTTCTTATTACTCTCTGTGACATGACAGACGCTTATATGGATATGATGCATTATGACACGACACATGACACCAGTTACTCAACATTGTACCCCATTAAAGGAAACTGTAAAGCCATAAACCCAGGCTGAGCCCATCCTATTAATCTCTTGTTCCTTTTGCTACCATAGTTAAGTGTTCCTGTGGTTGTTTTTCTCGGTTGGTTAGTCTCATAATTGTTTTTGAGCAAAAATAAGGAACAAAAAGGGGAAAAAGAACCCTGAAAGGTTAAAACCCATCACACTCTTCTCTGTAAGCACAGAAATAAAATCTTTTTAAATAGTCCCAGTTAATCCCTTCTTATTACCTGCAAGGAAAATAAGAATTTGTATATCACTGACAGCACATCCTAGATTTAATTATTTCCTGACTGCAAAATGGGTTGATCAGAATTACTGTTGGTCAGGCAGGAAAGAATCATCATGGAAGGCGCTGGGTTCACTTTTAGCCACAGTTTGGAAAAAAAAAATGACCATTCTTAGATCACAGTAACATGTTTTCTGTCAAAATCTGCTGGAGAGAAAAAATGCAAATGCTGATGTGGGAAAGAAAGATTATTGTTGCTGTGCCTTTTAGTTTCTCTTCTATGCTTAATAAACGATATTTCTGATTTTTTTCTTTCCAATTTTACCTAACAAATATCATCAGAATAACCCTGCATAATATTTGTTTAAAACTGCGAGTGGAAAGAAATTAGGGCCAGTTCCTCATCTGTCTCTGTGGAAAATCACAAGTTCCAAGGACAGGAAGACACTATTATGAAGGTGGATATTTATTAGCCTCAGTAGATTAGCCTCAGTCTGATTTTCAGTCATTGCAGCTGATGCTGACTGCCTCTTTGTGTTTTGCATGGGCACTCTCTGGGTTGTACCAACATCCTGGACCTGGTTAACAAATTCCCGCTACGTATGTGGTGACTACAGCTCATGAAACACAAAGAGTGTCTCTCTGTGTTCTTATAACATTTTAGTAGCAGAGAGGATGAATGAGAAATGGATGCTTATAAAGCTTTAGGAAGCAGTAGGAGGCAAATCGATCAATACCAACAGCAGATTAGACACCTGGAGACAAGTTGCTAGATCCTGCAGTTAAATCAAAGTCAGGGGATACAGCTGTAAACTTTTGTTTGTTATGTATTTCCCACTGCATAGAAGAGCATATGCATATAGCTCTGGTGACTGAAGATATTTCAGGAGGATGTCACTTGGGTTCCTTGACAACATTTGGTGTCATGAAGAGATCTTGTGTGTTGAGAGGAGTAAAACATTGCCCTGGAGTTCACTGCATTGAATCAGTTATGACTGACAGTCACCATCCACCTGATGAAGGCAGATGTTTGTATCCCCAAAAAGACATGCTTGGCTCGATTGTCACCTTTAATGTCCTTCTCATTGGTCAAACTAAAGATTGAATAATGGTCGTAAAAATGATACTGAGCCGGCTCATTCAGGCTGGAATGATCCTCTACTGACTACGCAGATGTGAGACGATGCTGACTTGCTGTCACATCTGAAGGTGAATAAGCATTCTTGCTCTTTTACATTGGCATTCCATAACCTTTGTTAATAAGAGAAGGATAGGGTGGTTTTGGGTTGGATTTACATTTTTGACCTCACAGTCCTGCTACTGACCTTACTAGACAACTATAGTCTACAAAGCAGAAAGTTAATTTTCTGTTTGTTAGAATGTCAGTAGAAGAAATCTGAGGCACTCACCTTGACTAATTGGTAAAACCAATTATGGCATGTCTTAACATCAAAAATATTAGCAATATTCTCAAAATCCTCAATCAAAATTATTTCTGAGCATTTGGTTGCATATTTCTGACTTATGCTGGAAGAAATAAAACCAAGCCCTGTGGAAAAGCTACTAACCTTTTACAATCTGCTGAGCCTTTTTTTCTTTATTGGGTGTGTTTGCCAAAGAGCTTCTGACAACTTTAGAAGTTCATTATTAAGGAATGAACTTCCTCTAACTGTGGGGCTTTTTCGTGTCTAAGTGCCCTAAATAAGAAGTGAGTGAGCTATACTCAGGGGTTTTTTTCACTGCAGAATGCATACTCTCCATTTATAATGGTTTTATTTTGACATTGCAGATGTTAAGAGCTGTCTAATATAGCAAACCCTTCCCTGGTGAAGTGCCAGTAAATTCTAGGTTATAACAGACCTCATTCTGCAAAAAGAGGTATGCATGGGCAACCAGCAGCTGCCAGATAATACACTTGTAGGAACCATTTCCAACATTCCAACCTTTCTTCATGCAAATGATCCATTTTGACCAAGGGAATGATCCTGGATAGCTACTCTATCTGATGGAGCCATAATATCTTGTGACACATTACAATACATTTTTGAACCTGGGTCTTTTGGCCATTTTAAAAAGTAGGTATGTGTGCTTCTTTAACTATACAAAGGCACTGTATATTTTCTTAAAGTGTTGCTACCTAACCTTACTAAGGACTTAAATGCCTAGAAGACAAAATTCACCAAGAGGATTAACGCGTAGAATTCCTCTCCATTACTCTCAAGTAGCCCATTAGACCTCCAGTCCCTAGGCAGGTGTCCAGGTTCCCCACTAAAAGAACAGTCCTGGCAAGCAGGATAAGCTCAGCTGACTAAGTAGCAAGAACCAAAGAGACAAAATCAGGACTTAAATGATCAGAGATGAACCTGGCTACCTCCAGGTAAGAAAACGCCATGTCTTTTCATTCAGGATTTAATGGCCCTGAAGTTCTTTTGAAAGTAGGCTAGGTCAGAAGAGGTTCTGGGATGAAAACAGTGACAATGTCAATGGACGTAGTGTTAGACAGCAGGTTAATACCTGAGCACCTAGACACCTAGGTATCAGGAGACTGCTTTAGTGAAGTCATGAAAAAATGATCAAAAAGATTAAATTTTTTCTACAGGTTTCCATTCACTTTAGAGCCAATGAAAAATTAGTAGGGTTCCACAAGTCAAAAGAAGGATGAAAACACTCAACTAAAGTCCTGAATTTCTTTTTAATACTAGAAAGACCAGAAATGGGTGTCCTAAGCAGCTAATCCCACACCCGGCTCCAAGACAGAGTTCATGTTTTATGATCTAGGAAAAAAAAAAGAGAAAAAAGGGTCTCTCTCCTTCTAGAAAAGGAACCACTTTCTAGCAAATCCAGTCTTTGCCTATATTCGCTGCATTTTGCTTGCACCTAGCATAAGCTGTTCGAGACTGGTAAACCTGCTGCAAGGTTTGTTTCTGCTGATGTGTACCCTAAACTACAAGCTACCCCACCACACAATATTTAAATTGTCAAACCCAGCACTAGAAAGATAATTCCATTTGCGATAAGGCCACATAAGGATTAGTTGTTGCAGTGATGCCTGCAGCATAATGCTCTTGATCAGACAAGTATTATAACAACAGCCTAATCCATACCATACTGAAGTCATAGGAAATATTCCCACTAACACAAATAGATTGAATTAGGACTTGCAAATCTTTGACGTTGTAATAGTTTTGGTTGGCTCCCAGCCAAGCCCACACCACAACCACACAGCCTCCCCTACCCCCCTGGCCCTGAAATGGAGAAAGAAAAAGGGGGGAAAAAAAA
>VWZG01001147.1:25435-46351 GCA_013396735.1 Grallaria varia | reverse complement strand
GGATTTGCAAATGCCTAAACATATTTGGGAAATCCATATAATAAAAATACAATAAAAATGCAGGGCACAGTTTGCATGAATTTTGCGATAATTTTGTGACCTGAACTTTTATATAACTCCAGATATTAATTTTGTGGTATAGAATTGCAGTGCTGATAGTGCTTATTGAAATGCTAAATGTTGATAAGAGCAATTTTTTTCTAATTTATCACTATCTGGTAATTAATGTGAAAACCAAAACAAGCTTGTATACTAAAATGACTAGCTGATTGTTAAAATCATAATGTAGTATCATCTGTAGGTTTCTCTGGAGCATAAGAATGAAAAAGCAGTTACAGACAAATTGATTTTTTAACCAGTTACTTTGCTTAAGAAATTTGTATGGGCTCTGTGCTAAAGGATTAATTGAGGCTTTGAGGCAATCAGGTAAGAGCTGATGAGGTTTTCAATGAAACCAGAGTGAAAATTTTAAAGTTATGAACCATTCAAATGTGGGTGGTTCCATTTGAAAAGAAATGGTTGGGAATAAATTAAACAGACTGTGAAGTGGGTGTATGTAATTACCTAGACTCAATAAAACAAAAAGATACTGGGAGAATGAGCCACCAGGGACTGACTAAGCCTACAGGTGTAGTTAATTTCAAAAAAAATTATTTCAGTTTCTTTTCCTTTTCCCAAACCTGTTTAGTCCCTTTCTCCCTCCTCCATGTCTACTTTATCTTTTCCCTGTCCTTTTTGACTTCAAGAAACCAGTTCTGAGGTAGCCTATATGCAGCAAAATGTCAGTGAAACCATTATCCAAAAGGGTTCCCAGAAATATCTGCCCCCAGCAAGGTCCAAGGAAATCACAAACAACAGTGCTCAAGAAAAGGAAAAGATCGGGTTTGTGGAAGAAAAGGAGGTACTGGTTCAAATGACAGGTATTTGGGAGGCTGGCTTCTGGTAGTGAAGGTCTCTATTTACAATAACCAGAATGACATATGGAAATTTTATTTCCTTACTGCTGACACACCCAAGTTGGCAAAGTTGTTCCTCTGGGGATGTCAACAATGACACATTGCTGATGTATCATATTGCTAGCAGTGTGAATTCTTATTTCCATTTCATGTACATACTTGCATTACACAAGGAAAGGAATCCTTTTCTTTTCAGCTCTCACTCCATCCTTTAGTCATTCTCAGTTCTTGCTAAATTGCTTTAGTCTGTTAATAAATTATAGGACCTCTTTGGGTTTATGAGCCTTCCATCTGACAAAGCAACTTGAGCATTTACAAGACCCCTAACTTTTATCTGTTCCAATTAAGAAAGAAAAAAAAAAAATCATCCTAGTCCTGGCTCTAGCTATTTGTATCATTAGTCAAGCAATTCTTCCTCATGCTGGGTAAATGAACTTCTGATCACAGAAATTGTTCTGACCTGGACTTACTGTATGCTGTTGAAGAGAGATTTGTGTACTGAGTGAAGACCAGATTCATAATCTGTTACACCCACTGTAACAAAATGTTGCAAAAGGTATTTTCGCTGTATTTCACTGTATTCACTATTGTAAGAATCCACTGCTTAATGGGCAGGGATTTATGCAACTAAGTGAGGGAGGGCAGAAAGAAGGTAAAATGAGAGGATCAATCATCAGATGTGCAAGATTGCCTTCAGAAACTTTTTTGAAGCTGATTTTGTTCTAAAGACCCTGCAAAAGGTGTACTTCTAGCTGACTGCAAGCCAGCTTTTGTGCCAGAATTACCATCCTTGTCTACCTTCTTTTCTCTCCCTGTTAGTCTCTTTCCTACCAAAACCATATGAAAGAGTAGGAGAGTAAAGAGTAATTGCTGCAGCAACTAGGGATCTAGTTGCTACTGTCATTTTAGGACTTGCATGGTGATGAAAGGTATCTCAGCTTCCATTCTGTCTTAATGAGTATGGAGGTGTGTAAAAACCTTGTTCATCCGTACAATTCCCAGGCCTACCAAAAATTAGGTTGTGTCTGATGCTCTAGAATTTGCCTCCTTTAGTTACACTGAGCTGAAAGCTTGCATGAGAAAAAGAAACAAATGAAAGCACTCACTACAGTGTTTTCAGCATTTAATTTTCAGCATGGCAAATGTAACATCATTGTTACAGTGTTACATTGTTACAGTCCCTATTGTAGGGAAATATTTATTACGATATGGTCAGACATGGCCAGTGACAAAGGACATGTGAGGACAAGAGACGTCCAGAAGCCACTAGACAAATCAAGGTGAGTCCTGGTAAGGAAGTGAAGAAATTGGCACCTTTCCAAGAATTTGTGCAGGAGCTGGGGTCAGAAGTAAGGCTGAAGGTCAAGCAGCTACAAAGCTGACATGCAAAACAGGCTCTGGGATGAAGGGAAAGACAGCAGTGAAGTTAGAAAGACAGAAAGAGACACCAAGGCTAATGAACTAGAAAGAGGAGAAGAAGACCAGCAACACCGAAATGATGCACAGTATTTGGGAGAAGAACATGTGGCTCATGGCCAGCATTTTGTTTCTCTTCAACCAGGACTCAGTTTTCAGGTCTTATTCATCACAAGTAATAGGTGTAGCTAACTTGTCTGTTGCCAGGCAGATGTACTAATATGCAGTTAATTTACAAAAAAAAATAAGATTATTCTATGGTGGCTTGTCTGGGGTGACTAGAGAGGCTTTCTTCTAGTAAATTTGCTCTGGTCCTTCAAAATTACCAGCTGGAAGGTGGGCAACTTTACAATGCTACAGCAACTGACCCCACCTAGGTGTTTCCTCTGCTGGGACGGAAAAGCTTACCTGTACTTTGCTCTGAGAATGAGTTCTGACATACCCTTGTGTATCGTACCCATTCTTCTCTAAGAAGGAGTGGCCTATGTGCACCTTATAGTTAGACCTGCCTCTACGGTTGCCATCCACAATATAGACTGCAACATGTTTGTGTTTCACCCTTTCCCCCTTTTATGTTGTTTTCTTAAAATTAGTTAGTTTTTAGTAAATTATTTCCACTCAGTTCTTGGAAAAATGTGTATGCTTTTGGACTAATACAAAATCCACTATTTTCATTACATAAAACTATTAAATATCCAACACCAACTTGAAGAAAGTGTCTATACTTAGTTTTTAGGGTTAGTATGTACATCCTGGATTTATGCACTTGAGTTGAGTTTTGTTTAAGCCATTACTTGAGTTGGCCATACTCTGCAGAATTTCTATGAATGCATCACATATTTTGCTGTGGCTTCTAACAGAGATTTCCCAGATTTTCCAAAGAAATCAAGTGTAGTCATCTGTAATCCTCATAGTTGACAATCCTCATAGTTCAGCACTTTCTGAAGTACAAATACATGATATTACACAAATATTCACAGCTACAGTCAAAACCATGCTACATCATTGTGGCATCAGCGTCAAACAGAAGGGACTTCCCACTGCAAATCTTGTGCAAGTAGGCTCAGGCACACTGTTCATCTGTTCCAGTCATTTACTGTCATTTGTGTCATACAAAACTGACACAGCAGCTTGTTAACAGGCATTATGTCACTGCAACATATCACTACAATCATAAATGCAGGAGCACATATGTACATCAGACTTTGGGAAGTACAGAAGGCAGACACATTACGAACAAAATTCTTGGCCAACAGAGTTTATCCTAAACTTGCATTTTTAAGTATCGAATAATAATTATAAATACTCCATATAATTCTCTTATCTCTTTAAATATCAAACACTTTTACAAAAATTTCTTTTAACACTACTGAGGGAAATTGACACAGAGATGGATTTAAGTCACACTCTTCAAAGTAGCACAAATCAGTGTCACTACAGACAGTAGTGATAGTTCTGTTCTTTCTGTACTTCAAGAAGTTTGTACTACATGAATGGTTGAAAGTGAGTGGGCAAAAACCTTGCCAGTCTCTCTCCATTGTCAGTAAAGCCACAGCTAAATAATGATTAGGAAGAGTTGCACTTTGTATTTTTGAATATTTCTTCCTACACTTTCAACTACAAATTAATTAAGTAAAGCAGAATAGTAAAATAGTTAGGGTATAGCAAAACAACGCCAAAAACATTTCACTTCCATACAGTGAGTTTCTGTGACAGGATGAGGGATTACAAATTTATGTTTCTGCAAAATGTGGAAATAATATTTCAGTTGTTAAACCCACCAATGCCAAATGTCACAGTCTTAGGAGATGTCCCGTTTTTTGCCAGGACAGAGTTAATTTCTTGACATCCACATCATTGCTGGGGGCAGGAGGGCTGGAGGGGAAGGGTCAGTATAAATATGGGATTTTTGCTTCTGAGAAGAAGAGGGGTGTGCCTTATGGTCGCCAAGAAAAATGTGGGCACAGAGAGTCCATCTCCCATTTTGTTCATTGTCGTAGGGTTGCACCATGCCAGTTTGCTTGGTGAGCACTTTCTGAATATAAATCACCCTCTTTTTGCATACTTCTGTTAATTGTATCGTTGTTGTTACTGGTTGTTTTTTATGTCATTGTTGTTTCCAGTAAACTGTTCTTAACTCATAATCCCTGACTTTTTTATCTCCCACCGAACTAGGTGAGGGGAAGGAAACAACAGTGTTGTTGTTAAACCACAAGACATGTATTGATGCTAGGCATCCAGCTGCTTCAGGAGTCCAACATGAAGGGATGTAACAATCAACATTTGAGAACCTGTCTTACAACCCATAGCTGGTCTCTGATCCTGTGAGATAGCTGCAAGTCTGTGGGATCGGATGAGATACATCACATAGTCCTGAGAGACCGTGCTGATGTTGTTGTCAAGCCACTCTCCATTATATTAGAAAAGTCATGGCAGTCAGGCAAAGTTCCTGATGACTGGAAAAAGGGGAACTTCTTTCTCATATTTAAAAAGGGAAGAAAGAAAGATCTGGGGAACTACAGGCCAGTAAGCCTCACATCTGTGCCTGGGAAGATCATGGAGAAGATCCTCCTAGGAGGTATGTTAAGGCACATAGAAGACAAGGAGGCGATCCAAGGCAGCCAGTACAGCTACACTTGACCAGTCCAGTGACCTGTTATGATACAACAGCAGCAGTCAATAAAGGATGACCTTCTGTAAGGCCTTTGGTACAGTGCCACATGACATCCTTATCTTCGAACTGAAGAGACATGGATTTGATGGATGGACTGTTCAGTGGATAAGGAATTTGCTGGATTGATGCAGCCAAGGAGTTGTGGTCAATGGCTCTGTCTCCAGGGGAGATTGGTGAGGTTTTCTGTCTTTAATATCTTTGTCAATGACATTGACAGTGAGATCGAGTGCACCCTCAATAAGTTTGCAGATAACACAAAGGTGACACATCTGAAAGACACGATGCCATCCAGATGGATCTGGAAAATTTTGAGAAGTGGGCCCACAGCAGGTACCTCATGTAGTTCAAAAGTCCAAATGCCAAGTGGTGCACCTGGGTCAGGGCCATCCAAAAGGTGTACAGACTGCGAGCAGAAGCCATTGAGAGCAGCCCTGTGGAGAAGAACCTGGGAGTTCTTGTGGATGAGAAGCTGGACATGAACCAAGAGTGTCTGCTTACAACTCATAAAGCCAACCATATCCTGAGCTACATCTTGAGGCCAATAGAAAATTCATTGCATGGCTCAGACTTGGAGATTTGTGCATCAATACCAGCATGGCCAGAAGGTCAAGAGTGGTTATCCCGCCCCTCTATTCTGCTTTTGTGAGACCCCACATGGAGTGCTGTGTCCAGCTCTGGGCTCCTCAGCAGAAGAAAGACATGGACCTGTTGGAGCAAGTCCAGAAGAAAGCCCTGAAGAAGGCTGGAACACCTCTTCTATCAAGACAGGCTGAGAGACTCAGGGTTATTCAGCCTGGTGAAGAGAAGACTTTAGGGAGACCTCATTTCAGCCTTTCAGTGCCTTAAGGGCCTTTATAAAAAGGAGGGAGCGGGATTTTTTTATACAGGCGGATAGTGACAGAACAAGGGGGAATAGTTTGAAATTGAAATAGTGAGTGGTTAGGTCACACATTAGGAAGAAATTCTTTGCTCAGATGGTGATGAAGCACTGGAAGATATGGGTGCCCATTCCCTGGACATATTCAAGGCCAGATTGGATGGGGCCCGGAGCAATATTATCTAGTGAATGGCATCTCTGCCCATGGGAGGGGTGGTGGAACTAGATGATCTCTAAGGTCCCTTCCTACCCAAACCATTCTATAATTCTATCCTGGCTCGATCCTGGTGTTCTCCTGTCTGCCTTTTATGCCCAGTTGTTTTCACAAAGGATGTTTTCAAAAGTAGTGATGTAGTACCCTAAACTATCAGAACTTTGTTTTCCTCCTTCATTTCTTCTTTTTTTCCTTCCCTTTCCTTAGGCAAAACCATGTTGTAACAAACTTGTCTTTCTGTAGAATTTACTGTATTCTTTATACCAAGATGAACTTTTGGTTATTCATTTGGCTCTGGATTTTAAACAAATAAAATGCATTTTTTCATGTTTAGATGACTAAAATGATATTTCAGTTATTTATTAATAATAGACAAAGCAAGTCAGCTCAACAAGCTTCCTTTTGACAAAAAAAAAGGCTTTTTCCTTCTGAATGAATAATGCAAATTGGAGAAATAACACCGCTCCTGCATTTTATGCATAGACAGATAATGTCCTATCTTTCAGCGAATGCATTAGGCAAACAAGAACACTTTGGGGAAACAGTCATCTCCCAGAACAGATCATTGTGTTCTTGCCATAGAAGAAAGGACTTTCCAAGTAAGTTACAGTTTTATCAACTTCATGTTTTAAGACTTTGGTGCTTTGCCTTTTCAGTTGTGCAGTAGGAGGTATTACATATTAATGGTCCTCCCTACTGTCAGCAGAAGCAACTGGCTCCAAAGGGCTCATGCCAACCCCAGCAGGTAGGAAAGCAGAGTGATGCTTTGATACTGATGAACCAATGAAATAAAGTCACAGGGAGGCACAAAATGCACTGCAGGTATATGCTCATATCAGCCTTTGGTTTATTTACTGATCATTTACTTTTATCTTCTCTGGAAAGAGACAAGTTATGCTCCCTTTCCCTGAAGAGATTTGCTTTGATTTTCAGGATTTGAGTGCTCAGAGGTTTTCAGACTCTCTGTGGGCTTAGGTGAGGAAGTCTCCACTGCCTCATCCGGCTCAGTGTATCCTATTTCCCAGAAAACCCTTCTTAGGCTGGTATTAAAGCCATGGATTTTATATATCTTGATAAAGACATAACAGGGGAAAAAACCATCTGTAAGTCTTATAGTATAAACTCTCCAAGGCAGGGAGTTTCATTACAAGAATTCCTTATATAGTCACAAGATTTAAAAGAATGTGTATAGAACTGACAATTTTTTAGGCTGTTCTGAAATACATAGTAATTCAATTATAATTACTTATGTTTTTTTAAGTTACTGCTCTGTTAAAAAAACCACAAAACAACAAAAAATCAAACCAAAACCAAACCAAATTTCTCTGCCTGAACTATTTAAGAAACAAATGCAGGCAAGGTAGAATGTTCTGACACTCTCTTAGGAAATATCACCATTTTTCTTTTCACCTTCTTATTCTTAAACATGTGGGTGGTGAAGGCAGCTGATCACTGTGCCGGTGAGATCATAGATAAACTGGGTCTCTGGAAAAGATCTAAATAGAAAGAAGGCAAGAAGGTAGTATTAACAGAGACAGAAAGACAGAAAACTGGAGAAGGACATGATGCAACACTGCCGTATTTGACAACTCCATGTTGAGTGTGGAGAAGATTGAATGTGACCTGAGATGGACTGACTAGAGGATTAAATGTTCAAATATGGTTTGAAAAATACCTCGGTGACTTAGATACTTAATTCAAACCTAAGGTTTACCTATGGGATGTTATACTATGTAAGTAGTGTACGAGGCATTAAAAAAAACATAATTAATTTGGTTATTTAGAGCAATTTTCACACAGGATTATAATGAGAAGTATACCCATGCAGAAAACACTAGGTGTTATTAATGCCCCCTGGAAATCTGCATCATGGGTTGTGGCTTAGTCACATCCTGTGAATATTGCATATATGTTCATAAGTTACAGTATGCCTTCCTCCCCTAGGGCAGCAGATCCTGCCTGCAGCCATTTGCTCAGTGCCATGGTCTCTACCACTATAGTCTAGCGACCTATTGGAGTTGTACTTGGAGGCTTGGACAGGATGGCAGCATTGCCTGGTAATTTTTTCTTGGCTCACTGCCCAGACTGAAGATTTATTAAAATATTTATGAGAATTTAAATGAGACACTTCAAAAGGAAAATACCCTAGAAGCTTTGACTATGATTTATGGTTTTTGAAACTCTAGAGTCAGAATGAGGCAGAAGAGATTGAGAACACACCAGTGAAAAATCTTCCTTGTTATCTCTCGCTTCATCTAGCAGTAAAATTGTCTCTCTATTACCACAACTTGATTATTTTCTCTGTATCTCTGATAGACATAATTTTCATCCTGACTCTGGACACAATAAGGCATCTGGACAGCAAATAAAATCTTCCTAAATATCATGTTTATTCCTGAGACAAATAGAGAGAAAAGGTAGTGCAGCTGCTAGTCTTATCCCTTTGTATTGCTGCAGTTCTTCGAGGCTCAACCAAACAGTCTCGACTCAAGCACAGTTAGTCAGCTACAAGACTGGGCATAGATATCTGTGTACTGTGCACTGGTCTTTGTGTCTCCATCCCATTGTTTTACAGAATTTCTCCAGCTGAATTCACTTTGTCATGAGTTATTTCAGGCAGTATCTGTGAAGATCAAACCAATAATGTAAAGGCTTCCATATATAATCTATCATTTAACAACAATGTATGCAGGAATCACTGAAGGGCCTTGGTATTCTGAATGGGTTAGAACATTTCACTGTTGCAAATGCCTTCAGCCCAAAGAAGAGTTATATGATAACAAGAGTGTATGCTTTCATACCGATTCTCACCGGAAATTTCGCATTTTTGCACCTCAAGCTTCCCTGCTAAAACTAGAAACTAATTTGAGTTTGTCAACCTGAGCAAGTGCTGCAGTTTTCTAACTTCTATTTTGCTTATTAAGTATTTTGTCAATGTTGCTTTTTAAATCCAATTTCCTGCAGTTAAGTCAACAGCAGGTCCATTTATAGCATCTTTTGTGTGGGATTAATTCAACAAAAAATGTATTACATAGGTTTATTTTACACAAATAAATTCAGTTTTTTGAAATAGGTCTGCTAAAGAGCTGTTTGGAAGGGTTTAGAAAGTTCTGGGGCTCTGCTTGTAGTTCAGCAGCAAAACAACTGCCCTACCTATCACAACTTACATACTTTTCTTTTGTGGCTGCTTTTATATACAATGAAATTTACAGTGGTAGTGTTTTATGTGGAACTGTAGAAAGCTGTACAGAGGACAATTTTTGAGAGCAGAGAAAAATATGAAACACCTTCTAATAGTAGAATGTATGTTCAATTTCTGTTGAAGAAGACCAAAAACATAATTATAATTGGCCTGAAACCTTCCATATGATAGATTGTAGATGTGCATGAAAGTTACAGTATAGTGCATTAACACCAATCATTAAGAGAAAAATCTTAAAGGAGTGAGAAAAAGTCAGTCTGAAAACTGGGACTTTTTTTGCTTTCTGGGCAGAAGAACAAATTTCATAATATGTCTGTCAAAACTGGTAAAAGGAGAAGCTAAATAAAGTAACTCACAAAACATATGTGGTAAAACTCCCTAAAGATGAAATTTTGAAACACCCTTGGGGAATATTCTTCTACAAAAGTCTTGTCTTGTGATGAACAGACTTCTTATGTAGTCAAGGTGTTAGTGGAGAATTTTCTATATCATGGCATTAATTTTGAATTTTTTAATACCCGTACAGTCAAGTTGTGTTAAAACTGGCTACAAAGTGTCTGCATAATTTTAATAGAAGCAATTCCTAAAACTGCAAAATACCGCTGAGAACAAATCCCCAAACTGTATTGCTGTTACTGATCCTGACTAGTAGTTACTCCTTGAGTAAACCCTTGAAAACACTGTAAGAACTTTAGAAAAAAACTGCTACTTAGTCTGAGTAATATGACAGTAAAAGCAAAGAACAGTTAGTCTAGTCAGTCCCAAACCTTGTAACAGGTGCACAACAGTGCAATAATTGTAGAGACAGGGCTTTTTTGGCAACCACTCAACAGTTCCAGTGCTATTATCAGCTTCCAGTCTTGGCATTTACTGTGGCCTATGCTGTTGCAAACACCAGACTTTGCCAACAGAAGCAAATCACGAGAACATGCAATCTAGTAGAGCTTTGAGGTTGGAAAGATCCCACTTTTCGTCAGAGGTGGAAGGTACAGCTGTGCCCAATTCTTCATTTTAATCTTTGCCTCAATAGGTAATTTGTTCTGACTGAAAGACTCTCGAACCAAACATGGTGCTGTAGAAGAGCAACCTACTCTGAGTTGTATATTAAAATTTAATGGAAAGCTATCAGTAAACAGGACTAATTTAAAGCAGATTGTGCTCATCATATTTCAGCTATAGTCTCCTAGAGTGGTATACTGATCTAGGAGTCAGAGACTACGGCATGCCTATCAAAGCAGTTGGCTTTCTGCCCACTTGAAAGAGTGGCTTGGAAAGCCAGTTGCTCCTAGCATAGGTGATGAGTCATTTATCTCTTAATGCAGTGGCAGTGAAGCATCAGTACTACTAGGGGCAAATTACTTAAAAAACCCCATATAATCTCAGTTTAATTCCAACAATAGCATAGACAAGTGCCATGGTATCTTTTTGTAAGTACAGGAAACTTTGGCCTGTATAATTTGCCTTAATAGCTTGCTCACCTACCCTACATTTAATTCCTTGTGCCTGATGTTTCCTAGTGCCTAGTTGTACATTTAGGATCTCTGCACTTCTGAGGCCAATAAAAAATTCACTGTGTGACTAAGACCTGAAGACTTGTGTATCAATTAGACTAACTTTTGGCCTGAGCTTGTGGGCCAGCAGGTGCCATTTGCTTAGGGCACTTGCATCTAATGAAATTCAATGGACTGCATAGGTAAGCATCTCAAAGAAGGCATGTTGTAAGGCAGAGGTATACAAATCATACCTTTCTTGTGCTTGAGCATTGTGTGCTCAGAGCCACCGAGATAAGGCACACCTTGCAGGGTCGTTCTGCAGAATAACCCTTGCAGAAGGAAACTAACTGAAGCAACATCTTGGTTGGAAGCAATGTTCCATAGCATCATGTGAAAGCATAGAAATTACAGAAAAATCCCTCCCATTTGGACAGTGGCACATGTTCAGTTTCCTGGTTGGAAGACACAGTCTTGGGTAGATCCCAGCTTACACTGATCCAGGGGCTCTGCAGATAGAAGCATGTCTCAACCCTGTCACCATCTTCCTTAGCAGACAGACTTGTGTCCTGTGTTATTTCAAGCTGTGAATGAAACAAACGTACCTTGCTAGATAACACAGAGGTGGTATGTGCAATGGATCATGTGTGGCAAGTAAGAGCTTTCTCTCCTGAAGTCTGTAGCCACGTAAGGTAGTAGTGGCAAAAAAGGAGGAATAGTGTCAAGCTGTTAGGTGCAGGGATGATACTCTTTGGGTTTGCCTAATAACAGTAGAGAGGTGATGTGAGAGAGGTCTTGTACTAGAGACAGCATGTGGGACAATTTCCTCCGGTATTCCTTCTGTTTCCTTCTGAATGTGTAATCATTGGTTACCAAGTTACACGTTTGGACTTCGTTTTTAAACAGTCTGCTATTGCAAGTATTGAACACCTCTTTTATTGCGCTCTTCACCAGCTACTTAAGATCTCACAGATACTACCTGAGAATGAGTGAGGATTTCCCACCTTTATCTCAATTTAGACTCAGAGATCCAGGAAGATCTGGAAGATCCAGGTACAGAAGAATTTTTCTTATGGACTCATTTTTTCCTCATTACATTCACTTATTTTTTTCCTTTTAATTGAAACTTTAATTTGGTCATGTTATCTTCTTTAGCTCTCCAAATCTCTTGTTAAGGTGCAAGAAGCACTTAAAAAAACAATTCCTCTTCATTGTTAATTTAAAAAACAAAATAGTCAAGTCACAAAAATCTGTTCAGGTTTTCATTTATGTCTTTATCACTACATTTACTAAGACAAATGGGAGAAATAGCAGTAATATAGAAGTTGTGTTTCATTCTATATGTAGTCTGGTATGATGGTGTCCATTTTGCTTCCCATTGTTGCTCTAAGTGATATGTTCCTCTGTAAAATCCTCTAGTTGTTTCTACTGAACGTTTTGTAAAACAAAATAGGAAGTTATATCCACAGACGTTGGACCAAATAGCTTGTTCAAGAGCCCCATTGAAACCCATCACCTGAGGAATGAGCTTGTCCAGCTGCTTCCATCTTTGTTGTCACTAGCTGTATAGAGGACCAAATTCCCTTTGATAAATCATGGAATCATAAAGAAGCCCCTTTTGGAAGGGACCTCAGAAGTTTGTCTGGTCAAACCTTTCATAGGACCAAGCAGTCCTGCAAGGATCCAGAATCTGACATAAGGTTAAATTCCATTGGTATACCACAGCAAACCTGCAAAGCTTGTGGGAAAGCGTGACATTCAGTTTTTGAGAAGGCGGTGGCATTTATGAAAATAGTGCCATGGGTTTATCTGCTATTGTTACTATGTTACAGCCAAGAGATTTCAACTAGGTTGGGAGTAAAGCATTCTGCATTATGCAGCAAGCTCTGTGAAAAGCTTGGGACTTACATTATTACCTAAATAGAAAAGAAAGAATAAGAGGAAAACACAACAACTTTCAAAATGCCTTCTAGCAGGGCCATGAATGAGAAGCCTGTTCTCCCAATTTCTTTTCTATGACCTACCACATTATCTCATCAAGATAACCAGAGGAAGTCAACATCTTGCCACATGAAACTACTACATGTAATTGAGTATGTATATGGAAGTGTGCAGACATGTACCTATGTATTTCCATACAAATGTTTTTAAAGCTTTTCTGTGCAGACGAGGTATTTTACCCAGGAGCTTTGATTTTCAAAAGAAGCAGAAATATATTGACTATCTCCTTTAGGGATAAATTGTGGACTGTTTTTATCCTTTTTGTTTCTTGTTTGTTTGCTGCTCCAGTAACTTCATTTGTCTTTTTGTAGTCTGCAAAACAGTACAGAAAAAAGCAGTCAGAATAGCAGCACTTCAAGACCAAGCCTAGTGCCACCTCATAGCTGCATGATTTTTTCTTACCTCAATCTTTACTTTTTTTCCACTATATTACAATTATTTACACATACAAAGGTTGTATCACTGCCCTGAGGCAGTGCCCACAGGCACATGTATCTATAAACTCCTATCTTAGTGATTTTGAAAATGGTAAGGGATTTAGGTATCTGTTTGCATGTTTGGACAATACATACCTTGAAACTCTGATCATGAGATATCAATACATAATTTCTGTAATACATGAACTGTAATGCACAATTGATGTGATTATAAAAAATATTGAATATTTATATGTGCAATTATTTGCATTAGGGAACAATGTATTTTAGAACCTGTAATTGGACCAATTAGTATAGAAACTTCATGTCAATCCTGATGCAAGAATTTATGTAATCCTCAGTTCTGGATATTCAAGTCGACACTGGAGATCTGTTTGGTGTGTGATGACAGGAAAACTTCTTTCAAACTTTTGTAAGCATAACAACATTCCTGATCCATTCCCATCAACTCTCTTGCATCTCAACTTCTCTCCCAGTCCCTCATCCTTCACCTGAGCCTGAAAGGTGAATTTGTACCAGCTTTGAAGGATCCACACAGATACTAATGAGCTGAAAGTGCACAGACTCCTTTAGCTATGGAGGATGAGTATTTAACCATTCAATATAATGCCCTATTAAGTATTTACTTAAGTATTTACTTAATTCCTAGTTACTAATATAACCATTACTATATCACCGAGACCTCTTTAGCAGTGTTTTTTGTAGGCAAGACCAGGCTCTGCTCTGTATAACTTTGGCAACTATTTTCCTTTTCCAAAGAGATATTGGGTAACAGGATTCCTGTAGTTGTGGTCCACCACAATCTCCTGAAAAACCTCAGGTTTCTCTGTCCTGTGCTGTCTAACCTTGTCCCCATGCCCGAGTGGGACAGTGGGGATGCAGGTTTGTGTGGCTCACTGCCACTGATGGTGACATTTGCCAGGCTGTGACACAGCTGTCCAAGGTCTGCCAAACCCTGCAGAGGAGACACCAAACTACCTCTCAATAGGCTTCTGCTCTAGGGAGCCCTGTCTGCCGGCCCATGCACAGGCATGCTTGTGTGCACACAGAGCATTCTTCTCATGAGTTCTTGCTGTTGCTGTGGCACTCCACTGAACGAAGCTCACTAGCTTTGAAGTACCAGCGTTGGGATGGAGGCCCTGGCAGAAAAGTAGCCAACACTGGCCAGAATTGCTGGCAAAAATATATATGTAATTGGCAACTTGAGGTTACGTGCAAAGCAGGCTCCTATTTTGTTCCATCATGACTTTGAATTTTGGTGAATTTTGTAAGTAATTACTATAAAGTACAACTGCCAGAACAAAACATAGCAATAACCATGAAACTCTGCAGTACCCTGTGCTGTAGAACTACACTGTTTTGCATTCCTTAGAAACATTTACAATCTTTTTGAAGACGAGGATCCCCCACAGCATTTTTTTTCATTTGGTGATGGAAATATTGCAAGGATTCAGGCCAATATATCTTCTGATAGCAAACTACTGGCATGCAGAAGCTGTGAGAAAAGTTAGGTTTGACACCTCACCGTATTCTGCAGCCAACAAAAAATAAGAGTCCTGGAAAGCTTTTTGAAGTACTAGCAAATAGCCATAAATGACTAAAATAGAGACGAGCACTGAAACTTCAGGTATAAAAGCTGAGTTTGAATGCCATGCTGTGGTGGGTTCACCTTGGCTGAATGCCAGGTGCCCACCCAGCCACTCTGTCACTCCCCTTCCCAGCTGGACAGGGGAGAGAGTAAGAGTGGAAACAAAGAAAACCCAGCACAAATCGTGGGTTGTGATAAGGCAGTGTATATTAATACAGAAAGCAAAAGCAAAAGCCGGGTGCGCGTGTGCAAAACAGAACCAGCAACTAATCTCTGCTTCCCATGGGCAGCAGTGGTTGGCCACGTCTCTGAGAAGCAGGGCCCCTAATCGTGCCAGCAGGCAGCCATCGGAGACAATGAGTGCCCCTGTTGCTGCTCCTTGCCTCAGCTTTTATATCTGGGTTGATGTCATATGGTATGGAATATCCCCTTGGTCAGTGTGGGTCAGCTGCCTATTTGTGTCCCCTCCCAGGATCTTGCCCTTGACTGAACAGTGAGTGAGCCAAAACATGGGTGTGTTATCGACACCAATGCAGAGCACTGGGAGGGCTCCTATGGGGAAACAAATTCTGCCTCAGCCAGACCCACCACACATGCCCATATAAACACATGCTCCAAAGGCCATGCTCCAGCTCCTCAGGGAATGCAAATCTGAACTGACATAGAATTGTGCTGATACTCTGGCTGCTTGAATTTTACTGGAGTGACTTATGCCCCTATGATTGCTGCTGCTTTTGGGATAGTGCTGCTTTCTGTGTCTGAGAGGTCTGTTCTGTAGGAATCAGTAGCCATTTTACAGGGAGCTACAGCTACAGTCTGCAGCAGAAGACATAGTTTTGATCCAATTTTTAATACAATTGAAAATGTTTCATGTAGAAGTTGTTCACTTATTGGAGAGAAACATTTGCACTGTGAGCAGTGATCGAGGTACAGGTGTATACGAATTCAAGTATATCTCCAGCTAAAGTGGATTTATATACCACTGTTACATCTTGTGATTAAAAGTAAAGTTGCCGACTCTGATGCTGTAATTCCCTTTTCAGATCTGGAAAACATTAGCAAGAAATGTTAATCAGCTTAGCCATCTGAGAATTTTACATCAAAGTTATTTTCATCAGAAAATGTCAGCAATCTTACATGTATAATTATTTTCAGGAAAAAAATACTTTTTTGTGATTCACATTAAAATTCCATTTTACTGCAAAGGGATTATTTTCTGATCATCCATAATGTACAATGTTTTATTGTGCTGAGATTATATTTTAAAAGAGCTGGATCAAAAAATATTTTTTTCCAGAACTGTCTATAACTGGGAATGACATTAGAAACAGCCATTAAAACCTTAAATAAAAAACCAGAACAGTGATCATAACAACACTTAAAAATAACTGGCTTTTTCAAAAAATAATCACCACATATTTAAAGCAAAAACTGGAGTTTTTTACTAAGCTGTTGTTATCAGGATTTAGACCAACAGCTTGCAGAACTTTCCTTCCTAAGTCTGAGAAATGCATGTTGAGTTTTGTTGCTATTGCTGCAAAACAGTATCAAACTCCAGGACAATGATAGAAAAAAATTAGATTTGAAGAGTTTTTATGAATGGAGTGTTTAAGAACACTGCCACTTTTATGCTCTGTAAGATTGCTTTGATAGCTATAAAAGCTGAAGGCTTAGAATCAGGCTTGGGTGTTCAGACATCATATTACACACTTCTTAGCAGAAAACAGAGAACAATTTTGCCTTGTAGGTATCTAATCAATGACCAGCTGTACTGAGGATGAAACAGCTCTGAAAAGACATAGAACATCAGCAATTTAAAAGTTCAAGCCAGTGCTATATGTGTGCAACTGTGCTAACTGTGATGCAACTGTCAGTCAAATGAGATGTTAGTAATAGCATACTTTTCCTTTACATATTAAATCTTCATCCAACACAGCCTCTTAAAAAAAACTTTCTAATATTAAGAACTTTGCCAGTTGGTTCCTGTGTTGTGTTAGTAATTTATATACCTGGGACTATACTGATTTTCCGGCTGACTGTTTACTATCTGATATGACTCACTGTCAGCACATTTTCCCATCTCAGGTTGGGGAGGACTAGAAGTGAATATACTGGTGACTTCAGTGAAACCTATACTGTGAATAAAGGCTCCAGGGGATGCACAAATCAGTGAACAGGGTGCCCAGGAAGGTTGTGGATTCTCCGTCTTTGGAGATACACAAGACTGAATTCTGCATGGCCCCAACAGGCTCCCCACTGTGATCCTGACCTGAGCAGGAGTCGCATTCCAGCGTCAACCATTCTGTGACTCAGCAGAAATGCTTTGGCTTTCACAGCTCTGAAGGTAATTGCAGGACTTACGAAGTAAGTGCCAGCATCTTGGTTGTCTCTTGCTGCACTGAGTAAACCCTCAAAGGCTCCAACAGCCTGTAAGCACAGATCTTATGTAATGGGACCCAGTTTTCAAAATACCTAAGTAGTATGGCTGTGAACATTTGAGAAAACACGTGAGGAAGCTGCTTGGTACTTTGTCAGATCCCTTCTGTATCACTGATTTAACTTTCATGGTCCCATGTCTCTTAAAAAGAACTTTAAAAAGTGGCTTCTTTTGGCAACTATGATTACACATGTATACGTATTTATACACATAAATATGTAAATATATATCTGTAACTATAAATCACATTGCCCACATTTGATGTAGTGTAATAGGCCTGAATATGTGGCTCCTGTGGTGCTGTACCACAGAGAGTTCCTCTTAAATGAAACTTGTAAGGGGGCAGCCCCCTTTAGGTGTATAGTAAAAAAATAACAGTAAGATGCTGTGTTTGTGTTGATTGCTTAGTTAAATGGTTTCATCTATGTTAAAATTTGAACACACTTGTTCCCAAATACACTGGTCCATAGATGTTTTTTCTCCTTGGGTTTTAATAAACGCAATGGTGTAATGAGGTCTTTGCATCTGCTGTTACATTACTATGGTTTAACTAAAAAGTTTTCTTATTCTTATTCTAAAATACTATTGCACAGAACTGGTTTCAAATGAGTAGCACTCTGCACATTGAATCAGAGATTGCACTGCATGGGCAGGAAGACACAGAAATAATAAAAAAGTCCTTCTTAGTAATGAAAAGTGAACATTTAGGTCTTGAACATCTTCTGCAAGTCCTCCTGCAGAGCAGCTGGTGTGCATCACAGCCTCAGAGTTCTTCATAATCGCAAGATGTGGGCATTTCACAAGACACAGCTTGTGCTTCTGGTTTAAAGGAAATTATTGGGAAATCAATTAATCAAAAGAGTAATTTTTGTGTAAAATGAAATCATGAAGAAGGTTACCTTTGTATCAGCAGCAATTTTTTTTAAAATTTATGAAAACAATGAAATAAGAGCAGAAAATCTATCCTACTCCTAACATAATAAACAGCCCATTAAAACTTAAAAACAATATGCTATCCTCAAACTATAGTCAAGTTAGATTTTAACAACCCAAAGAAAAGTATAGATGGTGCTGAAATGTCTTCTGTGAAGGGAGCCTTATCTGCTGCATACCCCAGGCTGTAGGGATTCTGAGTTTGGAAGTGAATGTATTTCAAACTCCACCAAAACTTTGCAGCAAATTAGAATGGAATAACTGAATACGTTTGTCAGTATCAGAACACTCAAGCCCTCGGATGATCTCTATGTTGTGTGAATTTTCTAACTGGTATGTGGAATTTGGCTGCTGTTACACAGAGTAGTTTAAGAGTTGTTTTCTGGATATAGTCCAGCTACAGGCAAGGCTGCTGTTCCCGTAAATCACTGGAGTGTTATGAAAGACTCTCTGGTAGGCTGACTAGACCAGTAGGGCAAAATGAAGTGCTTTAATCACAAAAGCTCTCACCCAGCTAAAGAGCGGAAGCAACATATAAACCACTGCAGCAGCCCTGACAAAGCCTCTACTGAGTTGTCTTTATTTTCCCATTAACCCTCAGTCCTCCAACAGCTCCATTTCTGTCTCTCTAATGCTCAGAAAGATCTTATGTTTCCAATCTGTAGACAACATAAATGGGTGACATGTGAAGGCCAACGGGACCCACTAGTAGCCCAAAGGTCAGCGTGTTAAATTCAGCTTGGGTTGAATTTGGCACAGAAATAGATGCACATCTGACTGCCCAGCCACTCATGTCTTGGGCCTTACTGGCACAACACATTAGGCAATGGATCCTAATAGGAATGGCACAATGCCATAGCCCAGTGCATAACAAAAGTAGGCAGATGGGAACATAACTAGGCCACCACCTTCAAGGCTACAGTTCTTTCAAAACTGTCCAGAGGTGGCTGGGATTCTAAGCTCCCCGCTTCACCTTGCAGATCATCCACTGGGAATGCTTTCAGACCAGCAGAACACCATCATGCAGGAGTCAGCTCACCTCCTCTTGGTAATGCTCACCACGCAAAGGGGCAGCATTGTTCCTGCCTTGGCTTGTGGAACTAGAAGGCTCAGTCTGACACCTTCCTGTGGATAATAGTACAGAATGGGAATAGTTGACTAGTTTCTGTGCCTGGCTCCTGTCGTGGCTGGCTTTATGCTTTGACGAGGGTGCCATTACATGGTTTAGCTCATTCTGCCAAAAGGGACTAGAAAAGCACAGTGTGTTCTCAAAACTAGTAAGTTTTCTGCACAAGCTCTCAGGATGAAGCACAGAAGGTGGAGAATGTGGAAATCTAAGTGACTTTACCAGATAAAAACTGGTAAACCGGAGAAAACATTTTCCCTGCAGATTATTGAACTGTGAATTAGCCAGATTCTGTACATCTTGTTAGTGGACTTCACAGTCTAGAAAAAATTAACGTATAAAACAATTTATTGGAAATTTGGGGTTGGAAGTGCTTTACAGAATTCTTACTGGCAAAAAAAAAAAAAAAAATCACAAAACTCTGAAAAAAGATCAAATAAATAGTGTCTAGAAATCGAAACTCTTCTACATTTTCCAGTGTGACAGTCTATTGAGGGTCATTCTCTTAGCCCGTTTTTCTGAAATATCACAACTGCCAGGCTATGACTGTCCCCTTGTAAAAACCTTCTCAATTTAAATAGTGAAAGTATTTGTTACAGAAATTCATCACTACTTTCCAGCAAATTGTGTTATTACTTTTGCAACAATTATTTTTCATTAAATTATTGGATTCCTTCAAAATATTGTAGTTTTTCACTGTATATATAAACAGAAAAATTAATTTTTCTTCCTCTAGGAGGGAAAAACTCTTTGGTTTTCCATAGTTTTTTCCCCACAGAATAATAAATGTATCACTGTTTAAATATTAAGAGTTAATAGAGGGACCTAATGGGATCTAAGGGATCTTATGTAATATCAGGGATATTCCTCTGTGTGTGGTACCCAGATGAAATAGCAATTAGTCTGACACATATTTGTATGAATTCAGTGTTTCTTAAAAGACCCATGTGATTAAGCTCCCTGCCATTAGAGCAGATGAGATTATGAGCATCCATTCCTCAGAGGTACTCATGTTATGTAAAATGCAGAGGAAAAAACCAATCGATGCTTCCAGGCACTGGAATGAGGACAAGAAGCTGATGTTACAGTTTCTATGTCGTTCACTTATCATGTGACCAATAATATGAATAATTTGTTATTATTTTAAAGCCTGACAAAATTTTATTTCAAATAATGGCTCATAATTTTTTTAAAATTTTGAATAAAATTAGCTTGGGCAAATTCTCTAAACATCTAATTAAAGATTCACAGATACTATAATTTAAAAAAATATGCTAAAATTATCAGAATAACAGAACTTCAATTTCAAAGAAGCACTCTAGGAACATAAAGTTNTCTAGCAACTGATCCCATCCCTTGACACTGGGAAAACCCTTGGTGTTTTGGAAAAGTGTGTAAGATCTTATAGTGTTCTATTCTTAGAAATCTGATGATGCGCTGCAGTGGTGCAAAGTCAACAGGAAGGTAGAAGGTATTTTATGTTCCTGGAAGAGTTTAAGGCATTCTTTCCTTTTTATTAAAAAAAAAAAAAAAAAGGGGGAAAAAAAAAAAAAAAAAAACCAAAC
>VWZG01001147.1:0-25423 GCA_013396735.1 Grallaria varia | reverse complement strand
GGAAAATAAAACAAAAATGAAACCAACCCTTGAATGCTTCTAGTCACTGCAACACAGTCCATGTGCATGCTGAGCAAACATGAGCACAGCTGTTACAGCGCTGTTGTGTAAGAGAAAAAAAATCATCTGTACATTTGTTTACACAGTCTTTTCTCTGACACTTGGCTAGGGTACACAACTCCCAGATGAGGTGAAATACAAAAATCTTATGCTGCCAACAGGCTCTGTACAAGAGGGTTTCCTCCCCCCAGCTGGCATTCCTGTGCCTGACATATAAACAGAGAACTGAAACCCAATTAACCTACCATTGTCTTGGAGCAGCAACTCCCAGCTCAACGTCCAAGTGTCGCCTTCCACTCTTTAATGTGTTGGTGGCGAGGGAAGGCTGTGGGAAGTCAGAGGAAGCCACAGCACAGCTGGCTCCAAACGGGATGTGGGGCCCTGAGAAAGGGGCCATAGACCCATGGAAGGTCCTGAGCTGCACCGTGGCTGCTGGCAGAGCGCCTGGCAGTATGTGCAGGTGGGGCTACACATCCTGCTGCCTTCGAGCAGGGGGGGAGCACACAGAGGTTAAGTGGGGGCTTTGGTGTGTCTTACTGCTGTACAAACCTGGCCTGGGGCTGATCAGAGTGTTGTCCCTTAAAAAAAGGGCTTCCAGCACTCCAAAACTCTACCTCTAAATGTTTGCATTATTATTTCTGCTGCCTCATCTGAGATACCTTAATTTTGAAGCAGTATAAAATGGAGAATTATGGTTCCACAGGTTAGAGTTTCAGGTTCCCTAAAAATTTTCCAGAGGATGTTGAGAGAATATAAACCTACAGACTGCAAAGATGACATCCTTAACTCCTGTTCTTAGAAACTGTAGAAACAGTCCACAGGTCTGCAGGGTCTAGGGAGCATGGATTGAAAGTGTTTCTAGAAAAAAAGAACAAATCCATTTCTACAAAGTATTATATCTTCTCATTCATTTTAGCTTCTGTCTGTATGTTAGAAAAAGTGTAAAAACAAAATTGGTTTTATAGAGATCTAAAAAGTTTCATCTACTTGCTGTAACATCACGGTTCGGTTATTTAATTCCTGGACACTGTTCAGAGAGAGGTAAAATCAACATCCACTTGGTGGAATTTGTTTATTTTTCTGTTCATCCCTCCATTGTTTTTCCAGTCCATCAAGATTTCTAGAGGAAAGCAGTATTTGCTTTCTTTTGGAGTTGACAGAAAGTACATGTTACCCATAAAGTAAATGGAGGTCTTATGTGCTGCTCTTTTCCTGAACTTTGTGAGCCAGATTCCATCCACAATTAATTACGAGTAAGTTGGACCTAGATACTGTGCAGGGATACTAGCTTCCCCACTCTCATTAAACAAATTGACTGTAGAAACAATAATGGACAGTATCTTAACAAAAATAGTCCACTTTCTTTCTTTCCCCTGCCACCTCCCACCCCTGATTTGTTTCTGATCCTATAGGCTTTGATCTAACTTGCAGGAAAAGGAATGTACAGATCAAAGCAAAACCCAAAATTAAATTCTAATAGCATGATGGGTCTACAGATCACATTAAACATACAAGCAGTAGGATTGAATTTGAATATTATTTTAAAACTTGTTGATCAGAATTTATACAAATATGCTTATAGACACATGGCTTGGCTCAATTCCAACCCATTTTGACCTCATTTAGAATTACTCTGGAGATTTCTTGGTGGAGTAGATCAGATTCTAATTTAAATTACATCATGTTGACCAAATGGCGTCAATGATTAGTATCTAAATTAATGTAGAAAAAAAAATTGTATCTGAGATGCCAAGTATGTTAAGCCCTTGAATTAGAAACTATCTAAAAAATTGCCTGGAATGTGGTGATTTCACCAACCCCTGGGTCAAAGTCTGCAGACAGTGGCAAAAGTAGAAATCTGTTCATAACTATATGACAAAACACTCATTTGACCACAGACAGGTTCAGACTTGGCATGAGGGGGTGCAGAACTGATTCAAAGAAATGGAATTGCGCCAAGGGTAACTTTCTCCCCAGAGACACAGTCCTTGGTGAGTACACTTCAACTAACACGGCTGTGTTCATTCAGAGCTGGGTTTTGCTGATCTCACACATGCTTTTTAGGACAGTAGCACGTCACTATATTTCATGTATAAAGTGGAAGTGTCACACTGGAATCAATTCTTTGGGCAGAGTAGTTTTCCTGTGCTTGGGCCTGAGAGAAAGCACACCACACAGCACAGTCCAGAGAGGCTCAGAAATTATGCAGTCTGTTTTAGCCTTCAATAAAAAGAGCTGACAGAACATAAGTATGTATGGTAGATCTCAGGACAATAAATCTATGCTCTTTGTAATCAAAATAGATTAATGAAAAACTTTATAAAAGGTGCTTTTAATTTAATTTAGTATATTTTGCAGCATTAAGTAATGTGTCCTACTTCAATGCTCAATGAAGAAATTAACGAAAGTAGTGAGGATGAGAATGACAGAAGAACCTGAAATAGCTTGGGTATTGTGCTTCTCATTCCTGATTTAGTGTTTGTCTGTTGAGCAAAAGACATTATATCAATATGCTGAGATTATTGAAAGTCCAGAGAATATACAGAGTATGCACAAGCATTAAATTTGTTCTTGTAGTTCAGAGCTCAGAAGGAAAAGCGCCCCCATCATTTGGAAACAGATTACCAGGACAGAGGCTCTGTGGCTTTGATTACATTGTTATTCTGCAAAAGTTATTCTAAGTGTGCTAAGAATGAAAAAGTGAGATTTCTGTAATTCTTCTTTCCTTTATTCAGAGAAACAGCTAGCTGCTCCCCATGGAAGTGACTCACTTTGACATTGTCTCCTGCCATATCTTCAATGGGGTCTTCTACAGGTTGGGCTGTGTATTAGACCCTTTTTACTTGCTGCAGAGAAAGAAAAAGGAAAGTATGGGGAAATTGTTCTGTGAAATATCCATAATGCCTTCCAGGAACTCCTAAACTACATCACATCAAGGTACTTGGTACAGTTGAACAGAGAATGAGCACTGTTCTTTCTGTCAGGGCCCTGACTGCACTACTCTAGCAGTGGATTTGGCTTTCTCCATCCCTGCTGTCATGCCTGTGGCCAGCCATAGCCCAGTGTCAAGTGCCACTCCATCCTAGCCTTGAACTTTTCTCATCCCCCCATGGATGGGATATGGCCTTGGATCCCCCCACCATGCCTGATTTCAAAAAAACCTCTTCAGAAAGCCAAAAACCACTCCACTATAATAAGGTAGATATCTCCTTTAACACTTCACAGTTTCACAGCTTTTGGCTTAGTTATCCTTTTACAGCGCTGTTAAATAAGTCAGTACAAAATCTGATAAAGAGAAACAAAGACAATAAATTTTGCTGTCAGTAGAAAGACAATACTCACTAAGCAAACCAAGGACCTCAACTGTTCAAAACTGTCAAACAATGAAGATTTGATCTGAAAAGTATGTGGTCTACATTTTACTATTTCCCTAATGAAGACAAGATAGCAGTCCCAAAAGTTATGGTTATGTATTTCTACTGCAAGCATAAAATATCTAAAATCTATTATTTGCCTGTGATATGCATACTGAGAAGAGATTAGTTCCCACAGCTGTCAACACATTTCAAAGTTTAGTGCTTATACTTTCAATACTAAGGGTGTAACAATAACAGATGGAATATAAGGAATGTAAAGCCTTCTTCCTTCTAAAAGGTTAATAGCAAAAGGATATGCTGAAAGGTGGATCAAGATGGTTGAAGTCTTACAAGAGAAATGAAATGTCCAATTCATCACAAAGTGTGCTCTGGCTCACATATGCACTTGGAACCGTAGACTGCTGCTTTAGCTTCATTTTCTTATATCCTTTAAATCTGTAGCCCTTGCTTTTCAATTTAAAGAAGAACAATGTAAATAATTTGCTCTCAAAGTTATATGTCTCTGATCAAACAAGTATTTAATTGTTTGGATTTTTAAATTGTTATTTCAGATCTTAATTATGGAACTCTATTGAAATAGATAATGACATTTAAAAAGATATGCAGTCCTTCCCTCTTGTTCCAAAAGAGTTTGTAATATTTTCTGAGAAAAAGTAGTCTATTCCACCACTCTACAGGACAGACAAGGTTTAAAAAAAAAATCTTCCCATTAAAAAAAGATGCGTCAATAGTACAAATAATTTTCCCATAAATAATTTCATAGAAGAACGAAATGTATATAACTGTGAGTGGAATAATAGTTCTGTAAATCTTGAAAATTAAAGACTGTCAAGAATGCATTGTTAGTAAAGGGTCAACAAGATCAAGCAATTTAATCAGAGAATTTAGTTCCTTTTGTTGAAAGGTCCAAGAACCAGTTTTTNNCCAAGAACCAGTTTTTCTCAATCTTATTTATCCAATTAAAGTTAGATCCATTTGCTTTAAGGATTACACAGAAGTAAGTTAAATACTACCCATTTTATTCTATTGTTGTGAAACAGTAAGATTATAGCAGTAACATTGTTTCTGTTGCCAGATGTGACAGTATTTCTGATACCAATTACATAATTCAGTTTTTGGTTAAGCATGCAAAAAATCAATCTTATTTATGAAGTGTGAAGGGAATAGCTTATATAAAGAGAAGCCTATATATATGTAAAAATTTGTAGGTTTTAGCTTTGATTTGAAAAACCACATAGAACAGAATTTTTGTTTTGGATAGGAGGGAGTGTATGTGTGTGGGGGGGTGGTGTTTGCTTTATTGTTTAGAGGGGTGAATGTAAATTAATTTTGTACTAGCCACAACAGCACTTTGGAACACCATTTGACCAAAAAAAGAAGTTATATTATTTGAACTGCAAGCATGTACTTACACAGATACTAGTATTTCAAATAATCCTCTACAGAAATCAACTCTATATTCAAGTATTTTAAGCTGGACTAGTAGATTTTGCTCTGCCACGCTATTTGTTGAAAATTTTCTTCACTTTCGTTTGACTAACCCAAACCTTTCATGCCTTCATCTAACTATTCTTGCAAAAAGGCAGAGAGAAGCAATACAATTTATTCAATTCCCTGGGAACAGTACTTGTAGTTGATTTTGTACTTGTATTGTCAGACAACAGAAGATTCATGGAGAGTCTCCTGACTTAAAAATGTATCTGCACTCCAGGCTTAGAGGAAGTTGTTCATGACTACAATACATAGGCACAGAAGTCTTTGTGTTCATGACACTCAGGACAAACTCGAGGATGAGAGGCTGACACAGAATGCTGGTTACAGTAATAATAAAAGATCATACTGTGGTTTTGTGGTCTGGTGCAGGCAGAGTGCTTTCTATGAACTTCAAAATCTCCCTCCTTCATTTTCCCTGTATGTAAAATGGGAATAATGTCTTACTGCTTTGAAAGAGAATGGAAGAATTAGCAGGATGTCTATAAAGCACTGTAGAAGTGATAAAACACAGACAGTCACTAGAAAGCCAAGTTACATAGCTGTACAGAAAATGAAACAGAAACCTTTAGGAAGAAGGCCAAGAAAAAAACATCTGTCAGAAGAACCATGGGAAGCCTGACAGAAGGAATGGAAAAGCAGCATTATTGGCTTGCTTTTCCCTTTTTAGATCAAGCCAACATGTCAGATGCAATGCAATCTGTTGTTTGTACAGGAGAAACTGGGAGAAGAAAGAATGGGAACATCTGAACTAACAAGCATCTTGAAAATTAGTTGTGTTGGGCCAAGAAGTAGATGGAGGGTGTGGATGGAAGTGCAGGGCTACATGGGAGGATCTGGCTTGGAGCTCCACCAGTCTCCCTGGGCAGGAATACTAATACAGCTAAGATCCAGGCGGGGCTGACACAAGCAATGCTCATGGGTGGGTGGAAATAGCCTTTTGAGTCTCTACAAGGAAGTGAGGCAAGATGTGTAACATCCATGAGCTCAACTTCTTAACATAGTGGTTGCCATTCAGGTATATCAGTGAAATGAGTTTTCAGAGATTGTACAGACTTGATTTTTGTCTTCTCCCCAGGCTCCCTGTTCTAATTTCAGCTTCAGTTCCCCTCTTTCCCTTCCGCCTCTTACATGTTTTCATTTCTCCTGTACTGTTCCTTAGTCATCTTCTGTCGTATTCCTCTTTTTCTTCCTCTTTCCTCCATTCCCTGGTTTATTTCTTCTTTGCATTTCACAGTGTAACTATGTACTGATTTTCCAGGTGTCTTGCCATGCTTTATTCCATCAGTAAATAATAGCAGTGTCAGCTGTTCAGCCTTGGTGCACTTTTCCAGTTCTCTTGGCTGTAGGTAAAGCTCCTGTGACTAATGTTCCTGTTTAGGAAACCAAAACCAAACTGATGACCCAGAACCTGCAGCTACAGAGTGTGCAAACAGGGACTTCCTTATCAAAAAAATTGACACTTGGTGTCAGACAAAATAACAAAAAATATCATCAGAAGAGAACTAAGGGGGAGGAAGAACCTGCCTCATGAGCCAGTCTTAGCAACTTAGCTCTAAGGCAGATGTAGTCCTTTGTAGATGCCACAGTCAAGAAGACAGGTGATGAGACTGATCCAAGGCAGAGCAGGAGTCCCGCTAAGAGATGTAAAGAGTAACAAAACACAAAGTAGTGTCCTGGTCTTGGGCATAGACCTTATTTTCTTTATAGTGACTTGTATGGGGTTGGGTTTCAAACCTCTGCTGAAACAGCGTTGATGATACAGAGACATTTTTGTTGTTGCTGAGCAGTCCTTACACAGTAACAAGGCCTTTTCTACTCATCATACCACCCTGCCAGTGAGAAGGCTGGGAGTACACAAGGAGGTGGGAGGGGACACAACCAGGATAGCTGACCCCAGCTGACCACAAGGTTTCCCATATTATATGATATCATGTTTAGCAAATAAAGATGGGGAAGAAGGAGAAAGAGGGGGATACTTGAAGTAATGTAATTTCCCAAATCCCTGTTATGCATGCAGGAGCCCTACTTTCCTGGGAAAGAGTGAACACCTACTTGCTTATGGGAAGTGGTGACTGAATGCCTTGGTCTGCTTTGCTTGTGTGTGTGTGGCTTTTGTTTTACTTATTGAAATGTTTTTGTCACAATTCATAAGTTTTCTCAATCTTATTNGGGAAGAAGGAGAAAGAGGGGGATACTTGAAGTAATGTAATTTCCCAAATCCCTGTTATGCATGCAGGAGCCCTACTTTCCTGGGAAAGAGTGAACACCTACTTGCTTATGGGAAGTGGTGACTGAATGCCTTGGTCTGCTTTGCTTGTGTGTGTGTGGCTTTTGTTTTACTTATTGAAATGTTTTTGTCACAATTCATAAGTTTTCTCAATCTTATTCTCCTGATTCTCTCCCCAGTCCTGTTGGAGGTGGGGTGAGCAGGCAGCTGCATGGGCCTTTGTTGCCAGCTGGGTTTAAATGATGATAACCACGAGAAGCAGAAAAAGGCTTGTGTTGAAGATCCAGCATGGGAGCACTGTAAGAGCATCATGTGATCAGAGATGGGAGCTGATCTTGTAACAATGAATGGGTGACAGAAAAGCTGTAGAGGACCTGTGAAAAGGAAGTTGGACAACTTCTGTCATATGTGTTAGAGAAGGAGGAGCTAGCAGAATGACATAGTTGAAATTATTTAGGTAGGTGGGTAGTTTTAGTTCAAGTTTGTGTTTTTTTGTTTTGTTTTGTTTTTGGTTTTGTTTTGTTTTGTTTTGTTTTGTTTTTTTGTTTTTTGGGTTTTTTTTTATTTCCTCAAGCTTTTTTCTGATCCTTACAGTTTAAGCAACTTTTTAAAAAAAGAAAAGAACACCCCACTTGGATTAACGTCACAATACTCTTCCAAAAGCTATGGCCAAATTTAGCACCAAGTCGTGTGCAACTCATAATAGGAGAGTCAAAGTCCAATATGAGGATGAATTGAGAAAGTTTCAGTGTAGGGTTGCAGTTGGATATAAATTTTCTCTAAATAAAAAAAGAGCACAAAGAAGAAATATAAAATACCTACCTTCATTTGAACCTATCCTGCAGGATAATGCAAATAGAAAATAACTTTAGACCCTTCTCTAGAAAAGGTCCTCACCAAATAGTGTATCTGTTTCTGGGCCACTTGTCTCCAAGACTTTTTCCAAGAATTTGGAAAGCCCTTTTCGAATCTAAAGTGTCAGATTCCAAATGCTATTTTAGTGCAAAGTCACTGCTCAGAACTCAGTCTGTCTACTTGAGAATTGCATCAGTGCAACTGAACGTCATGACATCTACTCACCCATTCCATCCAACTCAAGGCCATGTCCCCATCATATTAATCAATTTTATTACCCTTTTCCTCTAACTGACGTCACTAAGCTGATAGATTAAGAGGCATCAGATCAGTGTGAGATCATATACAGTGGGCTCCAGAAATCCTGTCATTCTCATCTTCTAAGTATAATAGTTTTAGTGAAATTCTGATTTTAATTCTGTCAAGTGCAGATAACTTTTAAAATCAAAGATTTTTTTTTAATCTAAATGCAATAATTTCCTTTCTCAATATCTCCATCATATTATTTAACGTCAGTCATGCATGAGTTGAGCCACACCTCCTCCTTAAACTCCCCAAACAAGAATGGTTGGCAATCAGTGAAATATATGAAAATCAGTAAGATGTCCTTGTACAAAGAGCCTCCTAAGATTAAACTATAGTGCAGTGCTTTTTAGGTGGAAATGGTACTGAAATGGAACATCAAAATCGAAGATAAAATCCTGTAGTAGCTTGGTGGCATAAGCCCTTATGTTCTCATTAACAAAGAGATAATATACATGAGCATGTTTAAATCAATGTAACATTGAAATACAAACCTTATTCTAGGCAGGTGAAAATATTAAGGATTTTATTTTGCAACTGCTTTCTCATCAAGTTAGCTACCCAGTTACAGTGAATTTATCTACTTGTAAGGAGAATGACTGAGTCAGGCCTTAATTTTTGTAGGTCAAATCTGGGTTTTTTTATTAAAGGAAAACAGCTAACCTTGAAATTACAATTTTGGAAATACACTTTCTCGCTATTTTTCATAGTACAGTTTAATCATAATGTTTAGCTTTCCTTCCATTCTCAGTTATGATGAATAATTAGTAAGAAGAATATCAGTAATAAGTCACATTTACATAATGGCCTTCATTTGATGATTTTTAAGGGCTTCGTGGTCATGAATAAATTAAGCATTAGGACAACAGTCTGTAAGTAAATAATTTTGTGGTATAAGGAAAAAAATTAAATATGAGACATGAGTCACGTAAATTTAGTCACTGGCTGATTGGGAAGCAGAAGCTGGATGTCTTTTCTTCTAACCAGTAAGCGTATTTTCTGAATTTGATCACTTGGACTGTTTAGTATGAGAGAAGTCAAAATAGAATTGTTATCAAAATGCTATGGACAGAAAAAATGATTCATTAACCAGAGAACATCTGGATTGTGAGAGCTTGAGGAGGCTGCCTCCTGACCGTCTCTCTAGACAGTTTTCCCAGGCAAGCACAGAGCAAACCTGAAGTAGGTAGTCTCAAGAAAATGTCACAAGATTCCCCCTGTGGTTTCCTATCTTGCTGTTCTGAAGATATTTTTAAAGAAAATTCTGTGCAGAAGCCAGAGATGGTAGTCTGTAAGTGATGGAGAGAAGGGAATCTATGCACTCACCCACCCACCCACCATGCTCCTCAGAGGTACCTCTAGCTCTTCACCTCACTCAAGATGAATAAAAAATAATACAGCACATAATTTTTGTTTCAAGCTCAGGTGCGCCTTAAAACTGAACTTTAACAAGAGTCTTTATTCTAGAGGGCTGACTTTCAAACTCTGCCCAGTGCCACCTACATTGCAATCAATACAGGACTTCCTCTTAGCTGCAAAGTCTGTGGCTGTGTATAAGCACTGGAAGATGACAGTAAGATGATAGTAATTTTGCTAATCAAGAAAAAAATGAAATGTTCTGCTTAACATTCTTAACATTCTTATTAAAAATAGTAATAATGAAAAGGAGAAAGCATGATAATGAAATAACAAGAGGACAATGTAGCAATAGCATAGAAAAATGCCTATGAGAGTCAATTAGTGACCTCTGTGATTTTAGCTTGTGATACAATGCTTTCCTCAGAGCAATAAGAAACAATGAATCTAGTTCAATAATCATCAACAAAATGAACAGTTTCAAACCTGGTAATTCTCAGTTGCTACAAAATGTGCATACGTACACCCAGGTACAGGTACATGTTTCCTCATGTGGCTATAATAGTCACACGTAAGTTTTTGGGTAGATGGTTTCAGGCCTGTCACGTTTTGTGACTAGCGGAGATCTGAGTTGAAAGATGAACATGCTTCCCTCAGCAAGCACTGATTCTCACAGACTGGGAAAGAGATCTCAGGTTTTTTTGCTTGGAGTACTTTGTCTTGATATGGCCTGAAGAAGATGACAGGATTCAAGTAAGGCCAGACAACAATGAAGAGAAGAGCATAGAGTCACAAAGAAAAGAAGAGGAAAACACAAAAGCAAAGGGAACATGGAAAACTTCGCCTCTCTTGGTTACAAGACAGTAAATACAAAAAAAAAAGTAGTGAGTTAAATGGACTTATGCTAAACACCCTTCAGTTAACAGGAGTATATGTGATCTGAGTTGCNTTGTTCTTCTCATCACCAATACTTTGATCTGAGATGGAAAGCATTCATTCTCCTCTGCACTTGTCTTAGCTTGTTTCTGGATTTCTGTGCAGAGGTTCTTTGACCAAAGTGTTCTTTAATATCCATGTGAGTAAGGGGAACTTTGTAGTGGCCTGTCTGATAACAATGATGGTTAGTACAACCACTGCTGAGACCTGGGACAGGAACAGCAGCAGCCAGGCACTGCAGTATTCTTTAATTTTTCCATTTTGGAGTCCCTCCATGGACTTGTCTCCACCATTTTTATATCTGGATACACACAGGGCTCAGAGCCTTGTTTGACATCATCTCAGAAGCTTTACCACAGAGCCCTCAGAATCCTAAGATCTGCATTTGTCCTGATTCCAAGCTGTACACTATAAAGAGGCACAGGCAATGCATGATAATGAAGTTCTAAATTGTTTGTGAAGTGTACAGGCTCAGGACAATATAACTTCTCATCTTGTTTAATGGAAAACATTACACTGAAAGTAACCTTCTGACTGAATGCAATCCCGCTCTAATTACATGTCCTTCTCATTTGTATTGCTCCAGGAAATCCTGCTCTCTGTGACATTAGGTTTTATCTGTGCCATCAATCTTCAGCTGAAAGACATACAGAAGCTCTGCTTAGGGGGCCTGCAAAAAAATCTTTTTATTATTATTAATGCTGAGTACAACCACTTCATCTTTGTACTCATTATTTTCAAAATTCATCTGTTAATTTTTCTGGAACTTGAGAGAAATGTAGTTTTATGTCTTATTAAAAAAGCTGTGGTTTGCATCATAATGGAATTGCAAACAACTGTCAAATCACAGATAATATGCCATCTGTGATGTTATACTAAGTTGTTGGGCCAAGTATTCTGGTATAAGTCAGCACAGCTTATTGTATATGAGCAAAGCCTTTCAATTAAACTTAAAACAACCAATCCATTTACCCAAATAATATTTTCCTTCTTCCAGAGCCAAAGTGTAGATTTCAGAAGTTGTATTTCAACCTCTGTGAGTGTGAAAACATTATGGTAGAAAAGTGAACTAGGAAACAAATCAAACCAATTCTTTTTAAAAGAAAGACGTTCACATACACTTGAAATGTATTTTTTGTGTCTTGTGTGCTTCTAAACATTAAACCGTTCAGTCTGTAGCAGAATTTTTTTATCCAGTCCTCAAAATTCAATGCATGAACCATTTGTCAGTGTGCTGAGAATTCTCAGTGGCAGTCAGAGAGGTTGCTATGGGCAGCAAATTGTTCAGACAATCCACAGACCTCATATCCCCTCCAATGATGGAGATGTTAAGAGTCCAGATTTGCACCAGAGGTGTGATGATGGAACCAAAATTTTGGTAAATGTTAGAGGCACTTCCAGTGACTGGATAAGGGAGGACATGACTTTGCAGTGGCAGTGCAGAATGTTATATGCCCTGTCTCTCCTATAATATTTTTCACCCTGCATTAATATCCTGTGGAGTCACAGCTGTTGCCTTTAGCGGGCATTGGAAATGGTAAACATAATGCCAGTGCTGTGACTGCACTGCCTGGGACACGATGAAGCAAGAAACTCACACCAGCTCAGCACCTGGGTGAAGGCACAGACAAGTAAGAGATAAGCAGCACATGAGAAGAGACAAGCAGAGGTATGTTCAAAACTCTGCCAAGTTCTACACTTTGTAGCAGCCTGGAAAAGTTTGAAAAACAGTAAGTTCATGGGGGAGGAAAAAAGCTGACCTAGGACCTTTACAAAAGGCACAGCAGTAATTACAATAGTTAGAGATACACCCACAGTCTGATTAACACTCATCAGCACTAGAAGTTCTGGACTGAAAGAAGGTGAGAACTGAAGTTCAGACATTTTTATCCTCTTTAAAAATAAAGCTTTCCTTTCACCTTTCAGTGTATCATCACAAACAGTGCTGTCCAGGTACACAGAGTCAGAAACACATCGGCAACACTCAATCACAGTTTGGAAAACTGGAAGCTTTGGGAAAGATAGGATGGGAATGTTTTTCCACAATGTTAGGGAAGGATTGGCATGCAGAAAATGCCTGCTGGCTGCCTGTTGCCCTGCCAGGGAACCCAATTATAGAACTGCAGATTCTGCTGATATTGTCCAAATGTGTTAATATTGCTGATACTCTGGGAGTTTTTCATCATCCTTGCCCAAAGCAAGGGAAAGATAGGAGGGACCTTATCCTGCTCCCACTGAAGCCTGCAGCAGGTTTCCCTTCAATGGCAAAGTGTCAGGACCTGTACTTGACCAAATAGTTTTGTATTTCTGCAGCAGACTGCATTTTCCTAAAAGGTCCGATAGGTCCCAGCCATAACCCCATGATGCCATAAGAACAGATTTTGGCCCTGGAGCTAGCACCTAGTGCAGACGACACTCCTGAACTCAGTGTCACTCTGCGCAGTGACCCCTGGGTGTCCTCTTGGTGGCGATGCTCTCACCGTTGTCTGTGGGGCTGTACCTTCTCCTGAAGTCATGTCTTGGCTGTTCTTGGTTTTCACTTTCACACTCACACTCACTGGGGTAGAAGCACCAGCTGTATGACCACCTTCTCAGGTCAGATCAGGAGGGATCATGAGGCTTATCTTTCTTGCAAACCCCTCAGATCTGGTCCTGCAGCACAGTGTTGCCTTGCAGGGAAAACCACCACAAATGGTGCCCTTGTTGATAGTCCCCTGCTCTGGTTCTGGTGCCACGGACAGTTTGAAGATGTGACTCCTGAGCTGCGTGTCCTAAAGTGGTAAAGAATTCTCACACCGTGGGCACCCAGAAAGGACGCTCGTTATGTTAACTGGAAGAATAAACTCCAGCCCTTGAACACCATGCTCACTCTGATTGTAAGCACAAACTGGTTCACATCTATATGTAAGAAGTGTGCATGCTCCTGTGGTCCCTCTCTGCTTGTGGCAGGACGGATTAGGGGAAAAGCTGTAAAGAAAAAAGCCTTTACAACATTCACCATCAACTTTCTGAAGTTTGGACCTGGTTCCTGCCTCACTGCCATGAGCAAGTAAGATGGGAGCAATGGGAGATGGTAGCACACCATTTTTAAGCTCAAAAGCATTAAGAGGAGTATGGCACTGAAATGAAAGATGGTATCTCATTTCTGCCCCAAGGAGATGCATGCTTTCCTACCAGGGAGATCAAATTAGAATAGGCACAAAGAAACACTCATATAACAAGAAGGTGTGCTGTTTCTTACAAGACTGTAAGAAGCAACATACTGTAAAGGCAATCTGCAGGCCAGAGTGAAGTGGCATTGATTTTTCTGGTGATAGCAATACTCAAGCAAATAAACCACAGGGCTCTGAGAGTACATATGAGATATGCATTAATGCTTAAGGTATTCCGATGAAAGCAGAAATGAGTCTGTTGGAGCTATTCCACATCCAAATAAGATGCAAAGTAGAGGAGTTTGCAAGATGCTTGTGTGCACAGAGCTAGCAAACACAATCAAGAAGCAGAAGGCTGCCTATTATGTGTTTTCACAATATATATCATACATAGTGCTTTATATCAACATGTGATAAATTGCTTGTTTGTATCCACAGAATCACCTACTTTAAAACAATCAGCAAAGGACTGTATTGAAAAACACTTTGTCACTGCTGATTCTCTAAGATTTCAGTGACCTCTGTTTTGTCCAGATTGTTACTGTTTACCTTTTTAAAGAACATGTGACAATACTGCTAGTATAAGAAAAGGAAGAAAGGAACATCACTGAAGCAGAAGTTTAACTGTGTCAATGCTTTGTCAGAGCAGACCAGGTGTTAGACACCTGCAGTCTGGACTTTAAAGCACTGCACCTTTCTCCTCCCTCCCACTGCAACTCACAGTGTTATCTAAAGGCCTTGCCCCCTTCTGCAGTCTATGGTCCCATGTTACGTCCCTGATTGTTTAAAGCAAATAGAGTATATGTTGATTTTTCTCTCTGCCTTTTACTGTACTTAAAAATTACCATGTGGCTAGTCAACTTAAGTTTGCTTTTTACCCAAAATATCATGCAACTTTACAGACAATTGTTAAACCTCACAAACCTCAGAGGAAAGGACATGTCTGCGCATTTTGTCAAGAGGAAAACACATGAACACAGAGGTTAAATGACCTAATGAAAAGCATACTAGAAAAGTAGTGACGGCACCAAGAGTGAAACAAAAGTTAAAAAGTTCTGTCTCACCAGTCATCTTTTACTAGCCATTGCACTATAGTCTTCAGCACTGTCCGTGTAATGCAATGCATAGCAGCGTACAGCTGCTTCCCTTGATGCTCTGCCATTAGCAGTTTCATTCCTTAACATTTTTTATGCGGGTGGGAAAATACTGCAATTTAATTCTTCAATGTAAATCCTTCCCTGTCTGTAACAATTATCTCTAAAATCCTCCAGTGTTTTATGCTTTGTAAACAATATCTTCAGCGAATTTTACTGCTTGAGCAAGAATAATTTAGTTGGTTTTTTCTTTTTTTGTTTATTTGTTTTTGTTTTGTTTTGTTTCATTTTGTTTTGTTTTGGTTTTTTATGTGTGTAAGATATAAGGATGACCAGAGATGACAGTCTTCTTACGGGAAGTCTAATAAGGACCATAATTTTCTTAAATTATTGCCATGCGAGTTGAACACTAGGGGTCATATTTAGATAACTACAGACATACTGCAGAGCTCATCCAGGAGAAAAACAACCACTCACCAATGACCTATGAATGTTTAAAAATTCACAGAGGAACAGCTGCGATTTTCATAATATACAGTGCAAATGCTGCTTTGCTGTGAAGTGCTATGTCTACTCCTGTATTTCTGTGCTTTCAACAAGAATCTGGGAGCAAAATAGGAAGGCTTACGATATGCTCACAAAATCAGATGGGCTCTATCATTTTTCTTAAGGGGGAATGACCCTGTATAGATCTATCAGTGCTAGTGCTCTCTCTTCTTTTTGTATTTTCAGTACTGCAAGAGTTCCAGTTCAGGAAAACTGAGACACAAAATGTTTGTTGTTGAGACAAAGTGCTCTTGAGAAAGCCCCTAAGTTCATTTGAGAGCCAAATTCAGAGTCAGCAACACCATTTTTTTCATTGGTTTTACCAATTTTTGTATACTTACACATTTCCTGACATTAACATTCACCACTATAATCTCCATACAGAAGAGAACTGGCTCCAAACAAAGTACCTTGACATCAACTTTTCACCGTTCTTGCAGTAATTGAAGTACATTGCAAGAAGATACATGCATTTGTGGGAGTGCAGCTCTACTGGTGCACAAGTCATGTCTCTGCTGAGATACAGACATGTTTCCTTAAGACAAACAAGAAACACCGTAAGTGGCCTGAGTGTCTTTGCATTCCCACTAACCTCAGTTGTGTTAAGGTTGCTAATGGATGTGGGGTGTTTGTGTGTTAACTCTGTTATGGACTGCCATAGTTCCGGGTAAATCTCAACTTGCAGCATCATGCAGTTCCATGCAATGAAATGCAGATGTAGAATATAAGAATTAGCTCATGCCTAACACCTTTCTTTCTGCATGGCTTGCTTGTTTCCTATGTTATAGTTTCCACTATGTAGTTGTCCAGTCACCTTTAAAATCCTAAATACTGGAGTTTCCAGCATTTCCTCTATGAGACTATTTCACAGTTTGAAATATCATGCTGTCACAGAGGCTTTCCTGACAACCATCCCAAAACTTCTTTCTCTTAATTTCATCTCATTATTCCTACTTAAACACCCATGTAAAAAATTTCTTCCCACAACTACAGCCAGATTATGGGTGTTCTTTCATGCACATCCAAGCCAAAGAAGAAAGAGGGAAACTGAATTTAACCTTACCCTGTAAGGTAAATGCAGAACCAGTACCAGGACACTCTCTAAAGAACATTCCTTCAAATTTGAAGTGATGAGCACGTTAGTTCATACAGTTAGCTTGAATTCAGATGCTGTAGAAAATCTGAATCAGTACTGAATATAATAAGCAGTTCAAGACAAATAGAAGGTGAAGAGGATTTTCACCTGAAGGCTTTTTAAGAACCTTTACTGCTGTTTTGTATTAAAAACATGGTCACATGTATGTCTTTCAATCTTTCTTTGAAAATGTACTGCTGCACTCAAGAACGTCATGAAACTCCCTGACAAGTACAACAACTTTCTGAAGTCGTTAGCAAGTTACTCCAAAGGCTTATTGCTGATAACTTAGTAGTAACAGGTTATTCCTCAAAGCATGGGTCTGCACTCAGGCATGGTGGTAAGAAATCCCAGAATCACAGATTTGACTAAAACTCATCAGCATTTTACACATTAATAAGAGATTACTCCATGTTGTCCTGCTTAAATTCTGATTTACCCCTATTGTGCTGACATTAAGTTCTCCTCTATTGCCAGATTGAGAGGGCTGTCTTTAAACCCCTTTCTCAAAAATGGTTGCTAGTGCACAGCATTTTGGTTTCATCTATCACAGGCACTGAGCCTCAACACTGATGGAATAACTGGTGAGATACTTGAATCCCTAAATACTCTGCAGGAAATCAGGAAGTTCAATCCATATATAAATTTAGTGATATAGACACTGTTAAAATACATAACTGTCCACAAAGTTTGTTCTTCAGAAACCCGTGGTATTCCATATATCAAATTCATCTTTGATTTGATTTCAGAAAAGTCAGAGCAGTATCAACTGAGACCCCAAAAGACTACACCAACCTTTCACAGTCAAAACCCTACAGAAATAAAAAGAAACTTTAAGAAATACATCCAGTCAAATGAAATAACGAACATTTTAAATAATTTTTTCTTCAAGATCTCTGGGAAGACACCAGTGTCTCTTAAGAGATGACTTCATTTTAAAAAGCACACCAAACCACAGCAAATGGCAACTAAGGAAACCTAGGTCTATTAACTTGTATAAAAAAAAAAATAATATTTTCAATATTTTTCCTGCTTGGGACAAAGAGGTTCCACACAAACAATGACAGAAATACAGCCTTTCCTACACTATGCATGGCTGGTGGAGGTGTGGATTTGTTTCTATTCCTAAGGCATGTCAAAGAGCATTGGGTAACTATCCCGCCTTGTTCATCTCAGCAGGGTGGATTTCATATGGGGATGGGCAGCTACATGATTTCAGGGTGAATGAGGAAAACACACATCCAGGTCATGGCCCTTGTGGATCACGGGTGGACAGCCTGCTCCCTTGCTCTGCCAGTGTGGCTGAAAGGGCATTGTCTGGAGAAAATCCAAGCAGGTAGTGAAATGGAAAGAAAATAATCTGGTTTTTTAGAGTTTGACAGACAGCTCATGTGCAAAACAGGTCTAGTAATAGAATAATTATAATTTTTCTTCCTTGGGTGCAATGCAACAAGGGAAATAGTCTTCTCATGTGAGTTTTCACAAAGATTTACTGGAAGTATTTTCATGCTGGTAGGTTTTAAAATATTTGTTATAGTCTATCATCATGACTCATTTCAAGTCATAAGGGGCACCTTAGTAATTCTGTAAACTGTCATCCCCAAAAGGGGAGAGTTTTACAAAATATAGTCAGAAATTCTGTGTTCAGTTAAATCTCCATCTCAGAACTAGACTTTTAACACCAACCCATACTATGTAGAAAATTACTTTTAATGAACAGTTACGTTTATTTTAACATAATGCATTTCTATAATCAGATAGACTATAAGAGGAAGATAAACATTAAGCTACAGAGTTTCTATCCACTGGTGATAGAAGACCATTTTATCAAGTGTGCGACTTTGGGACAAAATAAACACCTGATATATTAAAGTAAGGCAGAGGGGACAACGGATCAGAGGCACATCAAAAGCTGGAAGAATTAGCTCAGAAGTCTCATACAGATCACCTCTACTCGATATGTTTTTGTATTCCAATAGGAAATCACATAAATAAAACCTGTGTACTTAAACATTGAATTTAGCATTTCAAATCACATGCTGCACATCTTTTAAAAGCTGGTGAGAAAAACTTAGCTTTGGAACAGCTCCTGCAAAACACTGAAGCATGGGCATTTGTTGTGGTGATGATAGTGACTCATCTTTGGAGTACTAGCTTCAGTATTTGACCCTTCAAATCACAGTTTCCCTGCTTGGGAATAGCAGAGGCCCCTACAAAGCACAGGACTGAACATCCTCACTTCTTCTTTTCAGTGAGAATAGATGAATTCAGTACCTTGCAAGAACTGGATAATATTTGAGGAACTACAACCTTGTGTTTTGTTGTAATTTGCTGTGAAGCTGAGAAAACATTCCTTCAGTAAATCATGGTAGGAGAATTATTTGCCTACTGCAAGTCAAATTTTTGATACCATGAGCACTAGGACTATATTCTGCAACCTACTTATCTGAGGTTTTATCTGAAATACATTATTAACATTCACTGATAGTTAAGGGAATGTCCCATGGGAACACTTATACCAAATGACACTGTTCTGATTTACCAAACAAGAGCATAAAAGTCGGAAGTCTCTACATTTCTATGGGCTGTCCCAAGTCACACAGCAGCAAACTAGCAAGACAGCTCAGGATAGGGAGACTTAAAGACCAGTTGGCTCTAGCTTTGCCTATGGGAAAGAGAGAGTGGGAGTCTCTGGTCATCCCAGGAACTGTCTTTGCTGAAGATGAGGAGCTGTTGATCCAAGAACTTGGCAGGACTGCAAAGTGGTCTTGGGATGAGGGACTAATATGTTACTTCTCCCCTTTCCGTCAGACCCACGTTTCAGAAGGTGGTTGATTCATGAGTCTGTGACTTCCTGACATGACATTTTGGTGGCAGAGCCTGCTCAAGATGTTGCTGCCCTCATTCCCCCGCCCTACATGCATGCTGCATGGCAATGCTGCAGTTTCTAAGTGACCTGGGAAACAGCGACGATTCCTTTGCTTTGGGATGGACAAATCATTGTTTCAGGCATGACTTTAAACCACAGAATTTATATTCTTCAGCACTGCCCGTGGGACCCTTCCAGTCCAAAGCACTGCAGGTCTGTCTTAGCTTTTCATTCTCTCTGTCAACAGTAGATCATTCCTGTCCCACCACAGTCGAGCTGGAAGGACTGCTACCACTGGGGAGCCTTCTTGGGAGGTTACATATATACAGCAGGTTCTGTCATGCTCTTTGCCATAATCCAGTGGGTCCCAGGGCATAGAGACCTTTTAGGACCAGATGAAGAGAGGAGTGAGACAGCCATGGGAAAAGTGGGGGTTCTTGTGGGTCCAATTTTTCTTTGATCTGGGATCAACCCCTAGGGTGCTTCATAAGACAATTACAGCTTATCTAAGGCAACATAAGCTCCCCAGGGATGTGTTCACACTATCTAATTTTAGAGATCTAAATTTAGAGGTGTATGTGCTCTGACCAGTTTTCTGAACAGCTCTGTCTGTCTATTCACTAATTCTGTTGGGAGCTCAGACGTCCAGGCTTTCCCCTTCTGCATTGTCTCCTGCCATTACAAGTCCCAGGTGGCCCAAAATACTCAGACCACACATTTGCACAAGCTCCACTTTCCTGAACTCCAGGAACTACTAGCTGGTGCAGGATGCAAAACGCCCCCAGCATTTCTTCTCCTGAAGGACAAGCCCATGCTGGAGGAGGGACTGGGGCATGAGGAGGTCTCCCTACTAGAAAACACTGCAGCGTGTTTGCACCCATATGGTCTTTGTGGGTACTCACCTGGACAGACGCTTTCAACAGGAGCAGCTGCACTGGAACTTCTGCAGTCTTCCAAGGGGATGGCAAAGGTACCCATGAGGCTAGGACCATTATATCAAAGATACACAGGATGGAAAAAGAAAAAAAAAGCCTAGAAAATGAGCACTTTTTGTCTTTTCTGTAAATGAGTGATGCTTTTATGAAGTGCTTGGCTCCCAAGCAACCTATTTTCTTGAATAGGCTGTGAACTGTCTTGCAGTTGCAAAGTACTTCAAATCTTATCCTTCAGTGACATTGTATTTAGGTGAAAATGAGACACACCAGAGACTGAAGACTGCTCAGTGGGTTACAGAAGCAAATTATTATTGATAACACACAGATGATCTTGGTGCGATTATCTCTCCATGAATCTGGTTTAGTGACACCTGTTGGCAAAGCTGAAAAGGGAATCTCTGCTGCAAGTGGCCATGTGAGACTGAAAAGAAAAGAAAAAAGTCTTCATAATCTATGAGTTGGTTTTTTATTTAGTGCATTAATGAAGTTTTAGGAGTGCATTGTTTTCTAGTAACCATAAAAATGTAAAAATCAACCAATAGTTAATTCAAGTCCAAACTTCACTTATCTGAAAACCAGTAAACTAAAGGTATGCAAAAATCTAAAGATTATTGAAATATCTTTCAGATGAATGTGTTAACAATTTTTACTTTGGATTTTTAGAAAATCAATAGATGATACAAAACCTGATTTATAAGAATGGTATAGCTGATCAGTCCTAGTTTTCAGAACTGAATTAAGGTAAACAGTGAACAAACAGGAGTAATAATGAAAAACACATGGACTTGAAAAAGTACCACTGACATTCAGGGATGAAATTATAGATCAGCAAACACAAACACAGTTAATGGAATTTGCTATGAAAATGTCTGACTGCCCCTTGAAAGCAAAAAGGGATCCTCAATTACTCTGACACATGGTGACATTCCCATGATACCTGCGCATGCTACTGACCATGCATATTAAAGTAGTGGTGCAGCCATTGTATGATGTGGATGCAAGGAACTGGTGTGGTGTGGGCAGCTGCCCACCAGGGCCTGCAAGTCCTTGTGCCCCACCCACCCTGCTTAGAGTGCCACTGAGCTTCCCAGTGATTTTAGCTACTGGGAAAAAAAAAAAGTCACTTTCTTAGGGCATTTTTCTCTTAAACCTGTGCTGAATCACAGTGTACATTTCTGAAAATGCCATCCCCTGAAAAGTGATACAAATCATGCACTCTTACAAGAATAGTCCCTCTTTTCCCTGTAAAGGTTTGCTTGATGTCAGCTGACTCTCCACCCTTGCAATATCCTTATTTAAATCTGATTTAGATCAAAAAATCGAAGTCTGTTATTTTTGTTTAGCTACACTGATCCTGCAGATATTCAGATGGTATTGTGGAAACTGAATTTTGCTCTTGTTCTCCTTCACTCAGACTTAGGGTATATTTGCNGTTCTAAGTTGCTACATGACAAATTTCACCCATGGGGCATCTGTTTACTAGGGTCTGAACCAGAATAAAGACCACTCTAAACCACCTTGCCATTTAGTTCTGTTCTTAGCAGAAACCTCTCACTCCCCTCCTGGGACCTTCCCTCATCCACATGTGGGGTGTTTAAAGCTTCAGGTTTTTTCCAGCGTGACTCCAGAATTGTTCTATTTTCTTCAAGTGAAGAAAATCAAGATATAACCGGAATCAGGCATTCATTTTCTGATTTAGTTTCATCCTGAATGCATTTATGAAAACCGTCTATTTCAGTAAATTCAGCTGCCTAGACTAGCAGTTGGAAAAGCCAGAGGTATTGCTCTGAGTAGTTCCCAGTGCACACATGAACTGGAAGATAATCAGAACAACACAGAACTTTTCAGTGAGCTCAATCTCCATCAAAAGTAAACATCCAGACTGGCTAAGCAGAGATGTCCTTCACCTGCCTGACCAACCTAGAGGCATTCTGGGATGGATTGGCTACATCAGTGGGCAAGGGAAGGGTTTCTTTGGACATCTGTAAAGCCATTGACACAGTCCCCCATAACATCCTTCTCTGTAAATAGAAGAGAAATGGATTCCATGGGTGGACTGTCTGGTGTGTAACAAATTGGTTGGAGGGGCAGATGCAGAGGGTAGAGGTCAGTGGCTCATTAGTGACAACTGGTGTCCCTCAGGGGTCCTTACTGGGACCAATATTATTTAATATATTCATTAAAGACAGAGACGAAAAGATCAAGAACACCTTCACCAAATTTGCCAATGGCACCAATTTAAGTTATCCAGTTGCCACACGTGAAAGTTGGTAGTCCATCCAGAGGGACCTGGACAAACTTGAGAGGTGGACCTATGGGATGGGAACCTCATGAGGTTCAACAAGAACAAGTGCAAAGTGCTGCACCTGGGTCGGTGCAACCCCTGGTGTCAGTATAGACTGGGGGATGAACAGATTGAGGGCAGCCCTGCCAAGAAGGACTTGGGTGTGCTGGTGGATAAGCAGCTGAACATGACACATCAAGGTACACTTGCAGGCCAGAAAGCCAATTGTATCCAGGGCTACAACAAAAGCAGCATGGCTAGCAGGTTGAGGTAGGGAATTCTGTCCCTCTACTCTGACCTCGTGGGGTCCTATCTGGAGTGCTGCATCCTGCTTTGGGGTCCCCAGCAGAGGAAGGACATCAGCCTACTAGAGTGAGTCCAGAAGATGATGACCAAGATGATTAGAGGATGAAACAAATTTCAGCTCTTTATGTTTTAGCAGTTTAAGCTTAAAATTTTGTTCATCTTATACTTAAAGACAAAAGAATAAACACGAACAATTTCTTAAATGATTCAAGGGTTTTCCATTAGAAAGTAATTAACTCAGGAGCGAAAGAAAACCTGGATATATTATTATGTTATTATGTAGCATAAAATGTGTTTTTAATATCCATCATTGTGTATTCTTTAAATGTAGAGAAAAACGATGATGACAAGAAAAACAACTCGTGACAGTTTTTGCAATGCTCAAGCAACAAAATAAGTCCAAATCACTTAGTAGATCTGAATACTTTGGTAGACTTCACAGGATTCATGCTGGTGTAAGAGATTATGAGCATCTTCACAGTGATGTAAGGCAGGCTGGAACCATCTTGCTGTGTATTAGAGAAATCTAAATCCATCCTATAACTTCACATGTGGAAAATGAACAAAAGCAATCTTGCAGCTGAGCACAATAATGATGTCACTACCAGTTGCACCCTATTGACAACTATTCACTGCATGACCTTGAGAGGGCCGATCCACTCCCATAGCTTGAAGTGTGGCGTTAAAGTCATTAAGACAAAGAACAGAAGAAACCCACTCCTTATGTTATTACTACATGTTGACCCTCTGATTTGGAGTAACTTGGTCATGTACTGTGTGGATATAACCTCTGTGGAAGGGCTGGCTGCCAAGCAGAGAACATGCAACCTCTCCTCCCTTTTTCATGCTCACTGCCTGGTGAACATGGGTCGCTGCATTATGCAAGATAACAAGCTTTGAAATGCAGGTGACTTCAGAGAAGCAAGAGGAAGGCAAACAGCACGTCTCAGAAAGGAACAACAGGCTTGTTTGAAGGCATCCCCATGCAAAGGGATGATTCAGGAGCTCATTTTGATTTCTGTTTTCATTCCCCAGCTCATTAACCTTCCTGTTTTCTGATGCCTTATTGGGAAATCAAAAAGAACAATTACATATGCAGATTAACTGTTGAGCTCTAGGTCACTTTACCTAAGCTGGCACCTACTGAAACTTGCTGAAGCTTTTGTCCAGGGCTTGTATCTGGATTCACTTTACCATTGTGTTGTCTCAGTCCTAAACAGAAAAGCAATACAGGCAGAGTGTGTCAGATCATCTACTGGGGTGCAGCCTGTGCACCTGAAAGTGGGTGCCAGAGAACTTCCGCGGCCAAACAATTCGATTTTCTCTTGATCTGTGACTTCAGTCCTACTGAAAAGTATAATTGTCCAGGCCTAATGGTGGTTTCAGTTGAGAAAGTCTCCAAAAGGGCAGCCCAGGGAGGAGGAAACCATAGCATCAGTAATGATGCATTAGTGGTCTAGACTATTCCTGTGAGAAGGGACCAGTTGTGATACACTTTTGAGAGAAAGGAACAGCAAGCCTGACGAACTTAGGACACTTGGAACAGCATGAAGTAGTTGCACCTAGCAGCAATTTTATGAAGGATTTCTAGGAAGAAGATAGCAAAAGGCAGCAAACGGTATGCAGGGGGTCAGCCTGAACAATTGTCATGAAGGAGTGATTTAGATCACTTAAAGAACCATTGCCTGGGTATTAACAACATCCTTCTTTTTAATGACTGTTGCTAGGACCAGCTGTTGCCAGTCAAAACATCTATGGACTTCAAGTAATTTGAAAAATCAAAACTGTCCCACAAAACTGTGCTTGTTGTCAGTCACACATACAGACATGCACGCGCGCACATGCACACACACACACACGCAGAAACTTCTCCAGAAATATTCAGGAACCCTGCAACGCTGTTGACTGAGTAATGACTTCTCAAAAGGGTTACTTTGGCAGTGTGTTTATGCAGAACAACCACCAGCAGAGATGTATCAGGGTGCTTTTGGTGCATGAAGTGAGCAGACCTGATGAGCCAGGTGTGAATGTACAGCTGAAGAAATCCCACTGGCAAGACTTTTAGTGTAGTCTGAGATTTTTCCTGTAAATAGTTTTTTCCCCTGTACTTTAAATTATACCCAAATGCCTTTCGGCAAAACAATATCAGTCTCAGCAAAACTGTTTTTTTAAAATAAAAAAAAAACCACTAATTTAAACTAGTTGAAGAAGAGAGGGGATCTAACAAACCTAAAAGGTCTGCTTTTCTTTTCCCCTAGTTATTCTTGCCTAGATGTCTTAACACTGACTTTGTGTTTCTTGGTAACAGCTTTGAACTTCTGGGATTTCAAGTGTCAGTCCATATGCTCTGTCACATGTGGGCAATCAGTTTACATTGTCTGAGTGCTGACTGTGGTCTTCAATACACATAGGAACTAATACAATTATACTTAGTTTTGAGAAAGTCTTACAACAGTCAATAGGAGCAACAAGTTTTTTCTCTTTCTTTCTTTCT